>JANHMN010000005.1:87067065-87090885 GCA_030674055.1 Rhabdomys pumilio
TGTGTGTGTGTGTGTGTGTGTGTGTGTGTGTGTGTGTGTGTGTGTGTGAGAGAGAGAGAGAGAGAGAGAGAGAGAGAGAGAGACAGAGAGAGAGAGAGACAGAGAGAGAGAGAGACAGAGAGAGAGAGAGGGAGAGGGAAAGGGAGAGGGAGAGGGTGAGAGAGAGGGAGAGAGAGACTGAGACAGAGAGCAAAAGACAGGGACAGACAAAGAAAAAGGCAAATAGAGAGAAAGACAAAGAGACAGAAAGATTTCTTCTATCAATGCAAATCAAAATGACACTGAGATTCTACCTTACACCAATCAGAATTACTAAGATCAAAAACACATGTTGGTGAGGAAGTGGAGAAAGAGGAACACTCCTCCATTGCTGGTGAGACTGCAAGCTGGTACAACCACTCTGGAAATAAATCTGGAAGTTCCTCAGAAAACTGGAAATTGATCTACCTGAAGACTCAGCTATACCACTCTTGGGCATATAGTCAATAGATGCATCACCATGCCACAGGAGCACATGTTCTACTACGTTCAGAGCAATCTTGTTTGTGATAGCCAGAAGCTAGAAACAACGCAGATGTCTCAAAACAGAATGGATACAGAAAATGTGGTCCATTCACACAATGGAATACTAATTTCTTAAATACTATTAAAAAAGAGGACATTATGAGTTTTGCAGGCAAATGGAAGGAACTAGACAATATCATCCTGAGTGAGATAATTCAGACCCAAAAGCATATTCGTGGAATATACTCACTAATAAATAGACAGTAGCCAAAAAAAGTAGAGAATTCCCAGGATACAGTCCACAGAACTCAAGAAGGCTAACGAGCAAAAGGGCCCAAGTGAGGATGCCTCAGTCCCACTTGGGAAAGCAAAGAAAGCAATTACAGGAGGGGGAGATGGAGAGACCTGGGTGGTAAAGGGGACAGGGAGGGGAAGAGGGGAACATGATCAGGTATTGAAGGGGAAACAAGATTAAAGCCCAGAAGGCTAGCAGAAAGAATGGAAACAGGCAACCTTGGAAGGTAGGACTTAGGGAGACTCTTTAAATTGTACCAGAGACCTGGGACCTGAGAGAATCTAAGAACTCAAAGGGAGAGACTAGATGAAAGGCCCTACAGTGGGGAGAGGGAACTTGTAGAGTCCACCTCCAACAAGAAGACAGGTCATCATGTGAGGGTTGTGGTTGCTATCCCACAGTCAAAAACTCTGACCCAGAATTGTTCCTGTCTAAAAGAACTTCAGGGATAGAAATGGAGAGGAGCCTGAGGAAAAGGAGATCCAGTGACAGGCCTAAATTGGGATCCAGCTCAGGGGGAGGCCCCGAGGCCTGACACTATTAATGATGCTATGGTGTGCTTACAGACAGGAGGCTTGCATGGCTGCCCTCTGAAAGGCCCAACAAACAGCTGAAAGTCAGATGCAGATATTTACACCCAACCAATGGACAGAAGCTGGTGGCCCCTGTGGTCGAATTAGCCAAAAAGCTGGAAGAATCTGAGGAAGAGAACGACCCTATAGGAAAACCAGTAGCCTCAACTAACCTGGTCCCCGGGATCTCTCAGACACTGAACATATGTACAGCAGAGGACTGCCTGGTCTAGAATCAGTCAGAGAAGATTCACCTAACCCTCAAAAGACTTGGGGCAACAGAAAGTAGGGAGGTCTGATGGAGTAAGGGTAAGTGAGGGCATCCTCTTTCAGAAAGATAGGAATAAGAGTTTCATAGAGGAGTTAGAGAAAGGACTGAAGGAGCTGAAGGGGTTTGCAACCCGTAGGAAGAACAGCAATATCAACCAACCAGATCCCTCAGAGCTCCCAGGAACTAAACTACCAATCAAAGAGTACACATGGAGGGACCCAAGGCTCCAGCTGCATATGTAGTAGAAGGTGGCCTTGTTGAACATTTCTGAAAGGAGAGGCCCTGCGTCCTGGGAAGGCTCAATGCCCCAATGTAGGGGAATATGAGGGCAGGGAGGTAGGAATGCGTGGGTGTGGGGCGAGCACCCCCATAGAAGCAGGAGGAGGGGGATGGGATAGAGGGTTTCCAGAAATGTAAATAAGTAAAATATTCAATAAAAATAAAAAATGAAGAGACCCACTTATCTATTGTTATATGAGTAAGTATTCAAAATATAGTTAAAATTATATTGGTTTAGGAAAATGACAGTAGCAGGTTCTCCTATAAGGTATACGGTAGTTGGCTAGGTTTACATAGCAAGCATGAATTTCCACCCATTGAACAGTCCTTAAGCCCAATTAGATAGCTGTTGGTTATAATGACTTAATTTATGTTCACTAATGAGGAAATTGAAGAATACCAAGGTTCTAATGTAAACTGATTTTACAGCCCTAGTTTTAAACAATGAGCATGTGATATAACACAGCACAAAAATATTAACATTCTACATTTAATTTGTAATAGACAAACAAAACAAAACATAAAAACAAACAAAGAAAAAAAGAGACAGTGTAGACTGTGTAGCCCTGGCTGTCCTGAAACTCACTCTGTAGACCAGGCTGGCCTCGAACTCAGAAATCCGCCTGCCTCTGCCTCCCAAGTGCTGGGATTAAAGGCATGGGCCACCACTGCCCAGCTTAAACTTTTTTTTTCTCATGAGACTTGAAGAGAGTCTCATGGGAGAGGGAGGACAACAGACGGATCCGAACGCGGAGAGAAGGGCGCGGCCGCCCCCTGGCGGCGGGTGCCAAAGCCGTGTGCCACCGCATGCTCGCTGAAATTTTGTTTTTCATTCTAAAATAGAGTTTACTTTTATGCCTGTCACAGTGTTAACCTAATAAATACTAAATAAAAGTGATATATACACACATCCCACCATTAATACCTTATAATGAAAATCACTACTGTTTGAAACTTATAGAATAACTTGAATAAGTATAGAATCTCCCAAGATGACTGTCATCTAAGGGCTAAAAGTGTCTATCAGAAGTCATAGGTTGAAGTCTAAAGTACCAAGAATGTACCAGGATATGGGACCTCTATATGTAATGAGGCCATTAAGTCAGAACTCTTACAAATGGGATGTATATGTGGATATAGAGATCAGATCTCTTCTCTTTCTCCATTTCTCCTCCTCATTGCCATGAAAAGATAAAATAAGAATATGATCTTTGCCCTTTCCCAGAGGAAGAAAAGCTGTCACTCAGAAATAATGTGTTGCAAAGTTATTCACTTTTTTTCCACTTAAAGGATGATCATAGACAGAGATGTTCACATTTATGTATAAGTGGGCACAATTTTAAGAATTTAGACAAGAACATACTTATTTAAGCTATATTTGACTCGTCTAATAAACAAAAATCTTGAGAAGTTTAAAAAAAGAATATGACTATCTACAAATCAGAATATGTGCTCATAGAAAATACCAGAACTGACTTTAATTTTGAATTTCCCAGCCTCAAGAAGTATGTGAAATAAATTTTAGTTATTTAGTTTAATTACACTATGATATTTTTAATAATCCTAAACTAAGAAATGCACATAAAATAAGAATATCCAGTTAGAAATAAAATGTTTAAAAAGTTTATTTTGAAAATGTAATTGCTATTTTACTCTTTTTATTGACATGGTAGAATATAAAGTATTACCCTTTTTTGAGTTATTTTTCACATGACAAAAGTGAAATACATTTAAGTGGAAATAATGTGTGATGATCTTAAAGGAAATATATAAATAAGTATATTTTTAACATAATTAAGTTGTTAGTAAACCAAAAGAAAAGAAAGATAATAATAATTCTCCAGAAATACAGATTAATACAAGTATCAGCAATGGTAGACCCATAACCACCAAAATAAGGCCTTATTGTATTGTGTACCATCATAAATAAACCTGAAAAAATAAGATTTGGGTCTTTAGCATATAAATATACATCACAGGAATTTATTCCTGAGAAATCCATAGCTAAAGAATTTATTCTCTCTAGGAGAACTTGATTAATATTTTCCCTCATACCTTTCATATTGTAGTGATGAGACATGGTGAATTTTCAGATTGCCCAATTCATGCATTATATCCTAAAAAATAAATCCTTACCAAACTTCCAGTTTCTGCCTGCTATTTTCCACAATACTCTTTTTAGAACTGTGTAAAAATACTAATCACATTATGATGAAATAAGCACATCATATTATAATTAATACATGTCTTCATTCCTTATTGGCTTCTTGAAATATAACTGTCAATTTATTTCTAAAAGGCATTGTCTAGATATAGTATTCACCTCAGTAAATATAATTAATGTCAAACAAGGTCAATGTGGCAGTGTAAGTGTAAGGGATAAATGAAGAGATGGATAGTCAGAGAGAAATAAAATTAACAATGAAGAGTTACAAATAGTTAACCTAAAGCTGCATCTGAATATGTTAGTAAAAACCTTAACTACTAGTTTTCATATGGGTATCAAGAATTGGCATTCTATCCTAAAGACCACAAACTGAAAACCTGTAAAACTTAAGAACTCCTCTGGGACCTATCATGGAACCGAGGTCAGAGGACAAATAAATGACATCAAAACTGTCAAAATAGACAAGGAAATACAGAAAATTGCAACTTACTGGTCCAGAAACATAAGAGAATAATCCTCCAGAGAAACAAAGAGTCAGAGTATGAAAATTGAAACTAAAAGTGATGAATTATGAGAGGCTAGGTGTGAAGCAATTAGATGCTAAAGAAATACAAAGAGACCTTGTTAGGAAGGGAGTATATTTTTATGAGTTTTAACTCCATAGTCTTATCCAAATACTCACAATAAACATAAGAAAAAATATCACAGCAGAATAAACTTTATTAAAGAAAGTAACATTTAGGAAAGACACAATAACTTATCAATCTGACCAGGGGCTTAATCAGGAAAAGTTACCAAATGCTTAAATTATTGGTCTCTTATCCAATCCTATCTAAGTAGAAAATATTCAATTTCAATTCTTTAAAACCATCCTCTACTATCCTAGCGTGGAAGAGGGATAGAAATCACCTCTAAAGTTCTGAGCACAGAAAACAACATGCTATGAGTATAGAACATATTGCTGAGAGGCTGCATCTTTAACCTCAAAGCAAGAATCCGAAAGAGCAAACTGGAAGTGAGGCAAGGCTATGCAATTTCAAAGTACTGTACTTCCTTCAGCAAAGTTTGCCTCCTAAGCCTCCACAAACATCACCATTAACTAAGAATCAAATGTACAAATATCTGAATCTATGAAGGGCATATCTCATTTAAACAACCATGCCCTATAACAGATGAAAAATGCTATTGATTAATTAGCTAATATAGTAGAGCAAGCTACAAAAAGAACATCAGAATTTGAATATATGTTGGAATTTCCAAACTAGAAAATCAAAAGAAACAAAACTGGAAAGCAAAAGGAACAGAATATTAAAATGTTCTGAGATATTTTTTTTAAAGATTAAAACAGCAATATCGTAAATGTCAGAATATCAGGAGAGATTAGGAGAAAACAAAAGAAATATTTAGAGTAGTAATGACAGAAAATCATCTTATATTACTTTCATTAAACGTTGAGTATTGAAAGCTCAAGGAACAATGAGAATGATTAATGTCCCCACTCAACCAAAATAATGTTTTCTTCTTCTGTTTACCAAGACTCAATCTCCCACTCTGAAAGAGCACACCTGTGGCAGTCTTCCCTGACTCTAGTTGCTATTTTCTGTGGATCTCACAGACCCTCATCTTCTAATCTCCCTCCCTACACATGTTGTCTTATCCTACTCCCTAACTGTAGCAGGGACTGTTAAACAAGTAGGCTGTCAACAGATCAATCTCTCCTTTTTTTCTTCTATATCTGTATCCCTACTCTTATCTCCAATGTTATATCAGACCCTAATTGATAACCTCTCTTTTCTGTCTCCACTGATTCCAAGTTGACAAAATAAGTGTAACTCATTGAACATGGAGAAGTTAAGCTGAAGCTGAAATGGAGCCTCCACTCCTGAACTGTATCTTTAATGTCAGTAAGTACTCTACATAAACACAAACCCAACCACAAAACCTTTGATCTACAATCTGTTTTGCCAGTAAAATATGATATGGCAATGTTGGTACAGAATTTGGGAGAGTAGCCAACCAATGTCTGATTTGACTTAAGGCCCACTCCAGGAATTAAATCCATACTCAACACTGCTTAGGTGACTAAGAACAGAGAATAAATAACACAGAGATCTAGGATAAAACCACATACTGCTGGTCTAAAAAAATCAGTAAGATTAATCCTAATGATATTATGCAATACTCAGAATTGATTCCTTATTCAGCCATCATCAGAGAAGCTCCCTCCTGCAGTACATGGGAACAAATACAAAGACCCAAAGCCAGATATTACACAGAGATAGAAAGACAAACCTTATGACACACATCTCTAAATGGGATGTTTCTATCTATTTCTTCACCTCAGAGCTTAGATGCCCCTAAAGAAGAAGAGGCAGGAAGTGTGTAAGAGTCAAAGGGGATAGTAGACCCCAGGAGAACATGAGTCTTTGAATCAACTTAGCAAGGTTTCTATGAACTTAGAGACTGAAGCAAGAATGGGGACTAAAATAGTCTGCGCTGGGTTTAGTATTTTTATAGGATTCTTGGATATAAGAATAAGTGGATCTCTGATTCTTGTGCCTTCTCTTGGTGTTTTTTACTTTCTGTTGGGTTGCCTTGTCCAGTGGTGATGCATCGATTTTTTTTAAATCTTACTAGGTTTTATTCTGTCATGTTTGATTGTTATTTCTCAGAAGTTTTCACTTTTTAATGAGAGACAGTAAAGGATTAGATGTAGAGGGTTGGAGAAAGTAGGGGAGGAGACAGGGATTGAGGAAGAATTGAGAAGAGTAAATGGAGAAGAAACTGTAATCAGGATATATTGTAAGAGAAAAGAATCTATTTTCAATAAAAGAGAAAAAATAAACATCATTATGAGATACACATAGAAGGGCAAAAGAGAGAATGCTTTTTCTCAGGTAAATATACACACAAAGTTAGAAAATACTAATGTTCTTACAGAGGTACTTCATTTTGGAAATTCTCAACTGCCATTATTGTCCCAATTTTTACACGTCTATCATGTTTTATTTTCCCATATTATCATCAATATTATTTATTTAAAATATACTGCATATTACAAAATTCAAAACAAAACAGTAAAACACACATATGCATGTGTGCATGTTTATGTATATATGAGCACACACACACATACTTTTATCTATATGTAATATAGATATAAATACCTAAATTGCAATGGACATAAATAGTAGAAAGTATTTAAAAGGCCATAGTTTTACTCAACTGTACTATCTTTCACATTCATGTAGTAACAGCTGTTAACTACTTTGTTCCAAACAGTAGAATTTACATTCTTCTCATGATTATACATATATACATACATTCATACATACATACATACATACATACATACAACATTCATACAGTTAGAGCACAGTACATCAATAATATATACTTCAACAAACTGAATATAATAACATGAAGTATGCTTTTAAACCACAATAAAATTAAACTAATTATCAACAAAAGAAAGATAATGGTAAATTGTAAATGCTTAAAAATGACACATCAAACTATAAAAATAAAATATACTTCTCAAACAGAATCTCAAGATAAATCTGACAGATATTTTAAAGTAATGAAATTAGAGCTTAATGTAAACCAATAGAACAAAAGTAAGGCCATATTTAAGAAATTGATACTACCACCTGTTTTGGATATCCCCAGCCTCATGTTTTGATGGTAGTTCCATTTTCCTGTAAGGGGCTGCAGAGTAGGAGCAAATCAATACTCCTGTGAATGTTCTGTCCACCTTAATTTGTAGAATAAAGGCTGGAGCCAGTGATTGGGCAGTAGAGGGGGAGGTGGAGCAAAATGCTTAGGGGAGGAATCAGAAGAGGAAATCGATGGGAGAGGGAGGCAATGGAAGAGAGGAGGTGGAAGGACAGGACAACGGAGGAGAAAAACATGGCCTGGAAAAACTGAAAGTTATAAGGGATCTCACAGATGGGGAATAGAGTAGTGCAATGGTAAATCTGCCCAATCTAGGCTTGCAGTTTATATCCATAAATACTGAGTTGTGTTTTCCTTGACCAGACTTATTTGGGTCAGAGATTTACTGCAACATATTGGTGCCCAACTTATTACTTAGAACTCAACTAACCTGAGATAAAAGTTCATTGCCCCCCAACCCCTGAATATGGCTCGGGCAGTCATCTAGGCTGCACCAGCATGTATTGAAAGCTGAGTGGGTCTGAGGGGCCTAGAAAGAACTGCAGAGAGGCTCTGACCCCCAAGCGCCAGACAGAGAGCTAAGGCCAGGGTCAGGAGCAGCACCTCAGCCTACAGCTGGGCTTGATCAGTGCCCTGTATAAACTGTAAGGAGGGACAGGTGATCCTAGAACACAACTGCCTGCGAGGTAGTTTTCAGACAGAAACAGTGAACTGAGGGCTCTGGACTAGGTAATCCTTTGATATAAAAAAGAAACATAACCTTTTGATACTTAAAGATGACAAAAACAATAAATATCTTTTGGGCTTTATGTGATGATATTTCAAATGGTTTGACAGGAATCGACTTAGGGAACATAGAC
The DNA here is from genome assembly GCA_030674055.1 of Rhabdomys pumilio. Classification (NCBI taxonomy): domain Eukaryota; kingdom Metazoa; phylum Chordata; class Mammalia; order Rodentia; family Muridae; genus Rhabdomys; species Rhabdomys pumilio. Next base: position 87,075,689 of record JANHMN010000005.1, read on the forward strand.
ACCTTATCATTTATCGGTATTGCAATATTTATTCTCTTGATTTACTATGTCTTCTCAAAAGACAGGGCCCTAGATAAAAAATTCCTTGCTTTGGAAAAGAGATTACAAGTAACACTAGAACTAAAGGTACAGGATTTTATTGGTCAAAATAAGCAACAGCAAGGAGATAGAGATAAAATTTGGAAACAAAGTCTAGAAGATAATTTACTAAAGTTAGCAAATCAAAATAAGGCAGATGCTGCAATATTACAATTACAACATAAAGAGAAATTAAGATTATGGAAGCAGGGCTTAGAACAGAAGATACAGGAAATTATAGAGCAGCATGAACATCAGAAAGAGAAACTTACACCTTGACAACAAGGCTTAGAGGAAACAGTAGAATTGAAGACAAGAAATTTTAGATCAGAATAAGAGACAGAAAGATGAAAATGAAGGTGGGAGACAGGAGCTTGAAAAGATGATAGAACAGAGGATGCAGCAGCTCACAGATCAGACTGAGCAGCAGAGAGAAAATAATGAAGAATGGAAGCAAGACTTGGAGAATAACCTTGTAAAATTAATCAATCAAAATAAAATGGACAGCAAACTATCAGAGTTACAATATAAGGAAAAATTTAAAATGTTGAGGCAGAACCTTGAACAGAGACTACAGGAACTCAAGGAACAGGAAGAGCGACAAAAGGAGAGATATGAAGGTGGACACAGACCTTAAGGGAGGAATTTAAATGTTCAGTTAAGGAAAATACTCAGGTAGAGACAGAAGAAACTAGAGAAAATTAATCAAGGGTTACTAGAAAACAAACTTTAGTCTATCCGGTTAATATACAACAAAGACCTCCAGATGTTGATTATCCACAGGGTTATCAGGACTTTGATTGGCAACCCATGGATGTGTTAGATCTGAGAAAATTTAAGGAAAGTGTCACTAATTTTGGAATGCAGTATTTGTAAAGCAAATCCTGATTTCTTGGGCTCTTAAAAATAGAATAATCCTCCAAGACTGGAAAGATATGGCAAGAGCAATACTAGAAACTGCTGCAAATTTACAATGGGTTGCATGATGGAGAGATGAGGCAAGGGAGATAGCATGACAAAATAGAGCCTGGGGAAGATTGATTTCCATAGACCACCTGCTTGGTGAAGGTTGCTTTGCTGAAATAGAGGTGCAGGCTGTATATGATGAAGAAACTCTGGCATTGTGTCGATTGTCAGCCTTAAAGACCTGGGACAAAGTTGCAGAATCCGAGAAAAGACTTGAACCATTTACTCAAGTCATACAAAGTCCAAAAGAAACCTTCCCTGACTTTTTACAAAGGCTAACCTCAGCTGTTGAAAGGAGTGTATCAGATTCAGTAGCAAGAAAGGCAATAATTGAATCTTTAGCCTTTGAAAATGCAACTACTGAATGCAAGGAAGTAATCAGACCACTGAGGGCAAAGTTTGCATCAATAGATGAGTGGATTAGATACACAGCTGATATTGGATCTTGCTCAGCTGATATGACTGTAATAGGAGATGTTGTCACGAAACACCTAGAGATGACCCAAGATTTCAAATGTTTTAATTGTGGTGAATAGGATCATCTCAGAAATGACTGCAGGAAAAACCAAGGTAATACAAAAAGGGGGCCTATGCCTTCTGGAATATGTCAAAGATGTGGCAAAGGCCGACATCTCACTAGGGAATGTAGAGCAACAACAGACAAATGGGGCATGACCTGCCAAAAAACTCCCAGAGAGGCCTCTCACAGTCCCCAGTGCCAGGCAGGGAGAGTTCTCTTCCTCAGGACAGTTAAACATCACTGCTTCAAAAACAGATGTTCTGAGACCAGATAAGGATGAGGCAAGATTTATAGACAATTTAGAAGGCCTTGCAGGGAGCCAAAAGCAAATATTTTGGCAAACTTCTATAGAGGATCAAAGACCAAAACTAAGAATACTAGTGAATAATACTGAGATTGAAGGGATGTTTGACACTGGAGCAGATGTCACCATTGTCTCTTCAAATTCTTGGCCTGGAAGTTGGCCACTTCAAGAAGTAAACATCCAGTTTCAAGGACTTTGGACTTTATCCAAAATAAAACAAAGCACCAGATGGCTTAAATATATAGGACCAGAAGGTCAGGTATGAAAACTGAGGCCATAAATGGCTGATATAGCTATTAACTTATGGGGAAGAGATCTATTACAGCAGTGGAAAACCCAAATTAATATCCCCTCATTGTCAGTGTCTATTCATGAAACCTATCAGGCTCCTAATAAATATTTTAAAGTAGTTAGGAAATGTTATCAAAGGCAGTCACAGACTGTCCTAGCTGTCCATAAACAATATACGGCAGAGGCCGACAATTTAGCTCTACCCCGAGGAGCCATTGCTGCCAAGACACCAACAGCCTTACTACTAAAGTGGTTGACTGATTATCCCATTTGGACTGAGCAAATGGTCTCTGACAAAAGAAAAATTACAGGCATTAGAAAAGGTAGTCCAGGAGCAGCTGGAGGCTCAGCATATAGAAGAGTCTACCAGTCTTTGGTAGGTACTGAGAAAGCAAACCTTTCCTTATCACATTCATGTAGAGGAATCATGAAGAAACAATTTTTCATATCAATCACTATGATGGGCCATTCCTTAGGCAACAAGGAATGCAATGGGATACCAGGCTGCAAGTAACCCATAGGCTAAATAATTTTATAAATTGCTCTGAGATCTGTCAAAATCCTCTATTTGCCAGATTTCTTTTTAATGACAAATACTGGAGAACTGAAAGTTATAAGGGATGTCACAGCTGGGGAATAGAGTAGTGAAATGGTAAATGTGCCCATTCTAGGCTTGCAGTTTATATCCATAAATACAGAGTTGTGTTTTCCTTGACCGAATTTATTTGGGTCGGAGATTTACCGCAACAACCACCATTTTCTCTGATCTCAAGTCCTTGATACCTCTCCTGTTATAAACATAATACACATTTAGTTATAGCTATGTGCTACTATCTTCATCTTTACTAGATCAACTTCATAAGTACCAAATACAATCTAATAAATAACTCTGGTTTCAATGCATTAGTTTAAAGAAAGGGGGCAATTCAGTGTATTCTTAAACATTTATATAAAAACCTCAGTAAAAAGATAGAAGTAGAAAAAGACTGAAGACATGAATAAAACAAACAGAAAACTAAGTACAAGATCAAAAAATAGTAAATAGCTATAAATATGAGTGAAACAAACCAAATATAGCAATTATCACCTTAAGTGTGAATCATCATAATAGAATTAAACAAATATTAGTCAATGTAAAAAGAGAATTAACTCTTCTACAAGAAAATCTAGACTAAATGGGAAGCATAATACTCATCCTATATGAGAATAGAAACAATTGAAGATAATACATTCATGGGCCTTAATATGAAGCAAGTACTTAATAGTAACTACTATTATTGTTATTTATCATAACTTAATACATAAAAATATATAGAAAAATAGCATGGATTATCAAATTTTCATTCATATCTTAGCAGTGAATAGAAATATCGAGTTTTAGTAATAGCATATTCTTAACTGAAGCCTGCTTCTTAAATGGATTTACCAGTTTGTCAAATGGAAGATACTGCCCTCTGTTTTCCTCTCCTCCCTCTCATTTCTATCCTTCTGCTTTCCCCATTTTCCTTTTCTCTCCTCTGTCTCCTCTTCCCCTCTTTTCCAAGACTCCCTTGCTTATGACTCTTTCTTCCACAATTGCACATACCTTAAGGGTCATATAAAGGTAAAAGTATTTGTCACTGAGACTACCAAAAGATTTCAGTCTTCAAATAATCCTACCTTCTACAATATGAAATATTGAAGAATTATTAATTTCAATGTAGAATGCTGCAATATGTTTATCAAGCAGTCAACATTTATCATAAAAAGGATGTGTGTGTGTGTGTGTGTGTGTGTGTGTGTGTGTGTGTTTACAAATACCAGCCCCCAAACTCTAGTGCTGGCCTCTTGCTCAACAAGAGACTACATGGGTCACCAGAAGTGCAGGTAGCCTGCCTGCCTGTAGACCAGCCCCACTCTCTCATTGCCTGACCACCCTATCTCCTGTTGCTCCTATCACATCAATAGGAGGTGTCTTCCATACCCCACTCTCACCATTGAACAGGTCATCTAGACAAAACAAACAAAGAAACAAACAAAAACAATGGAGTTAGTAGATATTATAAACCAAATGTACCTAACAGATATTTACAGAACATTTCACCCAAACAAAGATTATATGTTCTTTTCAGCACCTCACAGAACTTTCTCCAAAATTGATCACATACTTGGTCAAAAAGCAAGGTTCCATGGATACCTGAAAATAGTATCGTATTACACCACCATGTATTAAAGCTGGATTTCAACAACAAAAAAAACCCAGAAACTACAAACAGTCTACAACAAAATGGAAACTGATTAACTCTCTACTGAATAAATACTGGGTCAGAAATAAAGAAATGAATGAATAGAATGTAGGATGTACAACATACCCACATGCATGGGACACAATAAAAGCAGCGCTAAAAGAAAATTGTATAGTATTAAGTGCTGACATTAGAAAACCTTGAGAGATTTCATACTAGCAACTTAATAGCACACCTGAAACCTATAAAGCAAAAAGAAGCAAGCACCTACAACAAAAGTAGATGGCAGGAAATAATGAAACGGAAGGCTGAAATCAATAAAATAGCAACAAACAGAACAATACAAAGAATCAATGAAGCAGAGTTAGTTCTTTGAGAAAATCAACAAGATAGACAAATTGTTATCAAAGCTAACTAAAAGGCAGAGAAAGAATATCCAAATTAACAAAAAGAAGGAAGGAGAGGGGAAAATAACAACAGACATTAAGGAAATCGAAAGAATTATTAGGTCATACTTTAAAAAATGGTATTCCACAAAATTGGAATATCTAAAAGAAATGGAAATTTTTCTCAATTGATAGATACCATTTACTAAAATTAAATAATGCTCAGGTAAACAATGTAAATATATGTATAATCCTAAGGAAATAGAAACTATCTTTAAAAGTCTCCCAATTTAAAATAAAATAAAACAAAAAAGTACCGAGCCTGAAGGTTTTAGCACAGATTTCCACTAGGCATTCAATGGAGGCCAAACTCAAATACTCCTCAATACTCCTCAAATCATTATAAAAAATATAAACAGAAGGAAAAGTGCCCAATTCATTTTATGAGGCCACAGTTACCCTTATACCCAAGCTACACAAAAAATTAACAACAAAATAGAATTACACACCAATATTCCTTACGAACATTGATTAAAAAATATTAACCAAAATACTCAAAAACTGAATCTAAGAACACATCAAAAAATGATCTACTTAACTTAGCTTCATTGCAGAGATGCAGGGATGGTTCAACATATAAAAATCTGTCAATGCAATTCACCATATAAACAAACTGGAAAAAACAAACAAACAAACAAATATATGATTATCTCAATAGTTGTATTAGAAAAAAATCCAACATTCAGTCCATGATAAATGTCTTAGAGAGTTTAGGAATACAGGGGAACTTACTTAAACATAATAAATACAACTTACAAGTCTATAGCCAACATCAAACTAAATGGAGAAAAACTCAAGGCAGTTCTACTAAAATCATGAGTAACACAAGGCTGTTCATTCTCTTCACGTCTATTCAATTCTGTACTTGAATTTCTAGATAGAGCTGTGAGAAAACTGGAGGACATCAAAGGAATACAAATTGGAAAGAAGAAATCAAACTATCATTATTTGCACAAGATATGATAGTATACATAGGCGACACCAAAAATTCTATAAGGTAATTAATACAACTTTCAGCAATGTAGCTGGATATATTATTAACTAAAATTAGAAGAAATCAGGAGCCCTCCTTTACTACAAATGACAAATGGATTGAGGAAATCAGGGAACCAACACACTTCCCAATAAGCCACAAACAACATAAAATATCTTAGGGTAATCTAATGAAGCAAAGACTTGTATGACAAAATCTTGAAGTTGTTGAAATTAGAAATTGAAAAAGATATCAGAAGATGGAAAGATCTCCGAAGTTCTTGGATTCATAGAATTAACAGATTAAAAGTCCCCCTGTATTCCTAAACTCTCTAAGACATTTATTATGAAATGGGTGTTAGATTTTGTCTGAGGTTTTTGGCATCTAGTAAGATGGTCATATATTTGTTTTTTCCCAGTGTGTTTATATAGGGAATTGTATTTTTGGCTTCTTAGCTAAAACCAATCTACAGATTCAATGCAACCTTCATCAAAATTCTATCACAATTCTTTACAAATTTGAAAGAACAATACTCAATTTCATATGGAAAAACCCAAACTCTAGAATAGGTAAAACAATGCTGAACAATAAAAAGAACTTCTGCAGGTATCCCTGAATTTAAGTTGAGTTACAGACTTGCAGTAATAAAAACTGAATGGTATTAGCATAAAAACAGACACATTGACCAAAAGAATTGAATCAAAGACCCACAGGTAAATCCACACACCTATGAATACCTGGCTTGTGATAAAGTAACCAGAAATACACTCTGGGAAAAAAATCATCGTCAGCAAATGATGCTAGTCTAGCTGAATGTCTCCATGTAGAAAAATGCAAATACATCTATAATAATCACGCTGCACAAAATTCAATTGCAAGTGAATCAAAGGCCTCAACACAAAGTTAGACACATTGAACCTAATGCAGAAGAATGTAGGGAATAGCACTAAACACATCGGCACAGGAGACAAATTTATAAATTGATAGCAAAGGCATTATGATGGGCAATTAATAAATGGGACCTCATGAAACTGAAAAGGCTTCTGTAAGGCCAGGGCAACAATCAGAGGGAAACAAACCTACATCCTGCAGAATGGGAAAAATGTTTCATTAACTCTACTTCAGACTAGAAAGCTAATATCCAAAATAAACAAAGAACTCATGAATCTAAGGTCAGTGGAATTGGGAGAGATGGAAATGGGATACCACGTTATACTATGTACTTCCATGGTGTTTCAGTGATTAAACGTGTTATCTTGCTAGTAAAGCATTTTTAAATGTTAATCAGTAACACTTCCTTTCCAATCTCACTTTCTTTGCCACTATTTCTTTTTAAATCAATGACATTAACTCTAATCATTCCTCATTTACTGAAAGATTCATTTTTTGTCAACCTTTTCTATGGCATCAATAATGAGTGCAAAGTACTGCCTGTAATCTCTTAAGGACATGAATTTAAAGGAGCATGAAATGATGCAAGCTTCTATCTTTCTCTTCTTTAACAAAACCAACATACTACTATGTCTTCTTTCTTTCTCTTCCCCATTTTTCTTTCCCTGGAGCATAAGAAAATGACAGGAAGGCAACTACCAAAGGCTTTACAATAGATTGGAGGAAACTGAACCTCTGCCTTCTTCCTTCTTCCTCTTTTGCAGATTATATATAACCACTCAGAGGTCAAAGGTATATCTGTCCCTTCTGCTTCACCTAATGGAGAGAATAAAAAAGTATGTAATCTACCCTGCATCTACCAATTTTGTAGTTAAGACAGAGTTATCTGCTTTGGAGGATCCACATTTAAACTGGGAGGCCCATACAAAGACTCACAATGATCCAAAGAAGAAAATAGTTGATATACACATTCTCCCAAAGACTTATTCCATGATAAATGTTGGACTAATGTACACACAGAGTTGCCTACCAATCCCAGGGAATAGGCTACTGACTCTGTCCAAGATAATAATGATCATGTGGGCAAATATGAGAGCCACATACATATGAGGGTAGCTACAACAGTGCTAATGAACATAGCGATGTCTGTGTGGCTGTTCCAGTTCCTTGGTATGTTAAGACAGAATCCTTCATCAGAACTTCACCTCTACATTTTTCTCTACTTACCAGAATCTGCTCACCCATCTCCATTCTCTTTCTTCTTATCTTCCTTCCTTCATTTGACTCTCCTTGCAGAGCTCTGCCAGGACTCAGTACTTGGATTCTGAAATTGTGATGACAGCAATGACAGTTTCAACCCTCCCTGCTAGAAGCAAAATTAGTTAACAGAGACTCATCACTGATCTCATAGATGTCATTGCTTACAGAATTTTAATGCTCTTTAGATCTCATCTGCTAGTACCATCAGGTACCTCAATGTCTGAAATGTGTCCTATAGAGTCAAACCCTGGTGGGAACAGAGAATTAAAGTCTGGGACACCATTTCAGTAATCCAAAAGATCAACAAATGAGACACAAACAGCAGCACATCCCAAGGGAAAGGGACATCAAGTTGAATGCCTAAGCTTATTGTCAAGAAATGAGGGAAAGCCATTCCTGGCAGTGAATTCTTTCCTCTCAGAATTGCTGCTTAGCTTTGATGCCTTCTTTTCTACTACATAGTTTGAGTTATTTAATTTTTTTAAATCAAACTTCAACTCCTCTCAATTTCTCCTTGTTCATTTATAGTATACAGCATTACAGCCAAAGGGGTGGATTCACACACACACACACACACACACACACACACACACACACACACACACACACACACACACACACCAGGTAATAAAATATCTTCTTGAGCAGAGTCTAGAGAAAATATAAAACCCAGTCATCTGTACTTTTGACCTAGATCATAATCTAAATACAAAACCAAGAACCATTCTTATAACTGAGTCTCTTCTCTGGACCCAGTAATTTAATTGCTTGGGCTTTGTTTACTTACTTACTCAGGTTTCTTCATTTTTACTTTCCTTTTTCTTTTTAAATTTTAATTACTTAATTGATTTGCATTACAGTTGTTGGCCCCCTCCCACAGTTCCTCATCCCATTGTTCTTACCCTTTGCCTCCTAGAGAGTGCTCCCACCACACTAATACTCCTCCTTCCTTGGGGTCTCAAGTCTCTTTAAGATTAAGTACATTTTCTCTCATTGAGGCCAGACCAGGTAGACCTCTGCTATGTATGTGCCAGGGGTCTCAGACTGACTATTGTAAGCTCCTAGGTGGTGGGTCAGTCTCTGGGAGTTCCCTGGGGTCTGGGTTAGTTAACACTGCTTGTCTTCTTATGGAGTCACTCTTACCTTCAGCTTCTTCAGTCCCTCTCCAAATTCAACCATAGGGATCCCTGACTTCAGGCCAATGATTGGATATAAGTATCTGCATCTGTCTCAGTCAGCAGTTGGTATGGCCTCTCAGAGGCCAGCCATGTCAGGCTCCTGTCTATAAGCACATCATAATGTCAGTAATAGTGTCAGGCCTTGGCACTCACCCCACTCTCCATCGCCAATATGATGGATCACAAGTTGGAATGGTCATTGCACTGCTTTTCCTTCAGTCTCTTCTCCACTTTGTCCCTGGAGTTCTTTTAGACAAGAACAATTCTAGGTTAGAAATTTTAACTGTGATTTAGTAACCCAGTCCCTCCTCTTGAGGCCCTGTCGTCTATCCACCGGAGGTGGACGCTTCAACTTCCCTCTCCCTGGTGCTGGGCACTTTGGCTAAGGTCTTCCCCATAAAATCCTGAGAATTTCTAGCATCCAGGGTCTCTGGTACTTTCTAGAGGGTCCCTAACCTCCCACCCCACAAGGATGCTTATTTCTATTCATTTTCTTGACCCTCTGGGATTCTCTCCTATTCTACTCATACCTGATCCTGTTTCCCTGTTCACCTCTCCCTCCCCTCACCCACCTAGGTTCCTCACTCCCTCTGCCTACCATGATTATTTCCTCCTCTTTTCTAAGTGAGCTTAAACAGGCCCTCACTTGGGCCTGTTTACTACACTTCTTATGGTCTGTGGGTTGTATCCTAGGTATTTTGTACATTTTGGCCAACAGTCATTTATCAGTGAGTAAATGCCATGTATGTCCTTTTGGTTCTGAGTTACCTCACTCAGGATGATATTTTCTAGTTCCATCCACTTGCATGCAAAATTCATGCTGTCCTTCTTAAATTTGGTTTTGCCATGGAATATCTGTTTCTCCATCTATGGTGGTTGAGAGATTGCTGGGTATAGTAACCTGGGCTGTCATTTGTGTTTTTAGGGTCTAGATGACATCTTCACAGGGTCTTCTGGCTTTTATAGTTTCTGTTGAGAAGTCTGGTGTAATTCTGATAGGTCTGCTTTCATGTTACTTGGCCTTTTCCCCTTACAGCTCTTAATATTCTTTCTTTGTTCCATGCATTCTGTGTTTAGATTAATATGTGAAGGGAGGATTTTCTTTTCTGACACAATGTATTTGGTATTCTTTAGGCTTCCAATTCGTTTATGGTCATGTCTTTTTTTAGGTCAGATGTTTTCTTCTTTAAATTTGTTGACGATATTTTCTGTCCCACTGACATGGGATTCTTCATCTTTTTCTATTCCTATTATTCTTTGGTTTGATCCTTTCATTGTGTCCTGAATTTCCTGCATATTTTAGGTTAGGAGATTTTTACACTTCATATTTTTGTTGAATGATGTGTTAATATTTTCTGTGGTATCTTCTATTTCTAAGACTCTCTCTTCCCTTCTTGTATTCTGTTAGTGATAGTTGCATCTGTAGCTATTGATCACTTTTGTAAGTTTTCCATCTTCTGAGTTGCCTCCCTTTGTGTTTTTTTTATTGGTTCTATTTCCAGTTTTAGTTCTTGGACTGTTTTGTTCAATTCCATCTCCTGTTTAATTGCATTTTTCTGTAATTTTTAAAGTAATTTGTTTTTTTTTTCTCTTTAATGGCTTCTACTTGTTTGCCTGTGTTTTCTTGTATTCCTTTCTTTGTATTTTAATTTTAGTTACAAGTTTTCTTTTTTAATTAATCATTTTATTGGTTATTTGTTTATTTGTTCAAATGATATCCTCCTTTCAGCCCCCCCCACAAGTCCCCCACCTAATTCCCTCCTCCCCTTTGCCTCTATGAGGGAGCTCCTCCACCTACTCACCCAATCCTGCCTCATTGCTCTAGCATCCCCTATGCTGGGGCATTGAGCCTTCACAGGACAAAGGGCCTCCCCTCCTATTGATGCCAGATGAGGCTATCCTCTGTTACATATGTAGCTGGAGTCATGAATTCCTCCATGTGTACTCTCTGATTGGTGGATTAGTCTCAGGGAGCACCGGGTGGTCTAGTTAGTTGATATTCTTCTTATAGGGTTGCACTCCCCTGCAGCTCCTTTTAGTCCTTATACTAACTCTTCCATTGTGGTCCCCAGGCTCAATCTGATGGTTGGCTGCAAGGTTCTGCATCTGTATTTGTCAGGCTCTGGAAGAGCCTCTAAGAGGACAGCCACACCAGGCTCCTGTCAGCAAGCACTTCTTGGCATCAGCAATAGTGTCTGGGTTTGGTGGCTGCATATAGGATGATCCCCAGGTGGGGCAGTCTCTGGGTGGCCTTTCCTTCAGTTTCTGCTCCACTCTTTGTCCCTGTATTGCCTTTAGACAGGACCAAGTCTGGGTTTGAGGTGTGTGTGTGTGTGTGTGTGTGTGTGTGTGTGTTAAAACAATAATTTTTAAATGATTGATGATTCATATTGGATGTTTCACTTCTGTATGGTGGTGTCTCTAGGCTGGTTGTCCAAAAATAAGAAAGTAAACTGACTAGTACATGAAGAGCAAGTTAATAAGTGGATTTCCTCTACGGCTTCTGAATCAGCATTTGCCTCCAGATTCCTACTCTGTTTGAGTTCCTATCCTGATTTCGATTGAGAAATGGACTATAATATGGAACTGTTATTGAAATGAGCCCCTTTCTCTTCAAGTTGCTTTTTGTCATGGTGTTTCATTACAGTAATAAAACTTTTTAAAAAAAGAATTACAGAAAGCATCAGAGGATCTTGACAGGGTCCAAGAATGCAGGAAATCAGAAATAGGAGTAAGTGGCTGTTTGGGGAAGCCAGTGTTTTCAGAAATAGCACACGAATTCTCAAAGTGTCAGAGAAAGCAGACTTAGAATTTTGGCCATTATCTGAGAAAGGACAATAAAGAGGGGGAAGGATTTTTCTTTTTGAACTACAACTCAAATGTAGGTCTGCTCAACAGTGAGAATCTCTGAGGGACTATACAAAGGAAAGGGCTTTGGGTGTGGAAGCATATCATCCTCCTAAGGGAATAATTACTTTTCTATTCCTTTCACATTTCTTTAGTGTCAATCAGATTTTTTGAATGGTATTATTCCCTGGCCAGGAGATTTTCAAGGTCAGTAGGATTAACTTTTAAGGAAGAGGACAAAAAGTATGTAATATATGGGGCAGCTTTTAAATGTTATGTATCTACCCAGAGCCTGAAGTACAATCTAAATTCTTTTTTTTGGGGGGGGGGGTTTGGTTTTTCGAGACAGGGTTTCTCTGTGTAGTCCTGGCTGTCCAGGAACTCACTCTGTAGACCAGGCTGGCCTCAAACTCAGAAATCCGCCTGCCTCTGCCTCCCAAGTGCTGGGATTAAAGGCATGCGCCACCACCACCCGGCCTAAATTCTTTTCTATTAACAAGAAGTAACTTTTTCTTAGTGAGCCATCTAAAATCTCTGATACTGCCACCCTCCTCTCTTGTTTTAAATTTAGATGTTATGATGTTATGATGTTTCTTCCCCTTCTTAAAATTTGTATCATCCAGGGAAATGGTCTAAAAGCTGATTATGAGGGAAAATGTTCATCCCCAATGACCTCCAATAAAGCTAACACTTGTATAGCTACCTAGCATTACAGCATTAATCAGAATAAATATATGTCACCTAATGGGCATGTATTTTTCAATATTTTGTGATAATCTCTGAGGTGAAAAGAAGACATTTTATAGACAACTGGACATATAGATTTAATAAAATACATTTAAAACAAGATATTGTGGAAATTGAGCAATCAGATGGCTCAGTGGATAAATACTTGATAACCTGTATACCTGAGTTTGAGTCAAGGAATGCACAATGCAAGTAGACAACTAAGTCTTGAAAGTTGTTCTTTGACCTCTCTCCATGCACGCTGTATCATGCACACAGCCACATTCATACTCCTCCACACACACATAGTAAATTAAAAATAAAATTGGAGAAATGATTTTTAAAGACACAAAATTTGTTTTAAATATTAAAATTATCTATTTGTGGACTGAAGATAGAACTCACTTGATGGAGCTCTTGTCTAAGATTGAATAGACTTTGGGTTTGATCCACAGCACTGGCATAAAAAGGACAAAACAGAACTGAAACAGCGACCTGTTCCTGGATGTGTTGATAAAAGAAAGAAGCCTGAGCAATAAACTCTCTTCCTTCTCATTTGTCATTCAGGACATAGAAGGCTCTTCTTAAGCTGTTTATTTATAAATGGTGGTAAATCCTTTAAGACAATAATAGAATGAGTATTTTAGCTCTGTCCCCTACTCACAACTATAGCTGTAGCAATGATGGGTTTCTTAAGAAGCAATTAGACATAGATTCCACAAACAAAAAACTTGAAGGTATTACAAGTTGGAATGCACAGCAAATGAGGGGTACAGCTATTAGTAGATTATGCAGATGAGGAAAGAAAATAAAGCAGCTGGGACTTAGAGTTGCTACTTTGAGATATAAAATTCACAACCAATGCAACGAGTTGGTAAACTATATTAAAATTGCTAAATTTAAGCATGTCATGAATATTTTCATGATTCTCAATGACTCCAAAGCAATTTGAAAAAAAAAATCAATGTTAGAAAAAATTGCATATGTCTCACAATATCTGTGAATTTAATAATAAGGAAGTCTAATCAGTAATTCAATATTATGAAATAATCTAAAGCATGAAGATCACACCATATCTGTTCTTTGCTGACACTATCACACTATTATATACTTAGCAAATAATTAGCTTTTGTTTCTTTTTCCAGCTCATTCCATATAATATGTATTGCCTTTTAATCATATGTAATAAATAGAAATCATGCAACCATTTGTAGAACTATTCAAAACTTTGTATGAATATAACAAAACTATATATTGAAAACCTAAATGAGAAATTAAGCAATTATGTATATCTACAGGAAAGAAATGGATCAAGCAAAAGATGGAAGCATTTATAGATTGATTTACTATTTTTTGCATTAATTGCAAGGACATTTTAAAGCTTCATTTTAGAAAAATACTAGCAATTATACATGAATTTTTTCTATAGAGAAAAATCTATTCTTGGGATTGTGATTTTATTTTATTTCTACCATTTTTGTTGTTTTCAAAGACACTTTTACTTTTGGTATTAGAATTGTGACAACATCAGACAGTAGATTTATTACAAAGAACACCATTAAATCAGACTCCTGCCTATAATGAACTTTCATATAAAGCACACTAAATAATTATCATAAAAGGTATTTATGAAAGATGATTATTATTCATTTTTACTTTTACTAAGATGAATATCATTACTTTGTTCTATATTTCCTGTTTCTTGGGCTAAGGATGGACGATTTTGAAAGAAATAGAAATAGATTAAGGTTTGACTATGGTGCAGTTGACCATTAACATAGAAATAATCTGGAACTTCAAAAATTTTTATTTTATTATCATTATTTTGAAAGCAGGTTATTACTATGTAGCACTGAAACCAGCAACCTCCCCCACACATGCACAAAGATAGAACACAGAAGAAGTAAGGATTTTTCAGTATATGTGAAACTTTAATGGGAATAACTAATTTGGTAAATGGTATAAAAATAATTAATAAATAAACAATATATTCTGTTTCTTTATTTTTATGAGAACCTCCTGCGTTATGCTCCAATGCTTGCCTCAGGGCAGAAAGATACCATTGTAATTTTATAATTTTACAGATTTTATGTTTATGTTTATTTACATAATGAGGGACCAGATATAATTCCATAAATATCTAATGTCTATTACTGGAAAATATTTGGCAATGAAAGTCTTTGAAAATTTCTCTCAAGATTTTTGGCTGTTTAATAAAAAATGAATTTAATAATTAGAGTTGACTTTATGAAGTTTATGTTTTTATCCAAAACACCTTTATATTATGAACATTTCAAATATAACAGTCAAGTTGTGTGTTGGTTTCAGCCTTATAATACATCATTCTATTCAGTGCCAATTGTTTATCCGACCAGCAAGTACTAGGGACTTCCATGTGGTTTGATTATGTCTCACAAGTGACTCCAGAAAAATTAGTGTATGTGTGTGTGTGTGTGTGTGTGTGTGTGTTTCTCTGTGAGTGTGTGTGTGTG
>JANHMN010000005.1:87090895-87205658 GCA_030674055.1 Rhabdomys pumilio
GTGTGTGTGTGTGTGTGTGTGTGTTTCTCTGTGAGTGTGTGTGTGTGTGTGTGTGTGTTTCTCTGTGAGTGTGTGTGTGTGTGTGTGTGTGTATGTGTGTGTGTGTGTGTGTGTATGTGTGTGTGTGCATGTGTGCGAGTGCAAACACGTGTAATATGTTGGGGGTGGCATTAACAGCACCACTCTACAACTATGGCCAGAAACATCCCCTAGTGACCTGGCTGTTTGGCCTGGGCCTTTGGCCTTAATACTGCAATACTGCATGTTTTGGGGTCATTCAGTACTGAGTGTGACTGTACAGAAGGTATAAATTTGTAGTATTTCTGATTGACACATCAGCTTCACAGGCACTTTTACTAGGTAGCAAAAGCCCTTTTAAACAATAGATACAGAAGATAACATAAATGAACTATGAACATCCTATTTGCAATTATGATACTTTGATGCAATTTTAATTCCTCCAATATTTAAAATGGCTTTTAATTCTTAAATGCTTATAGACCCATTTGCTTTACTTTTGTCATTACTGTATAGAAAATTGCAGGGTGTTAGGCTGGCTGTCATATCCAGCTCTCTTCTATGACTACAGATAAGATTATCTAAGAAATTATAAAAGAAAATGTTTTCTTTAAAATCTGTTTCTGTGGAAGCAGGCAAGTGATTTTCAGATTTTCACTTTCTCTCCTCTCCTCAAATCCAATCTCACTGTTTTATGCACACCCATCTCTGTGGAAGACTACCTGCTGTGGCCTCTGCTTCCTCTCTGCCCCCATAACCAGGAGTCTAAGACGATCTTAATGGTACAGCCAGCTTCCCTTCTCTGTGGACTATACCAGCTACCCCCCACTTCTAGCACATCTCCATTTCTAGGTGTTAGTTCCTAATTCCTCTAGAGGCCACACCTAACAGGATCACAGAAGCATACCCCCGTAAGGCAACCCAGACCCACCGCACTCCTACAAATTAGAGGCAATAAAAATCCAGGGGAAAACAAACCAACAAAGAACAAAAATCTACCCACCCAACAAAAACAAGACCAGATATCAGCACCTAGAATGACAATCATCTCAAACTCAAATGTTTAAACCTCAGGATGAAAACACAATTAACAGCCAGAACAAAATGTCTCCACTATTGCTGAGCAAACCTACCACAGGAGGCCATGAGAAATACAACCTAGCTGAAGCATGAGATAAGAACTCAAAACAGCTTTAGGAATATGGTAGAAGTCCTTAGAGGTGAAATAAATAAATCCATTAAAGGAATCTAGAAAAACACAAATTGTGTATTGAAATGAAGAAAACACACAAACCTTGCAACTAGAAATAAAATTAACAACCAAAACCCAAACTCAGGGAAAATAAAAATAAAAATTTAGGAACTTGAACAGGAACTTCAGAGGCAAGCCTTACCAACAGAATACAAGTAATAGAAGAGAGAATAAAATCTCAGTCATTGAAGACAACAGAGAAGAAATGAAGTAATGGATGCCTCAGTCAAAAAAAATGTTAAATTAAAATAAAAGGACTCCTGACCTTCTGCTATGCTCATAGATCAGTGTCCTGCTCAGCCATCATCAGAGTAGCTTCCTCCTGCAACAGATGCAAACAAATATTGTGACCCATAGCTAGACAATATACAGAATGAGAGATCTTGAAACACTCAGCACTAAGTGGGCTGACACCATCAAATTCCTCCATCCATGGAGCTCAGGAAACCCTGCAGAAGAGAAGGCAGAAAGAGTATTAGAGTCAGAGAAATAGAAGGCATCAAGGAAACAACCTGTTCTAAACACAGCAGGACCAATGACTGTAAGAACTCACAAAGATTGAGGTAGAATGAACTTAAGGGAACCGAGGCACCATATCCTGTATAGCGTATCAGTTGGGTTTCCTAGAGCTGAATAGAGAATCAAACACAGATCCCAATCTCTAACTCAAAAGATAGCTCCAATTAATAGGCACTTGCCAATGCCCAGCAATGTATGGCCAAGAGAAAACAAACTCAATGCCTTCTTCGGATGATTTTTTGTCTTCTAATGTTAGGTATTTGATTGTTTGTTTATTTTAAACCTTAGGTTCTCTTCATATATATTAAAGCTTCCAGGTATATGTTTTTAAGGAATTCCTGAATGAGAGAACGTATGTGTCTCTGTATCTAAATGTGTTTCTTGTGCTTTGTCTTCTACTCTTTTTTTTTGTTGTTGTTGTTTTCTTAATCCTATTTGCTTGTTTTTGTTTTTATTTATTTTATTGTTACTCCTGTGATTTCCATTTGTTTTCTGAGTGACACACAGGGTGTAGATTGGGGAAAGAGAGGAAGTGGGGAAAAACTGGGAGGACCACAGGGAGGGGAAACTGTAATCTGAATGTATGGAAAAAATTTATATTCAATTTTAAAATTTGTTTTTATGGTCTTCTGTCTTGAGGGGCCAAAATATCATTTTGAGGAAATCTTACCTAAATATTGTACAATGATGTATGCTCGATTTTACATATCATGCAATTCTTTTTTTATTGGATATCTTATTTACATTTCAGATGCCATCCCCTTTCCCCATTCCTCTTTCCTAGAAAGCCCCTATCCCTTGCCCTCTTCCTTTTTGCTTTTATACAATTTTTTTAAATGTTAATCAAAGGCTTTATAAGTATGGTAATGCTCAATCAGAAGTGTAACCCAATGCCCAACCTAGATATATAAACTATCTTTGACTGGTAGAGACACATGAACATCTGCCTCCATGCCCCCCCTCTTTCTCTCTTTTTCTCTCTCTCATCACCTAGCTTCTCCTCTCATTCATCTTCTCCTCTCCTTACTCCATCTCTTCCTCTCCATACTCCTTCCCCCTTAGCTCCTCCTACATATCGCCATTCCTGTTAAAATAAAACTTTTCTCTTAAAATACAATTAGAGCAGAATTATTCCTATTTGTACCAGTGAGGTAAAAGATAGTTCTAATACCCAGTCCATCATTTTGTTGACTAACCAAAACCTCTGTCATCTCTCCTAAATAAAACACTTAGTTTTGAACCTGGGTTTTTTTTCTTGGCTTTAGAATGAATGTCAGCTAAAAACCATCCACTCAGATCTTTTCTCTCATAGTAAATAGTCAGAATTGGCTATGAGACTATAGGCTTTCAACCCCGTTAGAAATCCAGACTGACTGAGTTAACTGAAATTATGGGAAGCATTAAGCATAGCTTCTAAAACTTAGCTAATTTATAGAGATCACTGAACACCTGGACAGCCCCTATACTACCGAACTTTGGAGCATCAAATCTTCAGCCTTCTGGCCCAGAATCATCTGACAGACCTTAGTGATGCAGAATTATTAAGGGCTGATTACTCTGTCTAGGCAGATAAAATCAGTCGGCTAATCTGCAAGTGTGTCCTTTTCTGGACAGTAATTTGTAGATGGAAAGAGGAATTTCTTGACTAGTGGCTGTCTCCCCACCACTGGAGTAACTCCAAAGATGCTCAATTTCTTCTTAGAATCCAAGACAGGAAGCTGACAGGAGCAGACAGGTCTCTAATCAAAATGAACATTAATATAGAAATGTTTGTAACATCAGTTCTATGGACTTCTGATGTTTTGAAATCCAACTATCCATTTAAGGTAACATGGACTGTTGTCTGTTAACTCCTCTCAGCTATTTCTAAATAAAATATAGAAAACACCCTAATAATAAGCTCAAAGCCATGAATTTGCTATAGTCCCTTAACCCACAAGCCAACCATCCCAGCTCAGTTAAAAAACTTAAAGAAGGACTGGATCTAAGCTTTGTATTCCTAAAAGTGTTATACAGGCACAATGCCCATGAGAGTATCAATATTCATCTCACTTTTATATCAATAAGAAGCTCATTGAAAACCTTAAATTTGAAATCAGAGTAAATTTTGTACCACTTAAGAAATTATAACTTCACCTTGATACTAATTATACAGATTTCTACCAATAGGTTATGGCTATGCAAAAAATCCTAGCTAATCCTCCCTGATCAAAAAAAAAAAAAAAAAAAGAAAGAAAGAAAGAAATTAAGAAGGAAAGAAAGAAAAAGAAAGAAAGAAAAATAGGAGATTTAATAACACAAATGGAAGGATTTAGAAATCTAGGAGGTAGTTTATGTTAATGGAAACAGCAACATAGAAACTGGAAAATCACACCCTCATAGAAGCACAAGGAGCGGGGATGGGATAAGGGGTTCCTGGGTAGTGGGGGAAATGAGATAAGAGGATAAAATTTGAAATGTAAATATTATAACCAATTAAAAAAGTGAAAAAAAGAAAAGTTGTTAGAACCAACATCTTTAAAAAAATGTCAGCCCTCTAGGAAAAAAAAATTTTTTTCTTGATACTAAAACTTGTTCTGAGAATTGTATATTGCAGAATACACAGCCTTGGTGTATTTACTCATCAAGCAAACTGAGCAGACCTGCTCAAACCTTCGATGTCCTGGAATTCCATCTGGATGCAGTGAAGACACAGCGTCAGAGGCTTATAAATTTACCCTCCCCTCACCCTGCTTCTAATACCTCAATGCCTGTAATCAGCTTGAAGAAGTTAAAGAAAAGTCAGTGTTCCTATTCCCTGGGCTTGAGGAATAAGGTGGTTAATATTGGGCTGTCTTTCTAGGGAAAAGTAGTGGTTTTGTTGGAACAGGGAGGATTAGCTAGGATTTATGGCACAGTCATAACCTATTGGTAGAAATCTGTATAATTAATATCAAGATGAAGTTATAATTTCTTAAATGGTTCAAAATTTACTTTGATTTCACATTTAAGGTTTTCATTCGTATGAGCTTCTTATTGATATAAAAGTGAGATGAATAATGACACTCTCATCTGCATTGTGCCTGTATAACGCATTTAGGAATACAAGGCTTAGACCCAGTCTTTCTTTAACTTATTTAACTGAGTTGGGATGGTTAGCCTGTGAGTTAAGGAACTATAGCAAATTCATGGCTTTGAGCTTATTGTTAGGGTGTTTTCTATATCATGCAATTCTTAAAAATAAATTAATTTTTCTATAAAAATTATTATATACTCACAGCCAATTCTGTGTTAAAATATGCACAAAATGATTTTCATTCATTTTAATCATTACCCTTTGCAATACAAAATGTAAGTGTTCTTTTCTCCCATTTCAAAGCTAACCAACCTGTTAAATTACCTAAGTTTTAACTAGAAAATCACAAAGGTATAAGTACTTTCCTGTCATGGACAAGTAGTAACTAAGCAACAATTAACTTTCTTTTTATTGTATATTTTATTTGTTTACATTTCATATGTTATCCCCTTTCCCCATTTCCCCTCCCTAGAACCCCCTATCCCATCCCCCTCCTCCTTTTTGCTTTTATACCATTTTAATTACATGCAAATATTAAGGTCAGTTCTAGGTTGAGGAACTAGCACTACAATAGATGCAAATAGTCAAAGAACAAGCAAGACAATAAACACAAATAGTCAAACTTCCATCAACACCAAAGATTTTACAAAAGTATACATTCATGAGAAATCATAGCAAAATTACAAGAAACAAAATACTTCAGCCAACCTATGTCCTCTCTTCAAGATTCATCAAAAACCAGTTTGCTTGGCATTGACAAAAGTAAAATATTGGTTGTTAAGGTATTGTCTGGTAACACTTACTGTCTGGTGGCACTTAGTCACCTCATATCCTTCTTTCTACCTGTACCGAGTTCATATTTCAACATATCTTACTCAATGCTTAGTAGGACTTCGCTGAATGCGAATCAAATCTCTGTGCCAAGATTACCCATTTCTGAGTTTCTTGAAAATATAAGCCATTCTATCCATAGGTTTTGTTCTTTAATGCCATAACACCACAAAATCTCACTGTTTAAATATGAAATTTTGAAGTGTTCTTATACTCTCTTTGAATCACCACTTCTATGGTCCTGTTATTATCTTTTTGCCATTCACTTTATTTTCTCCATATTTTTACCTCATTCTCAACTTACTTTAAGTCATTTTTACTTCCCCACTAGAAATTAATGGTGGAAAGAATAACTTGGCTGATGCAGAACAGAAATCTAGACTTGTGGTTATACAAGCTCTGTTTTATAGAGCGTATATGTCTGATAATGTTTTAGATCTTTTATTACACTGAAAACAATACTTTCTAAAACTTATAGGTTTGGTGTATTCATACTACAATTCAACAAAACTTGTATAATATTCATTTAATGATTTTTTCCTAGGGGTCTTATTCAATACTAGTAATTCCAGCTCTGTAGAGTTTTCTTCTTTCTGACTATACTTTCTCCTGGTTCTTCCATTTATACCATATTCTTGATGTGAGCATAGCAGATGATTCTGCTTATCAATAAAGAAGATTCTTAAAATCCAAAAGTTTTATAGTAATCCTACAGAGATCATGCTTTATTATTAGAGTGAAAAGGCTAAATATCAAAGTTGTGATAAGTCATAATACTTTCTTCACTTGTCTGTTAGTGTACGTGTTTTTAGGCAAGATCTCACATGATCCAAACACATTTCAAATGTATACTGTACTCCTAAAATTGTTTGAAATTTTTATTTTCATACCTGAAGTTCCAATATGTTAGGTTTATAGTCATGTGACTGTACACATGACTCAGTTATCTTGTTCTTAATACATAAAGGTTTCAATAGCTTATCTTCATAACAGTATAAACAATGCCAATACATTGTTCACATTTTATATCATAGAATTAGACTCAACAATAAAAAGAATGAATATTTTATATAAATTGATATGTGTGAAATGTCAGGAGTCACAGAACAATTTCCTCAAATAACTGAAACACAAGCAAAAAATATACAGTCCGTGTTTTCAGTTATCAAATACTCAAATAATAGTAAGGTTTCACTATAGTAATGCAAAACATACTACTGGTTGTCTATAGAAAAAATAGATTTAGCATAAAAGAAAAGAAGAGGGCAAGGCTTACAAATTGATATAAGGAAATCATCCATAGCAATTGTTTAGCTTTAAATTGTTCTATGATTGCTTGACAGTACAAGTATGGAAAAAATTCTGAAATTGTATGTGTCCAATGTATATAATTTACTGAATGTTGACTATGATGGTTTGTATGTGCTCAGTCCAGGGCATAGTAGCACTATTAGAGAATGTGGCCCTGTTGGAGTAGGTTTAGACTTGTTGGAGTAGGTGGTTCACTGTGGGTATGCAATTTAGGATCCTCATCCTAGTTGCCTGGAAGTCAGTCTTCTACTAGCAGCCTTCAGATGAAATGTAGAACTCTCAGCTCTGCCTGCATCATGCCTATTTGCATGATGCCATGCTCCTGCCTTGATAATAATGGACTGAAACTCTGAATCTTTAAGCCAGCCTTAATTAAATATTGCCCTTATAATGTTGCCTTGGTCAGGCTGTTTGTTCACAGCAGTAAAACTCTAATTAAGACAGCTGATGATATCTCATATATTATTATATAAATCACTGTATGCTTCAGAGGTTATACCCACTGTTTCTAAGAAATACTTGCTGAGCAAGGTAACGAAAATAATAGTCTTGTTTATTAAATAAAAATGGGGAGATGTGGAGAGCTTTTGGGGCTGCTTGTCAGGAATCTGACATTGGCCAAAAACAAAGAAATGGGCTGCTTGTCAGGAATCTGACATTGGCCAAGAACAAGGAAATGAATTTCAGGCAGTAATCTGACATTAGGCTAGAACAAAGAAGTAATTTCAGGCAGGAATCTAAAGCTTAGACTAGAACAAAAAAGTAGGTTTCAGGCGTAAAAATAACTTTGGGCTAAGACAGGGAAGTAGGCTCAGATATTTTGGTCATCCTGATAAGTTCTTAGAAATAGGAAGGGAATTTGTTTATTGCCTTGCTTGTTCTTTGATTGTTTATGTTTATTGTCATGCTTCTTGCT
Organism: Rhabdomys pumilio; assembly: GCA_030674055.1. NCBI lineage: Eukaryota > Metazoa > Chordata > Mammalia > Rodentia > Muridae > Rhabdomys > Rhabdomys pumilio. The sequence goes on from JANHMN010000005.1 coordinate 87,098,798, forward strand.
TGACTATTTACATCTATTGTATTGCTAGTTCCTCAACTTAGAACTTACCTTAATACTTGCTTGTAATTAAAATGGTATAAAACAAAAAGGGAGAGGAGGAGTAGTGTTTTATGGGGGAGGGGGAATGAGGAAAGGGGATAACTTCTAAAATGTAAATAAATAAAATATTCAAAAAACCCCCTATCACTCAAGAATGGAAACATTGCACAAATATGGTATGTGAGTTGAATCTAAGAGCACAAATATATTCCAGAACTGACCAAAATATATGACACAGAGTTAATGAAGAATCATTAGTGAATCCTTCATGCGTACTTAAAGGTACTTTATGCAACATCTCTATCTATCTATCTATCTATCTATCTATCTATCTATCTATCTATCCACCTATCTGCTCATCTACCTACCTATTTACCTGTCTTTCTTTATAGACATCCTGTCTTAGAATTTCCAAGATTCATCCCAATATATTTAAATGATATTATATTTAAGACTAATCAGCTGTTTGAATACATTGTATTGTGAAGGGGATTTACTATTATTACACCATATAAATATTTTAATTTTCAACTTTTAAAATTGAAGAGAGATCTTTTAACCCAACCAATTGCACTAGGTTATATATTATTCCCCAGATAATAAGTGAACATTTTGAAGATGTTATTAGATTGTTTTAAATCAAAAAAATGTATACTTGAATAAGGAAGTTTGTAATAAAATAAACATAATAATATCTAAGAGTCTGATGTAAATGTTTCATATGAAAAAATAAACACACGAAACCTGAAAATGGACACCCAGAGAGAGTTATTAATTTAACAGGCTGGCAAGCCAAGTATGGGTAGGATTCTGCACAGAGCCTTACCACCTTAAGACAAAAATGCTTTGCTTTAGAAAATGCATATTCCATGATGGGTAAGGAAGGCATTCTTGGCAGAATGACCTAAGACAAGGTCAGTCGTTTTTATGAAATAAAAAAGAGGGAGATGTGGAGAGCCTTTGGGGCTGCTTGGCAGAAATCTGACATTGGCCAAGGACAGGGAAATGAACTTCAGACAGGAATCTGATATTAGGCTAGAACAAAGAAGTAATTCCAGGCAGGAATCTAAAGCTTAGGCTAGAACAAAGAAGTAATTTCAGACGGGAATCTAAATTTTAGGCTAGAACAAGAAAGTAGGCTTCAGATATGAAAAAAAACTTTGGGCTAGGACAGGGAAGTTGGTTCAGATATTTTGATCATCCTGATAAGCCCTTAGAAACAGTGATCATGTGAGTGTTCATGCAATTGTGTTTAATGCCTTGCTTGATCTTTGACTATTTGTGTTTATTGTCTTGCTTGTATTTTGACTATTTGCATCTATTGTATTGCTAGACCCTCAACCTAGAACTGACCTTAATACATGCATGTAATTAAAATGGTATAAAAGCAAAAAGGAGGAAGGGGATTGGATGGGGGAGTCTCTAGGGAGGGGAAATGGGGAAAGGGGATGACATCTGAAATGTAAATTAATAAAATATCCAATAAAAAAGAAAAAGTAAACACATTAAGACACATTTAGCTAACTGTAAATAGCCACTCGCAACATACACTATATTTAATTAACTATGCAGATCATATGCCCATGCATACACATATGGGCAGCTTCATTACATTATGAATGCAAATAGATATAATTAAATAATAGTGAGGCACTGATGTGGGTGCTGTGAATTAAATGTAGGCCTTCTTCAAGAACAAGATATATATTTAGCTGCAGTGCAATTTCTATGGCCCATGATATAGATTATAAAAAAGCAATTGTATCTTGATGACCTTTGTTCTTTAAAAACTACATTTAAAGTTTTGATTTAAATTTTTCTATGCTCACTTGACAGTAGAAGTATGGCTTTGTTCTTTAAAAAACACATTTAAGGATATTACACATCCATATAACATATAGAGCAAACCAAGATGATATTTTATGAAATTTAACTCTCAACTATTATAATTTCTTTTGTAAGTTCTGAAATAGTTGCATATCAGTTAAACAGAAAAAAAAAATCAAAGGAGCACTTGCCCAGGATATAAAAAGCAGCTTGATTTTTATTCAAGAACAAAGAGAAAATTCAAAGCATTAGTATCACAAGGAAAATTATTTCAAACACTCAAAATAGTAACTGGAGTTTCAATGGTTATGTAAATTAGCCTGACTATGGCAATCAGTTTACAGATATCTGCATCTATATAAATGTAGATGTAGATATAGACATAGATGTAATATGCTACATATATGTACTCAGATTATACATCAATTATGATTGTATAAAGCTGGACAAATGATATGATACTAGAGAAAATTAGATACAGCATTTATTTTGTAAGTAAAATAGAACTATTTCAGTATAAATGTGTTATGTTTATAAAAATGTTCTTCATGCAAATAAAATGGAGGAAAGAGCTAATACTAAAAATCACTTGAAATATATAACCTTAGGTTTACCTTGAAGTCTTTCCAGAGGTTACTGCAAGAAAGCATTGGAAATGTAATTGCTTCATATCTGAATATATTCCTTCACAAAACAATAACAGTTAAATAGGAAATTGAGGACTAAGAAATGTGCAATTGCCATTACAATGAAGTAGATAGCATAAATTTCTTGCACAAAGTTAAATGAAAATGTAAAGTTAAATGATACTAGTTTTGCTTGGCATTAGTTTTAAAAATTCATAGAACTTTTGAACTGAATTAGTCATTTTAAAGATGGAAATAGCAATAAATATCTTTTTGAAAAGGGTATTGTTTCAGAGACTGGCAGAATGATGGCTATAAAAACTATGTCTATCTTGCTTTAGTGTAAACCCAAAATAAGAAGAACTTTATTGTATTCACATTAAACATTTTATATAAACATTAAACAGAAGTAAACAGAATTTTTTTTGAGGTGGAAACTTTATAAAACCTGAATAAATTCTTATTTGTCAGTGTTTTAGATGATGCTTTCTTTTGCCAGTATCATAAGTCTCATTCTCAGTGCTGATTTCTGAATTGCAAATTTTTAAAAAGATTATTAGCTATAATTCACAGTTATAATCAATTGACTATAGAAATTTCTTAGTCCATAAAATGTACTTACAGTTACTAATGAAAAATTCAAGGTATGTGTTGATGATATAAAAATTGATCATTGTTGCTTATTTTCTGGAACTCCCAAAGTAAATGACTATTCATTACAACTAAAAACTATGAATGCATTTTCAACTTCTATATAAGGAATATCCAAGTTAAAGATCCAGTAACCAAATGGGAGTGGTTACCAACTTACATGTTTTGTTTTTCTTTTTCTTTTTTTTTTTTTTGCTTTCTGGTATTAAGACTTAACTCATTAACATCAGATAAGTTGTGTTAAAATGTGTCCTTTTGATTTTCTCTAAGATATGATGACTTTTCACTGAAAATATATGAACATACTCTGGTTGTATGACATTGGAGATAATTTTAGTCTATTAGAATATGATAAATACATTAAATTCTTATAGCTTTACTTCTGCTTATCCACCTGAAGATCTAATGACTTTTAAAAAAGACAGTTATACATATTTCTCTGCTGTGTATCCATCAACGTCACAGGTAACAGAAAGCTATTCAATTAGTTAGTAATCTTTCCTCTGCCTATGTTTTCTTAATTTAAGACAATGTCCTTAATAAAAAAATGTTGGCAAAACCAAGGAAGAGATAAAATCTTAAAATTTACAATGGTATCCAGAATAAGTAATTAAATAAAAATTAAATGTAAAGCCACATGTGTTGATTTAAATGTCAATAGTAGAAACGAAAATTAAATAATTTTTGGCCAAAAGTACCTAGTGTCATTTCCTTCTGGAAATATTTCAGAAAAAAAGCAATATGACCAAAGAATATACTGTGAGTAATATACAACTTTAAATTTAAATCACAATCACTCCCTATCTCCTAAACATGATATTTTTAAATGTAGGAAATAATAAATGTATCAATCTACATAATTAGGATTTATTAAATATAAAATATTCTAATATGTCTGCTAGTTAGTATTGGGCTAGATGAAGTCTTCTGCATATACTAGCCAGGAAGAAGATTAAGGTGACAAAAACAATACTTATGTGAGTACAAACCCAAATTCCTCATTATGTATAAGACCTCACATGTACTATAATACCTGATTAGTTGAAAATAATACTCATATCTGTCATAGATACAAATGCAAATTCTGCCAGAATGAAAACACTTGTGAAGATATTGGGCAGTTGGATAGTAAACTTGTTCTAATTTACTTTTTGTAATATACAACATGACTAAATGGTTTATTTAGGTTACATGTCCTTATTACATTTCATCAAGAGAAGCCAAAAAATTAAAAAAAAATCTTGAGGTAAGAACTGAAGCAGACCATGAAAGAAAACTGCTTATGCTTACTAGTTGCCAGCCTCTGGCTTGCTCAGATACCTTTCTTATAAAACCCAGGCCTACTTGCCCAGTGTTGGTGCTGCCTATAGTGATGGGCCTTTCTAAATCAATTAGGAATCTGGAAAATGCCCTACAGGCATGTCTATGGGCCAGTTTGATGGAGCAACTCCTTAGTTGAGATTCCCAAGTGGCTATAATTTATGCCAAGTTGACCAAAAGTAGCCAACACAAGTATAATCCATTTTACAAATGAATGAGCTGGTTAATCAGCAAATAAAACTTATAAATGTTATAAGACAGGCAAATAAAATTAATGCTTCAAAAAGTGACCAAAGGGAACAGATCCCGGGCAGCAGCTCTGCCACCAATATCACAGAAACCAGAGGAAGTGGGCCTCCCAGGAGCACTAACCCAGGCAGTATCTTAGGTAAGGAGATAGCAACACCCACCTCAAACAGGAAGTAACTGGGACCCACTAGGACCCAGGAAGTCACTCCTGGCTTAGAGCACTGATTCCTTCCTGTCTCCATCTGAGCACTGAACAGATCTTGGGCCCCAGCTCTAACCCCAGTAGTAACACCCACCCCACACAGTTCTGATACAACAAAAATAATAGGAAAGACAGGCTCCAGTCAGAGACAGGGCAGGTTGCACTAACGAGATCCAGATGGCGAAAGGCAAGTGCAAGAGTATAAGCATGAGCAACCCAGTGAACTTGGCATCATTAGAACCTAGTTCTCCCACACAAGAAACTCCTGAATTCCCCATATCACTAGGAAAGCAAGATTCAGATTTAAAAACACTTCTAATGATGATGATAAAGGACTTTAACAAGGACATGAATAACACTCTCAAATAATTTGAGGAGAACACAGGTAGACAGGTAGAAGCCCTTAAAGAGGAAGCACAAAAATCCCTTAAAGAATTACAAGAGAACACAATCAAACAGGTGAAGGAATTAAACAAAACCATCCAGGACATAAAAATGGAAGTAGAAACAATAAAGAAATCACAAAGGAAGACTAACCTGGAGACAGAAAACCTAGGAAAAAAATCAGGAGTCATAGATGCAAGCATCACCAACAGAATACAAGAGATAGAAGAGAGAATCACAAGTGCAGAAGATACCATAAAAAATATTGACATGATTGTCAAGAAAAACACAAAATGCAAAAAGTTCTTAACATAAAACCTCCAGGAAATTCAGGACACAATGAGAAGACCAAACATAAGGATAATAGGTATAGATGAGAGTGAAGATTCCCAACTTAAAGGGCCAATAAATATCTTCAACAAAATTATAGAAGAAAACTTCCCTAATCTAAAGAAAGAGATGTCCATAAACATACAAGAAGCCTATAGAACGCCAAATAGACTAGACCAGAAAAGAAATACCTCCCATCATATAATAATCAAAACACCAAGTGCACAAAACAAAGAAAAAATATTAAATGCAGTAAGGGGAAAAAAGCCAAGTAACATATAAAGGCAGACCTATCAAAATTACACCAGACTTCTCACCAGATACTATAAAAGCTAGAAGATGCTGGACAGATATCATACAAACCCTAAGAGAACACAAATGCCAGCCCAGGCTACTATACCCAGCAGAATTCTTAATTACTATAGATGGAGAAACCAAGATATTCCACGACAAAACCAAATTTACACAAATCTTCCCACAAACACAGCATTACAAAGGATAATAGCAGGAAAGCTCCAATACAAGGAGGGAAATTATACCCTAGAAAGAGCAAGAAATTTATCCTCTTCCAACAAATCCAAAACAAGATAGTAACACAAAGATAATCCCACCTCTAATAACAAAAATAACAGGAAGCAACAATCACTGTTTCTTAATATCTCTTAACATCAATGGACTCAATTCCCCAATTAAAAGACATAAGATAATTGACTGGATACATAAATAGGACCCAGAATTTTGCTGCATACAGGAAACCTACCTCAGTGAAAAAGACAGACTTTACCTTAGAGTAAAAGGCTGGAAAACAATTTTTTCAAGCAAATGGTCCTAAGAAACAAGCTGGAGTAGCCATTCTAAAATCTCCAGCCTGAGAACACAAAGGGAGGGACTCATGACTCTACCTGTATAGGTAGTTGAGGGTGGTCTTGCTAGGTATCAGTGGAAGTGGACAGCCTTGGTGCCTGAAAGTTTGGATTCCCTAGTGTTGAGGAATTTCAAGAGCAGGGAAGCAGGAATGGAAGGATGGTGAGAGCACACCCTCTTAGTAAATTGAAGGAGGGGGTATGGGTAAGGGGTTAGGCATCAGTGGAAGTGGAGGACCTTGGTGCCTGAAAGTTTGGATTCCCTAGAGTTGGAAAACTTGAGAGCAGGGAGGCAGGACAGGGAGGACAGTGGGAGCACAACCTCATAGAAACTCCCAGAATTATATGGATTAAACATGACAGAGGCAGGCCACCATAAGACTAGATTCCAGAAATCAAACAAAAAATTATCTTGATACTAAAATTTGTTTTAAGAATTTTATATTGCAGAATACACAGCCTTGGTGTATCTACTCATCAAGCAAGCAGAGCAGACCTGCTCAAACCTCTGATGTCCTGGAATTCCAGCTGGATGCAGTGAAGACACAGCGTCAGAGACTTATCAATTTACTCTTCTCCCTGCCCCTCTTCTAATATCTCAATGCACATAATCAGCTTGGAGAAGTTAATGAAGAGTCAGCACCCCTATTCCCTGGGCTTGGGGACTGAGGTGGTTAATATTGGGCTGCCTTTCTGGGGAAAAGTAATGGTTTTATTGGAACAGGGAGGAATAGCTAGGATTTATTGCATAACGTAGTCTATTGTTAGAAATCTGTATAATTGTTATTAAGCTGAAGTTATAATTTCTTAAATGGTACAAAATTTACTTTGATTTCAAATTTAAGGTTTTCATTGGTACGAGTTTCTTATTGATATAAAAGTAAGATTAATATTGTTACTCTCATAGGCATTGTGCCTATATAACACATTTGGTAATACAAGGCTTAGACCCAGTCCTTCTTTAACATTTTTAACTGATTTGAGATTGTTAGCCTGAGAGTGAAGGGCCTATAGCAAATTCATGGCTCTGAGTTTACTATTAGGGTGTTTTCTATATTTTATTTAGAAGTAGCTAGAGGAGTTAACAGACAACAGTCCAGATTGCCTTACATGGATAGTTGGTTTTCAAAATGTCAGAAGTCCATAGAATTGATGTTACAAACATTTCTGTATTAATGTTCATTTTGATTAGAGACCTGTCTGCTCCTGACAGCTTCCTGTCTTGGATTCTAGGGCAAAATTGAGCATCTCTGGAATTACTCCAGTTGTGGTGAGATAGCCACTAGGCAAGAAGTGTCTCTTTTCATCTACAGACATATCACTGTCCAGAAAAAAACACACTTGCAGAATAGTCGACTGATTTTATCTGCCAATACAGACTAATCACCCCTTAATAATTCTGCATCACTTGGTCTGTCCGATGATCCTGGGCCAGAAGGCTGAAGATTTGATGCTCCAACGTTTTGTAGTATAGGGAACTATCCAGGTGTTCAGTGGTCTCTATAAATTGGCTAATTTTAGAAGCTATGCTTTGTGCTTCCCATTCCAGTTAACTCACTTGTTCTGGGTTTCTGATGGGGTTGAAGACTTATTTATAGTCTCATAGCCAATCCCGGCTATTTACTTTGAGAGAAAAAGGTTGAGAGGATGGTTTTCAGCTGACATTCATTCTAAAGCCAAGAAAAAAAGCCAGGTTCCGAACTAAGTGTTTTAGTTAGGAGAGATGACAGAGGTTCAGATTAGTCAACAAAATGATGGACTGGGTATTAGGTCTATCTTGTACCTTACCGACACAAATTGGTATAGTTATGCTCTAATTGTATTTTGAGAGAAAAGTTTTATTTTAACAGGAAGGCTGATATGTAGGAGGAGCTAAGGTGTGAGGAGTAAGGAGAGAAAGAGGAAGAGAAGAAGAGGAGGAGCTCGGTGACAAAAGAGAGAAAGGGGCAGGGAACATGGAGGCAGATGTTCACGTGTCTTTGCCAGTCAAAGATAGTTGATTTTTCTAGGTTGGGTATTGGGTTACACTTCTGATTGTATAAGCATCTTGTTATTGAGCATTACCAAGCTTATCAAGCCTTTGATTAACATTAAAAAAATTGTATAAAAGCAAAAAGCAGAAGGGGGTGGGATAGGGGTTTTCTATGGAGGGGAAATGGGGAAAGGTGATGGCATCTGAAATGTAAATAAAATACCCAATTAAAAATAAAATAAAGTTGGAAAATTAAAGAGAATTTAAATGTTGCTAACAGAATTTAAGACGAAAAAAATAGAATGATAATTTAAAAGCAATACAAGCCAAAAATCAATAAAATAATTTCACCAATGACAATACATAGTTCTTTGGTTGTCTGGGTGTTGAAAATATTGAATTTCTTTCAAAATCTTCTGCATTGCATAAGAGAAGTCAGATGCATGGGGACTATTTTAGCACAGAGTATTCCCTTCAAACTTCTGGCTTCCCACTGACTCTTTTCTTCCTTCCAGGATAGCATACAGCTTCTATGAATGTCAGTGCAGTTTCACAGCTGCTGGCACTCATCCACTATTTGAGCATGTCAGTGAGGTTCACTGCCAGAAACAGGAAATCACTACTGCTAATGGCAAAGTGGGCGGCAGTGTCATGCCCACCATCGAAAAGCCCCAAATTGACCCAAAGATCTGTAGTCTGCTAAACCTGTACACTAAAATGGAAGAGACAGTTCCCTAGAGCATAGTAAGAGGGTAACACTTGTGTGAAAGAAGGGCTGAAAGATAAAATCTGGACTGAATGTTCCACTAGTGACATTCTGGTGTGGCTTGGAGAGAGGCAGAGATCCTATGGGGTGGTCTATCAAAAGGTCTAGCTTAGGCCTTTTGATGCCTGTGGATAATCATAGTTATATACTTGATTCAGCTGCTTAGTTTTTTGTCAAGTTGACACAAGCTAGGGATATCTTGCAGGGCACAAGAAAAGGAAAACAAAAACCTCAGTTGATAATTTTCCTTCAAATTATTTGCCTGTAGACAAGTCTGTAGTGGCATTTCTTAATTAATGACCGGTATGGAAGATTCTAGCCCACAATGGATGGTTCCATTCCTGGGCAGGTGGTCCTAGTTGTGCAACAAGCAAGTTGACAAGCTATGAGCAGCAAACCAGGAAGTATTATTCTTCTATGGTCTGTGCTATAATTCCTACCTACAAGTTTATGTCTTGAGTTCCTGGCGCAGCTTCCCTTAATGGATTATATACTATAATACATAAGATGAAATAAACACTTTCCTCCTCAAGTTGTTTTGGACAGTGTGTCTTCACAGAAATAGAGAACAAACTAGAGCAATAAGAAAACTGTGTTTCATAAATGAAGGTCAAATAAAGATATTTTCAGATAAATCAAAATCGATAGAGTATGCAATCATTTTGTACTCATAAAAAGCACATTTAGATAATAACCATAACAAAATGGGAGGTCAGAATTTGAAGACAATGGCAGAAAAATGTGGTGTGTTTGCTTCTTAATGTCCACTAAACAAACACATTAATACAGCAGATGCAACATTTTTACTGGACATGGGAATAAAAGTAAAGTCACAGACATAAAGAACAAATTAAATTATTTTTATATACACATATATAAAAATATATCATGGCTGATATCCTTTGCAGCTTTGCTTATATAAATTTTCTAAATCCTGTAATTTGTCCCTTGTATTTTTAGGTCTTCTTTGACAACTTCCCTGGCAACACCACAATTTAACATATTTCAGTGCTTTCTTTTGAATTACCTGCTCTCCTCTCATTTTGAATTCTCATACACTGTCCTTCAGCTGTCTTACAAGGCTAACAATGCCAAATTCTTCCTTTGTTTGCTCTGTCTCCCAACCTTGATCTATAGCACTGTGTCTCACTTATGGTATCAAATGGAGAACATGTCAAATCAAATAAATAATGTTTCTTTTGCAAATGTAGTTTTTATTCTCATTTCTCTCCTGCAGTGTGTTTTACAACAGCACTAATACTGATTTGCTTTAAAAATAATAGAGAACGTTTACTCTATATCATCAAAAGTCCACATTCATAAAGTCCTGATAATTCATTTGCTGTCATTACTTCATATTTCATTTTCAATACAGAACAACAACAGTAATATTGAAAGTCAACTCATGCTTCTCCCATACCTGACTGCAGCCCCTTTCTCTGCTTAAATGAATCCCATCCACCACTAAAAATAACAAAGCTCTGTTTGTATTATGATTGAATGCTATTATAAAAGCTTCATGGAAGCCTGAAGATAATATATGAAGTAATAAGCTTCTTATTTTTGCATTTACATCCCTTCATCATTTCACCTCAAGAAAAGTGCCAGTTGTTCAATATCACTACATAGACTTCACAGCACTAAACACCACACAGTTGTGGCTCCAGTAGGGGGCAGTAGAGCAGCATCAGTTTTGGGTTTCTTAGCTAGTATCTTCCATGGGTATTCAGTAGGAATAATTTTATATTTATATATAAATATTTGGGTTTCTTTCAACTATGCATGTAGGCAGTCAATGTCAAGAGTGATATGTACCTATTATGACTAGGATAATAGCAAAGATCTCAGAAATATTTATCTCATGTATTACTCGTGTCACACATGTTGAGATGTCATTTATATGCACTACTTCAAAATTGTAGAAATTATGGCACATTTCCTTAGATTGTGCTTATAAAGCTGTTAAAGAGTGCATATGTCTTTATATCTTGCATACATTCTATTTTTACTTTGCCAACAATTTCATCTTATGGATTTCCTTTTATAACTCATACATTTTCAGTCATATAACATGATTATTTATATACTGTGAGTATCCCTGTGTCAGAAAATAGACTTGAAATTATGATGTTCAATTAGTCTCAATGGAAAGTAACTGATGACAAAGAAAAGCAAACCTCACAAGTGTAGATGTTATCTGTTTATTGTTATATAAGTTTCCTTTTAGAGATATATTATGCCCTGGTATTCACAAACCAGAGGCTGTCAGGATGACTAATGGGGCAACTTCATATGGAATTTAGGGATGTCATTTAAGAGACTCACTCTTTTTTTATTTTTTCAAGATACATGCAAAACTTATGTATTCAAAAGATAGCAAACAATCCCAGTATTTTTTATTCCATATTAGATAAAATTGGTTTCATGGAACAATCATTAAAACAAGTGCTATGCAAATGTACAGAGTGTACTTGTACACTCATTATTTCCCAAACACTAACTGAGCAACCCACTGTATATGAATCCATTACTTTTTAAAATTAAATATCTTATTTATTTGCATTCTAGGTGCTGCCCCTCCATCTACCTCCCACAGGTCTTCAGACCATTCTCCCTTCCCTCTGTCTCTGAGAGAGTACTTCCCCTCTTCCCCTAACCCCTGGTCATCCCCCTTCCCTGGAGGCTCAAGTTTTTATAGGATTAGGCACATGGAGAGACTCATTCTTTAGACATATTGATTCTATATAGGCTGTGAAAGAGTGGCCAGAACAATATAGGAATACAATCTGCAGGTTCTGACACATTGTACTTCTTTCTGTTTTAGTTGGGTTCTTACAATGTTATGAACATACAGGCTTTGTAGCCAAACTTAAATTGTTTAAATTGTGTTAAAAATCACATTATTTAATTGCAAACAAAATAGTCCCAAAGATTACTAAAGTACAAGTTAACCTTTAGACGTCATCATTTTCACCTAAATATTTCCTTTCTACAAAGCAAATGTCTTCCTGAAAAAAAGTAAATGGATTCACATATTTACCCACTTCAAGTTGTATTTCAATTTCATTTCTATAGTTTGTATCACAAAAGTTTGTATAATTATCTTTTCAAATTGTGATTCTCACCCGGGCCAGAGAGGTCATTTTATTGTTATTAAAGAAAGAATAATTATTTTCATCATGTCTTAAAGCATGTCATCATTAGTATATTATTTCTGTCTTGAACCTAAGAAAACTAAACTTCATAAGTAATATGCTTTCTTACTTGTTTTATTTCCTTCATTTTTCTCATTAATATAATACTATACATGTGAAATTAGAGTATATTTATTCCTGCCAAACTTACTTTCTTTAATATTTTTCCTGAAATACACTGGCAAAAAAAGTTCATTTTAATCTCAAGTTTTGCCACAGTGTTAAGATATCTTTTTTTTCTTTTAAACAGTGTTTTTCACCTAGTATTTATCAGTATTACTAATCACTCCATCCTCATTTCTTTATGCTCAAATATCAGCAAACCTACTTGTGATTTCTTTTTTCCCCTTACTGCTTTGATGCTATTGAAAGATAGCATCTTTCTCTCATCCATTTCACTGAAATTCCTCATCTAACAAATGTTTTCTCTCTTAAGACCATTTGTCTTCTGAAGCTTATCAAGTTGCAGTGGGTAACTAGCACAGTGTTAAAACCTAGATATATTTGCCCCACCTCACAGTCATTCTGAACTGCCAAGCACATTGTGATTCAGGAAGCCAGCTGAGGCCTCCATTGGAAGTGCATTACTGTTCAACATTGCCTTCTGCCAGTGTTTCTTACACATTGTCTCCCTGTAGCATATACTTTTAGGTAACAACAGTTCCAAATATATAACTTGCATGCTAAACTCCATCTTTAAGATTGCATCATCTTGGAATCTTGCTTGTTTCTTTCTTCCTTCTCCCCCTTCTTACATTTGTGTCTCTCCCCATTTCTCCATTCCTTTCTCCTTTACTTCTTTCCTTCTCTTTCCTATCCTCCTCCCTCCCTCTTTTTCTTACTCTTTCTCCTTCTCCTTCTCTTCCTGTTCATCCTCATCTTTGTCATCCTTCTCCTTCAGTTTTTGTGTGGAAGAGAAAAGCTGATAGATTATACATGCTAGTCAAACACTATACTACTACTAAGCTTTAGTCTGATTTTCTACCCTCAAAGAGGTTATTTTCTCCACCAAGTGGTCTCCCTATACACATTGACTGATAAACTCCAGGTAGTATTTCAAAACCTTGATAAAATCCAATATTTCCTAAGAAGCCCTCTAACACCAACACTGTTTGGGATTTACAATCCTCCCTCTGCAGCTCAACATGATTCTTATACTTTCAGCCTATCAGTGTATTTGTCTTGTGTTGAGATGATTTACGAATACCTACTTCCATAAACAGAAATAAATTTCTTAGATACAAGGAACATATCACATCGATCTTTGTAGCAAGTGAAAAAATTAAACACATTGACCAAAAACCTCTTTTTAATCAAAAAGAGACACTTAATCTAGGTCCTGAGACCTCCTGATAAAGGATGTGTTAACCCATCAAATGCTACTGAGTTGTTTGGACACTTGATTTTATGCTAGTCTTATTCATAACTATTATGCTTATCAAAGTTTTCCTAATTAGAGACTATAACTAAATAAATGTTTCATAATTATCTACACAACTCAAAATGAGCATTTTCTAACATCATACAATGTGTATTAGTATGAGTAGGGAAAATGCTACATAAGGTGAAAATTTTATAGATTTATTCTATTTTAGAGCTTTTAGCAGTTCTACTAAACTTACAGTATTTAAAAATATTAAGTCTTTCAATAGAAACATCTGTATAAATGGAATTATTTTTTCCTTGACAAGCTCATTTTTTGAAAAGCTTAATGGTAACATTAATTCAACTCCAGAGACAACTTTGTACAAAGCTATCATGATCATGCTGTGCAAATATTCTTCAAAATAATGAAACCTGACAAGCATCTTATATAGCTGATAACATTTATTCTATTCTATTCACAGTTTGCAGTGTACCTAATTTGCTTCTTTTACATCCTTTTCAGAAAATATCATACAAAGGCATATTTTTTGCTTATAATAAACTTGCCCTGAAATATATGAGATTACAATTGTTGAGAAAAATAAAAAATAGCTATGAAAAGATGTATGTAACCTAATAATTGAATTCTTCTGTTCATTTCAATAATTTCTAGTCTTTTCCAGTTGTCTTAAATATTGTTAAGTTGACAGTGCTCCAGAGTTTAAAACTCTTATGTTCACTTTTATAAACAAGCCTTTCTGTCTTGCATACAATAGTACGTTGAGATTCATCATTCTTCATCTAAAAATTACCATAATAATTCTGAGGTATTCATAACCTTCACAATAAGAATAGATATATTATAGCACCACTTTATCACATATATGATGATCAAAAATAAAAAATAAAACTCATATAAATTGATTCCTATCTCCCATTATGTAAAAACTAAAAGATATTATTTCATTGAATATTTAGGATACACTTGCTAATGCTCAAAAAAAAAACTTTTATCTATCTATCTATCATCTATCTATCTATCTATCTATCTATCTATCTATTTATATTTTTTACCTTTTCATTTTACATCCTGCTCATTGCCCACCTCCCAGTCCTGAACAACTAGAGCTAGGGTAATGCCAAAAGCTGTTGCCTATACTTGGGATACTTTCTTCTAACTGGGCTTCTTTTTCTGGCCTCAGTAGGAGCAGATGTGCCTAGCCTTGAAAGTATTTTTAAGCAAGCATTTAAAATTAATAGGAAGACTTTAGAAAAATCTGTTAGCATTACATTTAAGGTCAAACACTAGAAACTAAAGAGTAAACAGCTATTATGCTGGCCAGTTTTGCATCAACTTGACACAAACTAAAGTCATTTGAGAGGAGGGAGCTTCAATGGAGACAATCACTCCATAAGATTAGGCTGTAGGTTAGCCTACAGGGCAATTTCTTAATTAGTGATTGAGGCAGAGAAAGGAAGGGACCTGGGGGCAGGGGAGAGGGGAGGAGAAAAGGGAGGGGCAGGATCAAGTATGGGAAGAGACAGAAGTCTAGAGGGCCAGAAGAATGAATAGAAATATGTATTGGGAAGTGGTGGGGCACAGGAGGAACCACTAGAAAGTCCCAGATGCTAGGGATGCAAGAGGCACTCGGGACCCATTGGGGATGACATTAAGCTAAAATACTAAACAGTAGGTAGATGGAAACTGAAGAGACCATCTCCAGTAAACTGGCATGGCCCCCAGATGTGGAATGGGGCCATTCACCCATCACAAAATCTTTAACCCAGAATTGTTCCTGTCTAAACACATGGACAATAAGTGGCACACAGAGAGAGGCCATCCAAATAGTGCCCTACCTTGTGATCCATCCTATTCACAGACACCAAACCCTGACACTATTGCTAATGCTAACATGTGTTTGTAGACAGGATCCTGGTATGACTGTCCTCTGAGAGGCTCTGCCAGCACCCGACTAAGACAGATGTAGAAACTCACAGCCAACCATTGGACTGAGCCCAGAGACCCCAGTGGTGGAGTTAGGGGAAGGACTGAGGAACTGAATGGGATTGTGACCCATAGGAAGAACAACAATATCAACTAACTGGAATCCTCAGAGCTTGCAGGGACTAAACCACAAACCAAAGAGTATACATAAGTAGGCCAGCTCACACTACATATGTAGCAGCAGACTGCCTTACCTAGCATCAATGGGAGGGGAGGCACTTGGTCCTTGGAGGCTTGTTGCCTCACGGAAGAGGGATTCTAGAAAGGTGAGATTGGGTTGAGTGGGTAGGTGGGGGAGCATCCTCTTGAGGCAAAGAGGAGGGAGAAATAGGGTGGAGATGTTTTGGAGTGGAAATCAGGAAGGGGGACATTTGAAATGTAAATAAACACAACTATATCTTCAAATGCTTATCATTTCTCTGTAGGGAAAACATTTGATATCCTGTATTTTAACTTTTGAAATACACAACATATAATCATTTCCTATAATCATCGTACTTTAAAACCAGAAACCAGAATTGACTTCTCCTTCTCAATTATAACTTACTATGGATTGTGAAGCTTCCCTCATGTATTCTGACCTGATTTTACCCCTAGATTTCCATAATCATCACTCTACCCTCAATTTCTATGAGACCAAATTTTACAGCTTCCATATATGAGTAAAAGTATGCATCATTAATCTTTCTGTATCTAACTTATACTTGATAAAATAATTTCTGAATTCTAGATTTTTTGTTGCAAATTACACAATTTTGCCCTTTATTATGAGTGAAGAGTGAATAGTATTCTACTATATATATCATGCCACACTTTGAATAGCAAGCCATATTTCATTTCTTATCTATTGTGAATAATGCTGCAATAAGTATGAGAGCCAAATGTATCTTTAACATACTGATTTCATTTGTTTAAAAAAATTAATTCCTATCTCTATATTCAATAGATGTTAAGTATAAACTTGGCAGTGCACATTCATTATGTAAACTATTTTATAAAAATATTTTATAAAAACTGTTTCAAATGGTTTTAATTTCCAAGATAAATCATAGACACGAAGTCTTTTATATTATATATTTAAATTATTATATATTATATTATATAGTTAAAGTCCTCTAATGAATAAATATGCCATTTATCTAAAGTGCAGAATTAGTGTAAAAAGAATAATAAACCTCACACCACAAAAATGTAAGTTGTTACTGCCAAAAGAAGGATATGGGTATGGTCTTTATTGTCAAAGTGTTGAGTTTGTGTGTTGCAACTTAGCTGGTGTTTTCCTCAGGAATTGATACAAGGGCTTTCTCTTGTCTCACTGGATGTGAACAATTCCATGATCTATGTAGCTTTTATAAAAGACTGAGATTCAAGACAGGTAATAGATATACTAAAAGTTCTGGCATAGAATCGTTGGAGAAAAACAATATATGGGAGAATAGTCTATAAAAATTTTCTGCCTATACTGAGAGAACAAAAGACCTTAAAATCCCTAACCTTTCAATTTCAGCTGATCTTTAATCTCCTCTGAAATACAAGTGAAGGATAAGTTAGAGCTACAGATAGCTAGACTAACTATTGAGAGCACATTCAACGTACAGGAAGCCTGTCTTCAAAGATTAAAAGGGTATTATTTTTCATTTTTTTCTTTTCATGGTTCAAAGCATTTATAAAAAAAAACTATCAGAACAATTGTTGAACACTAATAGAATAGATAATAGCCTTCAGAGGCTACATAAAAGAAAAATGCATATTTTAAAAGTAAGTTTAAAATCACTTATAAAATACAAACTGAAAACCATACAAAAAAAGCATAAAAATCAATAACAAGGGTTTATATTACATTTCTCATTGTTATGACAAAATGACTGATGAAAATGACTTAGCAAAATGGGTTTTTATTATCTGAGCATTTGATGATACAGTTCAACCTTTGGACACTATAAGAGGGAGAGAGGGATTCCAGTAATAATGGAGGGAAACTGAAACAGCTGGTCACATTCTGCTTTTTAGTCTTGAAACCCAGTCTGTGGGTAAGTACTGCCCAGATTATGGGCAAATCTTCTTTCAGTTAAACCTTTCAAATATACTTTCAAATATGTTTTTGTTTGAATGTATATTTTGTTTTGTTTTGTTTTCCTACACAATTTCAACTCTAATCAAGCTGAAACTGAGGATTAGCAAAATTTATTATATTGTCATATTGAAACTTTTGATAAGGAAACTTTCTCTGGAAAAATTTTTAGAAAATATTTCCTCAAATGACTAAACATTAAACAAACTAAAGTACCTGCTCTACTTAACTTTAGTAAACTAAAGGAAATTATAAAAAATAATTAGTGAAAACCAGGAAAAAGATTTATCTCCAAATAGAAACTATCAATAAGTAACAATAACAAGGACGATAAACAGTATGGTTGCAAAGAATACAAAGTGTGGTGGTCTGAATGAGAGTGGCCCTGATAGGCTTGCATATTTGAATACTTGGTTAACAGTTGGTAAAATTATTTGAGAAGCATGCGAAGGAGTGGCCTGAGGGAAGAGGAGGTATATCACTGAGAATGTGCTATAAAATTCTAAAAACTCATGCCATTTCTAGTTTTTTTTAATTTATCTATCTCTTGTGCTTATGATCAAATGTAAGTTCTTAGCTACTTAGTGCCATGATGCCTGCCTGCTGCCATGCCCCCTATCACAATGAACATGAACTCACCCGCTAAAATTTTAAGTTCTTCCTTAAATTCCTGATTTATAATTTGTCTTTGGTCATTGTGTCCCTTCATAGCAATAGAAAGGTAACTGAGACACTAAGATAAAAATTTAAATAAAGGGTGTCCAATTTGAACTAGGAAAATACAGAATCTGCAAAGTTGAGTATCTTTCTACTGGAATTATTGAGTATGACAAAGAAAAATATATAACAAAAAATTATATTAAACTCTAAATACCTTAAAATATCATTAAGTTCATGTTCATATAATAAGAGTTCAACAAGAAGAGAATAAAGAAAGGCCCAAGGATTTCTAATATTCTGGAAAATTTGGTCCTGAAAGCCATTTTCCCATTTTACTTGTATCTTTTATTTTATTTCTACTTTCCCAGTTTAATAAGTCCTAATATTTTGATGAACAATACAGCAAATACAATGCACCTATGAACATTATATTTCAATTTTAAGGCTTGTCATTTCTATTTCTAGGTGGTCATATGTGGAGACATGAAAGACTGACAATGGATCTTAGGCAATCTTGTGCTGCAACAATGCCATGCAACAAACAAGATAATTTCTAAAACATGAAAGTTCTCATATTTTCTATGTTAAATAAAAACAGAAAAACAAAAATAGAGCTTCATTTGTCTCTAATTCTAAAAGGAAGGTATTTAGTCTTCCTTCCTAGAATATGATGCTAACTGTGGTCAACTCCCATATTGCCAGTAATGTGTTCATATTTGTTAAGTAAGTTCTACCATGAAAAGATCTGAGTTTGTCAAATTTTTTCAGCATGCATCATGAACAGTATGCATTCTTTTTGTTGAGACATTAATTTTATCACTGTGTTTTAGTGTTGAGTCATTTTTTGTACCAAGTTTTTGTGTGTGTGTGTGTGTGTGTGTGTACGTGTGTGTACGTGTGTGTGTGTGTGTGTGTGTGTGTGTGTGTGTGTGTGTGTGCGCGTGCATGCATGTGTGTGCATGTATGTGTATTTACAAATGCAGGTGCATATAGCTGCAGGCTTGTGTAGATACAAGTATGCATGTAGATATCAACCTCTGGTGCTGTTTTTCCAGAGCCATTCAACTTGTTTCTAAAGATGAGGACTTTCATTACTCTGGAACTTGTTTAGGATAGCCTGTCCAAGAGGCCTCAGGAACCCACCTGTCTCTGCCTCCCTGGAGCAAGGATTACAGCTATCTATGAGCATACCCTGCATTTTAATTGTACTTTGGGATTTGGACCCAGAGTGAATGCTTATCCACTGAGCATTTTACTAAGCCATAACCCAAAGCTGAGTACAATTTTATTTTTAAGTATATATTACCAAATTGAATTTGCTATTCTTTTGTGAGGATAGTTCCATCTATATTTGTTTGACATCTGCATTTATAATTGTAACTTTAATATTGTTTGGGGTTTAATATGAGGGCAATGTTATTGAATAGAATTGAGTTTTAAATTGTTCCCACATTTTTATATTTTTGAAGCTTTTTTCATTTTTATTGGTTATTTATTTACATTTTAAATGTTATCCCACTTCCCGGTTTCAGCTCCACAAGATCTCTTATCCCCTCCCCTTGCCTCTGTGAGACTGCTTCCCTACCCACCCACCCACTCCCAGCTCCCCACCCTAGCATTCCCTTACCCTGATTCATCCAGCCTCTACAGGACCAAGGGGCTCCACTCCCAGTGGTGCCCACTAAGGCAATCCTCAGCTACATATCCAGCATGGGTCCCCCCCCATATGTACTCTTTAGTTGGTGGTTTAGTCCCTGGAAGCTCTGAGGTGTCTGGTTGGTTGATATTGTTGTTCTTCCTATGGGGTTGCATATTTTTGGAGCTTTTAAATGAGTATTTGTGTTAATTCTTTACACATTTGGTAGTATTCACTAGTGAAACCATGTTGTTCATTGTTTTTTAAGTTTGGGTTACCAATTAAATCTATTTAATAGTTATGTCTTTTCAGCTATTTCTATCTATTTATGATGCTGTTTTGGAAGGTAATATGTATCTTCCAAATTCTGATGTTCAGTCCTTCCCCTAACTCTTCCATTGATGTCCTTATGTTCAGTCCAAAGGTTGGCTTTGAGCATAAGCATCGCATCTCTATGGGCCAGGTTCTGGCAGAGCCACACAGGGAACAGCTATACCAGGCTTCTGTCACCAAGTGCTTCTTGTCATCAGTAATAGTGTCTGAGTTTGGTAGCTGCATATGAGATGGATCCCCAGATGTGACAGTCTCTGGATGGCCTTTCCTTCAGTCTCTGCTCCACTCTTTGTGCCTAGATTTTCTTTAGACAGGAACAAATCTGGGTTAAAATTTTGAGATGGGTGAGTGACCCCATCCCTCAACCAGTGGCAGTACCTATCCACTGGACATGGTCTCTACAGGTTCTCCCTCTCCTTTGTTGGTTATTTCAGCTAATATCATCTCTTTTGGGTATTGGGAACTCCATGCTTCCCTGGCATCTGGGACTTTCTAGTGGCTACCCCCAGTTCCCCATCCCCCATCGCTACACACTTCTGTTCAATTTCCTGACCCTCTGTATATCATCCTTGTCACCTCCCACACCTGATCCTGTCCACCTTTTATTCCTCTCTCCCTCCTATCTTCCTCCCAAGTCCCTCCTACCCTTTACCTCATGTCAGTATTTTGTTTCCCCTTCTAAGAAGGACTGAAGCATCCACACTTTGGTCTTCCTTCTTCTTGAGCTTCATATGGTCTGTGAATTGTACCCCGAGTATTCTGGGCTTTTGGGCTAATATCCACTTATCAGTGTGTACATACCAAGTGCATATTTTTGTGATTGGTTACCTAATTCAGGATGGCATTTTCTAGTTTCATTCATTTGCCTAAGCATTTCATGAATTCATTGTTTTTAATAGCTGTTGTTTTAATAGTTTTTAATACTTCATTGTGTAAATGTACCATATTTTCTATTTCCATTCCTCCATTGAGGGCATCTGGGTTGCTTCGAACTTCTGGCTATTATAAACAAGTCTTCTGTGAACATCATGGTGAATGTGTCCATGTTACATATTGGAACATTTTTGGTTATATGCCCAGGAATGGTAGAGCAAGGTTCTAGGGTAGTAATATGTCCAATTTTCTGAGGAACTGCCATAATTATTTCCAGAGTGTTTGTACCAGCTTGCAATTCCACCAGCAATGGAGGAGTATTTCTCTTTCTCTACATCCTCACCAACATGTGCTGTCACCTGAGTTTTTGATCTTTGCCATACTGACTGGATAGAAGGAGCAAAAGTGGATTGCAACCCCATAGAAAGAATGATAATATCAACCAACCAGAACCCCCAGAGTTCCTAGGGACTAAACTACCAACAAAAGCATATACATGTTTGGGGACCCATGGCTCCAGATACATATGTAGTAGAGGATGGCCTTACCTGGCATCAATAGGAGGGGAGGCCCTTGGTCCTGTGGAGGCTCAATACCCCAGTATAGGGTGTTGCTAGGGCAGTGAGGCAGGAGTGGGTGGGTGGAAGGATGGGAGAGCACCCTCATCGAAGCGGGGGGGGGGGGGGGCAATGGGATAGGGGTTTTGTGGAGGGGAAACTGGGAAGTGGGATAATTTTGAAATGTAAATAAATAAAATAACCAATAAAAAGAATTTTGATCTATTTGATCTGTTCAAATAATTTACGGTTCATTTTAAGGTTTTACAACTGTAAGTTTTGCCTAGTGCTCAGTTTACTACAGTCAACTTATTTCTGTTTGTTATGCTTACCAAAGGGCTCTATCAGGATCAAGCAACCAAATATAGTTCTGACAGTTCTTGTCCTTCCCTCTTCCCTCTCCCTTGCTAAACTAAACCTTTACATTCCTAAAGCTATCTACCTCCCCATTTTCAGTCTTAAAATGAACCTCTTCAAAGCTATTTGCTGCTGTTTCTGCCTGATTCCCATTCAGCCAACAGCCTTGCTTAATAAAGAATCCCTTTGTATTTGGTTTATGTTTGGAAATCAATGTTTACCTAATCATTTGTCCAAAGAGGAGCACCTCTCAGTACACTTACTTTTGTTTGTCTAAAGGATGCTGTCAACTTTTCTCATGTTTGTGTATTTCCTATGTTTGTTCTGCTATTGGTTTTAAAAATTTTTGATGGACAGTTTTCTTGAAGATACTATCTTTGATTAACTTTTCTTCCTTTTAGAAGTTAAATCTTAGTACATTAACTTCTGGCAGAAATTCTCTTGACATAATCTTTCTGAAATTTTCATATATATGACTTTTTCTTAGTATTTTCCTTTTGATATACAACAGTTGGTAGTATATCTTGACATAGGTCTATCTGAAAGTACTTTAGTTAAAATTTGTTGAGCTTTTTGTCTTTGTGGAGATATTAGGTCTTAAAATTTACAACATTTTCAACTATAATTTTTTTCAAAGAAGCCCTATACTTTGTCTGTCTCAGATACCATTAAGATAGACATTGGTGTTTTTTAAGATGACCCATATGTCCCTCAGGCTGTGTTAATTTTCATCATCATATTTAATATGTGTAACTAGATAAATAATTTCAAATGATCTGTCCTCAGTTTGCTGATTATCTATTTTGTCTATTTGAATCTGCTATGGAATGCTTCCAGTACATTTCTTAGTCTCTGTGATATTTTTCATGTCTTTGATGTCTATTTTAAAATATATGTTTTCTTTGTATTGCATTTACTCAAATAATTATTTTACTAGTGGTATTTATTTATCTAAATTCAGTTTAGATATTTTTTACATATTTTTGCATGTTTAAAAAAGGTATTTTCTCATTATTGTCAGGTAAGTCACAGGCCTACAATTCAACTTTTGGAAATCTATTTGATGCTTTAAATATTCGACTTTTCTCTCTTTTCTACACATTGAATAATTTGTTGAAAACTAAGTGTTTGGAAAAACATCCACTTGTCCCAGGTTTTGTATTCAAAGTTTATGCAGCTTTATTCAGAGATGAATACATTTATGAATCAGTCTGTTGTGAAGGGTCTAGATCCTCTCACATATTTTCAAAGGCTGTATCTTCATGGGATTCCTTCATATTTTTTTCTTCAAGCTCTCAATATACAATACACTAACTTTAACTTTATCATTTCTAAATCTTTCCCACAATATAGATTTAGATTCTATTCTTCTGCCTGAACATTTTATCCTCCACTTCTCACAGTCTGCATTCCCATACAGTAGTGAAGAAGCTCGAAGCTCAGCACTGCCATCAGCTACTTCTAATCTGACATTCAAGATTTGTATCCTGTCTTGTTCACATAGTGTTCTAAGTTATATGAAACAGAAAACACTCCCTTGGGGAGGCTTTAGATAAACCAGAATGTCACAAACAAGTTGAGCTCTTTTCTTCCATCCCACAGGATGATATCGGGAATCATGTACCTTCCTCCTAACTGCAAAGAGCTGCCTCTGGAAGATAGATGGGCAAGAGAAAGCTAAAATGTTTCAAAAATTTCTCCAGTTGAGCACATTTTTGGCGTGGGAATTCAGATGCTTGTTGCAGTGTTAAAACCTTAGCACTTCTTCAATGTTTATGCTTTCTATTGTAAACTGCTATTTGGTCATGTTTACAGAGTTTACTTTTGCTTGTTTCTACATTTCTATATCTTAATCACTGACAATATGGGAATATGGAGTTTGTGACCCAGAATAAACCTAGTAGAAATTGCACAATTCATCAGAGTTAGTATCACCAATTCTTGCGATATACAAAATAGAGTACAAAATTATTTCTTGTATGTTTAGGAGTTTATTTTTACTCCAGTAAATTAATTATAACCATGGCTATAAAAATATAACAAGTTATCAATAATAGAATAATTTTCATTTTCATAGACAATGAAATAGAAAATTTTCATTTTCCAGGTCCTTGCATTTCTTTGTATGTTTAAGATCTTTGAATCATTAAATATACTAACATCAATAAGTAATTTCTCTGCTGGTAAAATGAGTCAATTAAAGCTATATTAGATTATATTAAACACAGGTTCATTGGGAAGCTGAGAATTCACTGGCCCCAAGGACTGAGGCTAGGGTAGTTGCCTTTGGAAGGGAGAGAGAAGGGAGGGGGAAGGGAAAGAGATAAGGATTTTCAGAGAGAGAAGAGAAGGAGAAGGAGAGGAGGAGGGGGAAGAGGTAGAGGAAGGGAGAGAGAGGGAAAGACAGGCAGCCAGAGGAGGAGAGAGGGGGAGGGAGAGGGAGAGGGAGAGGGAGAGGGAGAGGGAGAGGGAGAGAGAGAGAGAGAGAGAGAGAGAGAGAGAGAGAGAGAGAGAGAGAGAGAGATCAAAATATCTGAATTATATAGGGAAGGGCTGCCCAGCGCCTGAGCTGGAAAGGTCAGGGTTGGCTGCAGGATAAGACAGGGATTGAGAGATGTTGGGAGAACCTGGAGGCAAAGTCTGCTTTAGTGTATAAAATATGCACCTAAGCCCCTTGTCCTAGGGTAATAAACCAAACAATCACATGGTGTACTAATTAATTTTATATTGTTGTGATAAGCATCATAGCTAAAAACAATTTGGGTAGGTAATTATTTATTTCAGTTTATAACTTCAGCTCACAGTCCATCACTGAGGAAAATCAGAGCAGAAATTTAAACAGGGCAGGAATCTGGAAGCAAGAATAGAAGCAGAGGCCATAGAGGAGTGCCTTTTTCTGGCTTTCTTCTCCCTCACTTGCTCAGACAGCTTTCTCATTGCATCCAGGGCTTCCCCACTGTAGCTGGAATCTGCCACACCAATAAATTTTTTAAAAATGTTGCACAAATATATTTACTGGACAATCTAATGTATGTGGGCATTTACTCAGCTGAAGTTCCTTCTTCCAAAATGACCCTGGCTTGTGTCATGCTGCGAAGAATCCAACCAATACACATGACCTTTATTTTAAAATTCCTCTCTAAAATGAAGAGACAGGGTTCTAAAAAAGTTCGTTAAATGACTTGTTTTATAACAATCATCTCAGTAGTGTTAGTTATAGGATTTAAAATTAGGCAAAAGAAAGGAAAACTTCCTGCTGTTATTTTCAGGAAGTTACCATTCTCTTTGGGTTCTTATATTACACATTAGTTACACCTAATAGAACACTAAGAACAGCTGCATTATTTATAGTTAAACGTATAGTTTTCTGGTTGGGACTGTCTTTAGAATTTAAATACTTAGTTTTCTCATAAAGTCAAGATTAATAACCTTTCCAATTGAAAACTACTTACTGTTTTTGTCAACCAAAATGTTAAACTTACCAGAGATTCTAAGTGTGTTAACTTTTACATGTAATTAATCTCATGTACTTTAAACTGGAATTCCTTAATGAGTTTTGGTATAGTTCCCAGAACCAACACGTCTGAACAGATAAATAATGGCAGCACTGAAGAGTCTATATAATTCATCTTCAATATGCATTATCATTATTGTGCTTAGCTTTAATTGTCATAATTAAGTTATTTCTTTTCTTTAAAATGCCCAAAGAAAAATATATCTAAACATATTTATTGCCTATCTATGTGGAAGCTTTGGGAAATAATTTTTTCTCAGCCACCTTTCATGCTGCCTACCACTTATGTTTGTTCATTCATTTTTATGCCTCATGTCAATGATAGATTCTGGACATATATACATATATACACACATACTTATACATGCTTATAAACATTAGTTGAATGTTTGTAAGAAGCAATAACTGAATGAGTAAATGGATAACTTTCATTATTTTCACATTACATTCAGAGCTTTATGGCTTAGATTGATCTTTGATACATAGTCTAATAATAAATTACAGTTCCATAGTGCACTTTTTTTTATAACTTTTATATAAAGTATTTTTAGTATTTCTAAGGATACTTGTATTGAGTTCCTGCTTAAATTGTCTTATTTCAACTTTACCATAGTAACTTGTACTATCTGTTTCCTTTCCAAGATTCTTAATATCATTGTTATTTCAACATAATTATATTTCTTTTTTTAATTAATTTATTTATTTTAGGTATATGAGTACACTGTTGGTCTCTACAGACACACCAGAGGAGAACATTGGGTTTCATCACAGATGGTTGTGAACTACCAAGTGGTTGCTGGGAACTGAACTCATGACCTCTGGAAGAGCAGCCCGTGCTCTTAACCGCTGAGCCATCTCTCCAGCCCCCCATAATTATATTTCTAATGATAGCACATAAATAATTTAAGGCACTGGCTAAATACAACTGTACTCTGGATATAAGAACAGTTTAATGATTTTTCCAACTAAAAGGTGTAATTAATTTTTTAACAAAAAAAAAAACTATCATCAATTTTACTTGTAGACCATTTATAGGACATTCAGTCCTGTAGAGGAAAGAACATATACTGAGTGCTTCCTGTAAATGTATCTAACCTAATAAATAATTAATATCAAAGAATTTAGAAAGAGAAAGTACTAAATAATATTGTGTTCTAATGTCTGTTTTCTATATTTTCCTTTTACCTAATTCTACAGTACATAAAGGTACTGTTAATGATCTTATTGTCTGAAACAATAAGCTTTCTCCACTTAAGTAAATATTATTCACTGCATAGAAGAATTCAGGAACATGCATTTTGTTCTGCTTATGCATGGTCTATACTGAAATATGTTAAATCTGTGAAGACAGAGAATAAAATTATTGCCCATTTTTGCAACACATTGCATGCAATGGTACAAGTCACCACATTATACAGAACACGCAGCAAAAATGGGCAAGAAGTGTAATCTGAAAACATAAGCTTAAAAAAAAAAAGATTTCTCACACACAGCTCTTCTATTTCTTCAAGTCTATCTTTCCTTTGTTTCTCTTGTTCATTTTGATATTTTATTTCCAACAAATACAATTCCTTCTTTGAAGGCTACCACTTTAAAAAAAATCTTCATTACAACAAGGGCGCTATACACACCTCCTAAACTGTAAGATAGGATACACTATAAAATCATAATTGAAAATTCACTGTTGCTAATATATGTTAGTAACTAATATACAAATTATAAATGTAGTCTATGGTTTAATTCCCAAAGGATAAAATATCCAAAATGTTAAAAACAACGTAGAAAAATGAATCAGAGAAGTTTCATGTCAATTACAATAATTGTTGAGTTTATTACTATGAGAAATACTGAACCATTCAAATGTTAAAAGATATATGACTTGATTTCAAAGAAATAAATATTGTATGCCAAGTAAAGTCTTTCAATGCTTTAAGTTATTTTACAATAAACTGAAAAGTTATGTATGTTGTATATATACATGGTATTTCATAATATAAATTAACTATATTATTACATAGTACATATATATATATATATATATTATATAGATAAGATACCTTATAAACTTTATGTGCAATTATATTATAATTTTATATTATATACTAATGTAATTAGCATTAATCCATAATGTTGTGGAAAGATCCAATATTTTTTTCTTTTTATTTTATGGGTTGTTGTTGTTGTTTAGATGGATGGTTGGTTTTTTCATTTTTTTCAAGACAGGGTTTCTCTGTGCAATCCTGGTTTTCCTCAAACTCTATCTGTAGACCAGGTGTTCCTGAACTCAGGGATCCATCTGCCTCCCACATAATGCAGTTAAAGCTGCTTCACCACTGCCCAGAAAGACCCGGTATACTTAACTGAATTACAGACGAAATACTTACCCTTGAAAGCTGTTAGAATGGTACTGTTTTTATGCCATTCTACTGCAGTACAAATCTAATTTTAGACTCTAACATTTCTTTCCATAAAGAACTCCATGTGTACTTTATCATTTTTCACTGATTTATTTCTTTGTGAGGAAGGTAGTTTGGTTGTGGGAACCTCATTAAGGAAAATCGTAATAATTACTTCATCAAAATGTGCTGTTAACAGCTGTCCTGAGATATATTTTAAAGTGAATGTTATCTTATAGGAACAGATTAAAAATTAAGCATTTATAGTAGAAATAAGGACAGAAAAATTAAATGCAACATTTAGAATAAGAACTTTGAGAAATTTAATGGTAATTATTAGTATCACTGAAGATAATGAGTCAATACCTTCTTAATCATAAACAATCATGTGCATGCATGAGTTCAAATAAAATGCTGCTATAAAAATGGTTGTTAAACCTTTCTCTAAAAATGCTTAATTCCTGATGATTACAGACTCGAAAAGTAAAATTCAAGGACACAGGTAAAGTATAAATTTTCCAACTCATGAACTATTCATGAGTAATGATACTAAGAAACACATAGTAATAGTCCTTGACCCTTACTATTGCAGAAATAAACCTTTCAAAGCAGAGGAGTTTATAAAAAAAAAAGAATATGTATTTATACACTTTCTAGGGTATTTTAATGATTGTTTTAATATTTATTTCATCTGCATTGGTTTTCTGCCTGTGTGTATGTCTGTGAAAGGGTGTCAAATCCCCTGGAACTGGAATTATAGACAGGTGTGAGCTGCCATGTGGGTACTGGGAATTGAACCTAGATCCATTGAAAATGCAGCCAGTACCCCTAAACTCTGAGCCAACTCTCCAGTCCCAATTTCTAATTTTAAACATCCAAAATAAGCTAACTAACCAGAAAAATAAGCATACTATAATATGTTATATACAAGCTGCTTTTCAGTTAAGATATTTATGTACCAGAATTCATATTAACCCATAGGTGAATTATTAGAGTTAGAATCCCTGACACTGTCATCATTATCTTTTCGGGAATGTTTTCTAAGTATCCTTTCAACTTGTGATATATAACAGATGCTATACATGCTCTCCCATGTTCCCTTTCTTTAAAACACTACAAATTATAGTGGTCTCCAATGAGACTGAACTATTCGCAGTGCTAATCTGCAAATTAGTATAATATATAAATTAGTTTTTTACCCCTCATAATCTCCTTGGATGCCATCTCTTAGATAACCCATTTGTTCTCAAAATTGCTTCAGAGAGATGAAATCTGAGATGCCTATAAGAAGAAATTGGATAGGATGGTGGTCCTGAGTTTCATGATTGTTAGGGTCTCAGTCTACAATAATGTCCTCACTACTTTGCACAGGACAAGGAAGTCTGAAGATCAAATGTAACATGTTTACTCTAAACCACTTTTCTAAGACATGTAGTACAAATATTGTTGCAAAAATAATCTGATTGTTTCCAATAATTTTCCCCAGTCAGCATTAATGGTTGAGTCCCATAACCACAGGTTCAATAATGCCTGCCTGTTTGCTCTTTGCTGTTTGTTGTTTGAAGAAAATATGAACATGCTTGAGACCTCTACATTATTCAGAATTGTCTCACTCACAATGTAGAATAAACTTCATAATTTTCATTTGTTTTCTCATGATGAATTCTAAATAGATTCTCAATATTATGATAGAATTCTCTATATTTGTCATTATCTTTGTTAAAGATTCTTAAGTGATTTATATACTTTTGTTTTTGTTATTATTGTTCTGTGCCTTCACTTTTTATATCAATGATTTTTTGATATGCTTTATAATATAATTCATAGCTTACTGTGTGTTATGCTTTTTGAGGTTTCTCTATTCTACTTTGTGTATCCTAGATTACAACCTTATCTCTTTTCCATTATTTTGTGTTTGAATTTAACTAGTGATTCTATGAGAAATCACAGTCTCCAAAGTGATTTTTATGCTAATTTATTGCTTTGGAGTAACTGATCCATGGAGATGAAAGTGTATGGGTTGAATAGGCTTTGTGTTATCTTTTTACAGGTATTTTTTTCTGTCTAGTACTGAGTTGAAGATAAATAGAACAGAATGTGTATAAACAGTCATGAATTTTGTAACATGAAAAAACAACTTTAAATTTTAACTTTATAAAGAGTGCTAAATTTCCACAATCATTTTTTATATGAAAATGTCTCGCATTCTTGGAGAAATGACATACTTAAATAAATAGTAAAATAGAAAATTGATCCTACCATGAAAACAATATACAGGTGAATATATCACGTTAGGAGTGTTCCTGGAAACTGGGACTTTCATTCCAGGGAAGACTTAGCTTCTTGTTACATCCACCAGGGTAGAGTTTTTCCACACTTCCCCTAGGAGTGACAAGTCAGTGTGAAACCACCACAAAAAACCAAGTCATACATATACAATTGCAGCTGTTAGGTTTCCTCAATTTTGGTGGAATGTTTACAACTCGAAATATTGACAATTTCAAATGTTGGCAATTCTATGGAAGAAGAGAGACTTATTCATTGCTGATACACATAGAAAGTTGTATAGCCACAATACAAGCAAGCTTGACAGCTTGTTACACAACTAAACTTTCCCTTAATACTCATAACAATTTATCTAAATGAGTTGAAAGTTTATATCCCAGCAAAACACTCTCCACTACAACAGATCATTTGTTACTTCCAGTACTAGGAAGCAATAGACATCTATTAATATCTCCTTCATTTATACATATATTATAGTGTAATTAAATCATTAATAATAAACTGGTAATTCAGATATTGGAACATGAGTCAGTAACAAGAAATTGTACTCACAGATCATGATAATGCATGACAACAGTATATTGCTGAGTAACAGAAGAAATATAAGAAATATTGTTCTATTTCCTCATAAATAACCCCAAAATAGGTCTTGTCATTTTCCATTTGAACCACTCTTACTCCAACTGATCAGTCCTCATTGTCATTTCTCAGGATCCCTTACCCTATGTTGTCTTCCTTTCTTTCCACCTCTCCTTGTGCTCCTAACTCAGACCACAAGCCCTGGAAGCCAAAGTCTCATCTACCTGTCTTCTGCCCAGCTGTAATCTGTAGGCATGATTATTCAACCAATAGTTTTAAATTAACAAGCATGGTTGCTAATTTAAATTAACTAGCATCACCTAGTGTATGTGAGGATTCTCTTGTCCCTGAGGCAACCAGAGACAAATTTCAACAAAGAAACTCTAAATATACAATCATTGGTATTCTTTTTGCTTGGTGTCATTCTAGAAAAGCCAAAACTGCAGCTATAGTAAAAAGCCCAGTTGTTTCCCAGGGATGAATAATATGCAATGCAAAATGAAAAAATGAGAAATAATTCAGTGAGTATTTAAGACAGTAAGACTGCTCTTTATAGTACTATAATGGAAGATACAGACTTCTCTTTACATTTTGTTGAGACAGGGTCTCACTATGAAGACTATTTTGTTCTTGAACTCACAGATATTCTCCAGCTTCTGCCAGAAGACCAGGATTGAATAATGTAAAAAAAAAAAAAAAGTATGCCTTTTTTTTACCATGCATGTGTATCTGGACCACATGTATGTAGTGCCTTTGAGGCCAGAGGAGCATCCTGGAATTCATAGAATTGGAGTTATGTAATTTTGAGATCCTGTGGGGAATTCTAGGCTCTTCTAGAAGAGCTCTTAATATCTGACCCATGTCTCTGGACTCTCTTCTCATGTTTCCTGTTTAAGTTTTAATTAATTAATTAATTAATTAATTCTCTTTACAGATTGTCTCCCCTATTCCCCCTCCCATTCTCTGAGAAGGGGGACCACTCTCCTGGGTATCACTCCCCACTATGACCCACTCCCACACATCTTCCTGCACATCAAGTCACTGCAAGACTAGATGTATCCTCTCCCACTGAATCTAGATAAGTTGGCTCAGTTAGGGGAATGTGATTCACAGGTAGGTAATAGATTCAGGGACAGCCTCCTCTCTAGTTGTTGAGGGACCTGCATGAAGACAAAGATGCACATCTGCTACATATGTACAGGGACCTAGGTCTAACTTGTGCTCATTCTTTGGTTGGTAGTTCATCCTCCTGAAGCCCCCAAGGGTCCAGGTCAGTTGACTCTGTTGGTCTTCCTGTGGAGACCCTGTCCTCTTCGGGTCCCTCAAACCTTCCCTCAGCTGTTCTGTAAAACTCCTCAAGCTCCACCTAATATTTGGTTGTGAGTCTCTACATCTCTTTCCATGGGAAGCTGGGTGGAGCCTCTCAAAGGACAGTTATGCTAGGCTCCTGTTTGCAAGCAAAACAGAGTATCATTAATAATGTCAGGGATTGGTGCTTGTTCATGAGATGGGTCTCAGTTTCGGGCAGTCATTTTTGGCGATTTCCTCAGACTCCATTCTATTTTTGTCCCTGCACAACTTGTAGGCAAGAAACATTTTAGGTGGAAAGTTTTGTGGGTGGGAAACCTTCACTGGGAGTCCTTCCAGGCTGTAGGAAGTGGCCACCTCAAGATCTATATCCTCCACTGATAGGAGTCACATGAAGAGTCACCTCCATAGACACTCTGAGTCCTCTTCCCATCCCAGGTCTCTGGTACATCCTAGAGATCTTCTTACTGATAAACACTTCAATTATTCTCCTACTTCTCTTCTGTATATTTTCATTTAGGAATACAGACTCTTTCTTAACTATAATCTATTCAAAATCATATTTACTCACATTGAATTAAATGCTATTCCCAATGCCAGGTTTTCTTTTAAAAATACATTTAAAAACAGTCTTTTATCTCTTATATCTGTATACCTTATGATCTGCCTACAGATTTTCTAAGTGACATCATGTCTAAGTCACTTGAGCAATCAATCCTAATGTGCTTTCTGTTAATATTTGTAGTCTTTTAAGAAATCTATATGTTGTGGTCGGTAATCTTCTTGAAAATACATCTAGAATGATTGCTAAATGGGTAAAGTTACCTGCTGACAGTTTGAAGACATAAATTTGAACACCAGGATTCACATTGTGGAAGGAGACAACTGACTTAAACTAGTTGGCCTCTGAGGTCAAGCATCCCAGGCTACAAAAAGCCCTATAAACATAAATATATACAAATATAAATATAACTACTAATAAATAAATAAACAAATGTATTTACTTAATCTTTTAACTAACTTTTAACACTTGTACTAAGTTTTTCAGGCTCACGTGAAGAAGTAACAGGCTGTGTAAGCAACTAAGTGATATTATCAATCACATGTGAAAATAATTTCATACTTGTGTTGCATAGCTCTATTTATTTGTAAAAAAAAAAAAACTGAACAGCTTATATATTGGAGTAAAGGAACTGGTACCTGTAATAGAAATCTAACATTCATACTTTATGTCTGCATAGGCTTCCTATATTACTCCATTGCAAAGGGAGCATACTTTCATTGTGATTTTGTGGCACCATACAGAAAATATGTTTGGGGCCTGTCTTAGTTTTCTTTCAATTGCTATCATAAAAACATATCGACCAAAAGCACCATGGAGGAGAGGTTTATTTCATGTTAAAACTTTCATATCATACCCTATTCCTGAATAAATTTGTGGCAGAAATTAGAAACAGGAACCTAGAGGCAGGAACTGAAACAGAAACCATGGAGGAACAAGACTTACTGGTTAGCTGTTCATGGCTATCTCAGCCAGATATATTGACCACCTGCCCAGGGATAGCACTAACTACAGTTCTCAGAGCTCTCCTTTGTCAATCATTACTCAATAAAATGTCCCTCAGGACTAAAGAAAAATCTAATGGAGGCACTTTCTCAATTGAGGTTCCCTCATTCCAGATGAACTTAGCTTGTATTAAATTGACAAAATTAAATTCAAACTAGACAAGGCCAAACCATATGAGAAATTAATTAACATGGACTTTTCAATAATTATAAATTCAAAATTAACAAGAAATATCTATACAGTTTAATTTAAATTAAATTGAAAAAGCTTTAGAAAGTGTTTCTTCTCCTAGTCTTACAAGTAGGAATAAAGGAACAAGTTTTACATTATTTTTCAGAAAGAAAACCATACTGGCCTTAGTCCTATTCATGAAGTGAATGGTGTTTTGGAAGGTAAAAACTGAAAGTTAAGCACTTCTGAAAGTAAAGTCCTTCTGGGCCATTTGAAAACCATTTCATGCATGAGAGGACTAAATTTCTAAGTCAACTCTTGTGATCTAAATGTGCTTAGCTTTTCTGTTGGGAGACTCTATACATCCTAATTAATCTTGTTCAAACAAACACATAACAAAGGAAGCAATGATGAAAGCACTCCTAATGAATTCCTAGTTCTAATTAAATGGTATGTGTTTGTATATGCTGGGATAGCTAAAATCTAATAGAATTTTTATTAATTTTCAGAGGAAATAAACACAAATTTCTCAATTCTTTGATGTTGGATTGTCTAAATAAGTATATATAAATACTAAATAAATATTTCCAAGTGTTGTATTGGGTGAAAAAATACTACTGTCTGGATACTTCACTTTTATCTGAACCATTGGTTTCAAGTTAATAGCTGAGAAATATTTTAATATTTCTTTATCTGTTTATTAAGTTTCATTATCTACACTAATAAAATTCTCAGAGACTACTGTTAAAATTTTCTTAATGTTTTTCTTACATTTTAATTAAAATATAATTTATCACTACTCCCTTCCCTGTTCTCTCTCTAACCTATTTCTTATCAAATTGATGACCTCGATTATTATTGATATAATAATATAAATACAACCTGTTGAGACTGTTTAGTGTATGATTTCAGGGCTAACCAAAGACTGAATTTAAAAAATTTGTAAAAGATTACATAAGTTACATAAGTCAGGATACTAAGAAGACATATACCTGTAATGTGACAGTTCGTATTTGATTCTGGAACAGAATAGGGTCCTAAAACTAAAGTAACACAAATAAACAAATATAATACAAACTTTAATTCCTGATAATTATCAATATTTATTTAGTAGTTATAACAAATATATGGCTTTTATAAAGCTACAAATATTAATATAAAAGTATACATGAGCACATCAGAACTGATTATTCTCTTGACTGAGACATGACATCACTTTGAGAGAAAATTTGTAGGCAGATTATAAAGTATACAAGATTATTTTTCATTATCTTCTCTAAATCAAAGTTACTTTAAAAATGTTTATTTTGAAGTAAAACATTTTTTAATGAAATACACCTTCTTTGCTCTAATGTACAAATAATACATAAATATATACACTATGAAGAACATTTATTCACGAAAAGTAACCTATTTCGTACACAAAAGTAATATTATCTGTGGAAACAAATTCAATATAAAGCATCATTTATTATTTATCTTGACAAAATCAATGATTTGTAAATAACTGAAGAAGATGTTTTTGCCTAGTTAGATTATGTGAAGTAATGCCACAAAATGGAAATACCAAAACAGCAATATATTATTCTTATTAATACAAAAAAATGTAGAATATACCATTGAATACCTATGATAATTGAATAAAATCTTAAATAGGTTTAGGTCATTAACAGAACTGTGTAATGAGAAATATGTCCAGTTAGAATAAGAAAAAATATATAATTATATAATATGTGATAATTTTCTGAGGTATAGAAAATGAAAATTGTTACTTTCTTTTTCAGAAAATAAAACATGGATAGAAGTCTAATACTTTTGATATCCCAGGGATGCTTGGACTTTTCTGAAGAAAAATGAAAGACAAATATATGTGAGTGACAGAGTAGCAGGGATGGGGAGCTGGGAGGATAGGACGGAGAAAAAATGCAGATGGGATGTATTGTATAAAAAGAAGAATTTGTTCAAATAGTCTAATATTTTAAAAAAAGAGCAGTTTTCATGGCAAAAATCAGACATGGACTGCAGAGTTTTGTGATCCTTCAAACAGCTTTATTTCCACTGTTAACTACAACACTGGACCTTAAAGTTTGGTAAAATAATTTGATGACAGATGATCTTAATTCCTTTTGATTCCAGATAAAAACACATTAAATATTAATTAATTTTGGTTCCAGACAAAAAAAGCATGAACTCAGGACAGCTAAAAGAGGAACAGTACTACCAACAAACAACTTTTAATGGTACATATAATTTAATGATATGTTATTCCTTCCTGGAAATTAAAAAATATATATATAACTTTTGAAATTTTTAAATCAAATATTTGAAATATTTTTATTTCTAAATTTAAATGTTTAAATTTTCTTAATTACCTTAACAGAGGAATACTCAAAGACAAAGTCAATTGTGAATTACTCCTGTAACATAAGCCAGTAGCATTAAGAGGAAAAGAGAATAAAAATCATGTTTTCAAATCAGGCTCCAGAGTTGGACAAGAGTATACACAGTAGAACATTGATGGCAAATGTACCCATGACCAGCAAAAAGTGAAGGTGAACAAAACACAATACTTTGGAAAGAGTTACCTATAAAGGAACCCTGGAACTAAGAGAACCATAAGAAAATGAATTCTATACAGAATTTCCAGATTGTGTTTGATTCTCCTTTATAAATATTTTTAGTGTATTGTTTGTATTATTCCTTCTTTACTCCCAGAGATACCATAGTGTAATGAAACATAAAATTATATATGAAGAAGTATATACCAAGATAAGAGAAAACAGAGTGGGCTACAATAAGGTCTGAAACTGGAATTATAGGTTCAACTGCCATTACTTATGTGTAGTCAAGTACATTCATGAGTTATCTGAGAATTAAGAATTTGTTTATACATTGTTTTTTAATAACCCGTACCTTGCAGAACAGCTGGAATACAGGTATTTGGGACTAAAAAGAGAATTTTTTTAAAGTAACAGTCTCTTAAGAGAATGTTATTTACACACTTTTTTGAGTTTATAATATAATTACCTTTCTCCTTTTTCTTCCCTCCAAACCTTCCCATACATGCCTTTCTAAACTTGCAGCTACTTCTCTAGTACCATATCTGCCTGTGTGCCACCATGCTCTCCACCATAATGATAATGGACTAAACCTCTGAAACTACAAACAAGTCCCAACTAAATTATTTTTTAAACAAATTATACTTTGGTCATGGTGTCTCTCCATGCTCTAGAACCAGCAATAGAACATTGACCAAGACTGGTATAGTAGAGTTCTACTTATGTTTTCTATGAAAATTTTAAAAATAAATAATATCATTAATCCATAATAGCACATAAAATGGAGTGAATTCTGTCACGTCAAAATTTATTTGTTGAAGCTCTAATCTCTAGTACCATGTTATGGCCATACCACACTTAAAGAAGCAAATAAAGTAAAACCACTAAACAACAGGAGTAGAGTCCTATAAGAATGTTTTATACACAGATACAAAATAAAGTTTGCGTGGGTGCATAGTGAGAAAGAAGCCACCTACATAATCCAAGGAAAAAAGCTACAGAAAAACTTAGTTTGGGGTGATGCCCAGATCTTGGATTCTAACTTTAGAAACCATGTGGAAAAACAAATTTCTGTTGCTTACATGAGAGAAAGAGATGGAGAGGGAGCCAGGGAGGGAGAGATGAGATCATGAGGATACCAAATTAGATAGATTTCTAACTTAAATAAAAATCAATACAAACTTAGATGAAAAATACCCTCCAAGGAATATTGAAACATGGAAAATGCTCTAACCTCATTATATCTGTACATCTCTAAATAAGGCACAAAAAAAAATGTTTCTTTATAGAAAGAAGTAAAAGAAGTAAGCAGGCATAGCAGAATCAAATGAAGGGGAGTTAAGCAAATGAATGGGGATGATCAGATGGCATGACCAGGATTGTTTGTTTCTCACTATGATGGGCCAATTCTAGAGATGAGCTGTTGAAACATATTGTCCTGCACTTTAGCACTTGTTCAGATTTGGGGCCTAGCCAAAATGTAGTAGCCTGTGAAAAGCACATGGGAGAACCAAGGACAATAATAATAGCTTATGTTATTTGGGGAGTTAAGTTTTACCTAAGGTTGGTCAAGCTAAAAACAATGTGAAAAACATAACACCATCATTTATATAATTCTTTGAATGCTAAATCTCTCTCTTTTTCTTTTTAAGATTTATTTATTTTATGTATGAGTATACTGTAACTGTCCTTAAACTCACCAGAAGAGGGCATCAGACTCCATTACGAATGGTTGTGAGCCACCATATAGTTACTGGGAATTGAACTCAGGACCTCTGGAAGAGCAATCAGTGCTCTTAACCACAAAGATTTCTCCTGCTCCAAACCTATCTCTTAAGAATGAGAATGATTTAAATATGGATATAAAGATAGGTGTTTAGAATGCAGTTAGGAATTATATTGCTTCAGGAATGTGGCACTAGTAAGTAATTCTCTAGAGTGCATTTCCTCACCAGTGAGGTTTACAGTCCAGACATGATTACCTCCTATTGAGTGGACCTTATACTCAATTAGAAAGATATTGGTTACCTTTGAAATATAAGAGTCACTGTTTATCCTTGGATGTATCTGGCCATGCTAGGTATTGTTGTGGCAGGCTTTACAACTAGGTAAGGCTAAACGCTGACTTCTTTCTATGGCACCTTTCATGATATCTTCATATGCCATGAGAACTAATCCTCAAGGTGGAGGCTTCCTGGTCAGTTTGAGCTATATTCCTCCAAACATTGTGTCTGAAGTGTGTGCTGTCTTTGGCAATAGGGTCTTACTTGCTAATTATGGGGGAAACAAGGGCAACAGTAATAGCTTATATTGTTTTGGGAGTCTCTTGAATTCCCTTGACCAATAACTTGAAGTGAAGTTTCCCATGCCAGGCACTGGAGATGTTGTTAGACAGTCTCTGGCTTTGGAAGAATCATAATCATCCCAAATAGCATAAGTTCATTTAAATTATTTTTATATGTATACATACACTCATATTTATATATTTAAGAAAACTAAATACCATTTCACTGTAGCTTTTTCTATCATCATTAGTATTCTTTATCTTCCTCTCACTCCTTCAGTAGTGCCCTCTTTTCCTTAGATGAACTCCTTCCACCATCTTTCTCAGTCCCCTTTCTTAGCACCTGTGTCCTACTACATTTCACTCTAGAACACCTTTTCTCCCTACTTCCCATGTTCCCTCTTTCCTTTCCTGTTTTCTGCTGTACTCCATGCTATATTCAAGGATCTACAAATAATAGAGAACATGCAGAATTTTTCTTGCTGGGTCTGGCTTACAACACATAGGATGTGTTCTGGTTTCATTTGTTTAACAGCAAATTTCATGATGTAACTTTTCTGTTAAATTTTATTTGTGTGAACATGCATGTGTTTTGTTTACATGCATGTGTGTTGCATGTCCATGAAGTGCCAACAGAGACTCAAAGAGTATATTAGATTCACTGGAACTGGTGTTACAAGGTCTCATGAAGTTGCTGGAAAGTGAACACAGATCCTCTAAAAAGGATCAGTGCTCTTAACTGTAGAGCTAACTCCCAAGGCCCAACTTTATTTTCCTTATAGTTTAGTGGAATTTCATTGTATATACATGCCACATTTTTATTGATTCATTGTTTGAAGAAAATTTAATTTTTTTCCATTTCATAGTTATTATAGAGTAAAAATATATATGACTGACCAATATCTGTGGTGTAAGTTATTAAGTCATTTGGACATATGCCAACAAGAGTTAGAGGTGAGTCATATGGTAATCTACTTTCAGCCTATTGACAATTTTACACACTGATTTCAAAATTCTTGAAACTAAATGAAATTTGTCAGGAATATAAATAAATAGGAAGAAAAACAAATATCAATTTTTTGTTTTCATGCAGATATTGTAGTTATAGTACACATGCATACATACATACATACATACATACATACATACATACATACATATATACATTCATACATATATACATACATACATAAAAGTGAAAGAGAGTTCCTCTTAACAACCTACATTCATTCCCTGGGGGCTCTGTATCTTGGTGTGGAACAAGGGTCTTTCTACCTTCTTCTTTTTTGCTGCCCCTTTCAGAAGCCTTTTCTTCTATCCTATTTTGATTCATTTTTGACATCCACCAACTCACAGAACAGACTTTACTAGGAATCCTATAGCCACCACTTTTGTCTAGGAATAGGAAATAGCCGAATAGGAAATAGCAACCAAAGAACAGAGATGAGGTCAGATATCTATGCCAAGAAACATTCAAACTTTAAAAAACCAAATGACTAGATCCTAAAGAAAACAAAACAAAAGAAAGAAAAAACAACAAAAAAGCCACAGATACAAACATCTAAGACAATATGCCTCTATCAGAAGCCAGCAAATGTTGCAATAAGCTTTCGTAAGGCTTTTAAAGTAATTCAGGTGAAGCACAAAGCCAAGCACTTCAGCTAAAGGGCTTTAAAATTTTCATGAATAAATACCTTTAAGAAAGACTGTTAAAACAAGCAAATAGTTGAATAAAATAAAAACAATTCAAGACACAAAAATAGAATTAACAACAACAGAAAACCCATAATTTTCAACAAAAAACCAAACTGAAATAAAACTGTAAACGAAAAACTCAGATGTCAGGCAGAAATTGCAGAAGTAAGCCTCATCAACTCAATAAAAGATGGGGAAGACAGAATTTCAGTTCTTGAATATAAGAGAAATAGATTCTTCACAGAAATTGAAAACCTAATTGACAATTTCATACGAGAACACAAAATTCCAAAAATAGCTAAAACAATCTTGAATAGTAACAAAAAAAAATGCTAGAAGTATCATCATCCTCTTTAGAATGGGGAAATTTTCTTCTATGATCTCTTTAAAAATATTTCATGTGACTTTCATCTGGGGTGTTTCTCCCCACTGTATACACATTAGTTATAGTTTTTCATGTTTTTATAGTGTCCCAGATTTCCTTCATGTTTTCTGCCTAAATTATTTAGATTTAACATTTTATGTGATTGGGCCCTTAAAATTAACTTGCTCAACTCCTGCAGATAAATAGTATGCTATATAGAATTTTCATTTAGTATTTGTTTTAAACAGCTATGAACTCAGCCAAAAAATTTTGAAGTAGGCAGTACTACTATTTTTAGTTAACTAAAAATAATGATGACTTAGTAATGATGAATATTTCAATGATAACTAGATAGTAAATACAGCAGCACAGCAAAACAGAACCTGGACTAAATGTGATACATATTTAAATTTTTCATTTAATTGAATATTTTCCATAGTTACAGTATTTCTCAAAATGATGTTCGACATTAATTTTCAGCATGTGTGCATAGTTGGTGTATTGGAAATTATTTTTGTTTATGTAAAACAAAATGTCAGAAGATGTCAGGAGATATGTAACTTTTGTAATTAAATGAGAGCTACTAGGAATGAAAATTCAATAGTGCACATATGAACTCACAGAGACTTTAGCAGCATGCACAGGGCTCTACACAAGTAAATGCCAGATGTGGTCCAAGCACTGAGAGGGAAAAGTGGACATGAGCTCGATTCCATAACCTAGATGCTGTCTCCAATCAACAATTGCTTGCAAAGAAAAAAT
The DNA here is from genome assembly GCA_030674055.1 of Rhabdomys pumilio. Lineage (NCBI taxonomy): Eukaryota > Metazoa > Chordata > Mammalia > Rodentia > Muridae > Rhabdomys > Rhabdomys pumilio. The sequence continues at coordinate 87,140,562 of JANHMN010000005.1, forward strand.
TAGTTTTTTCAATAGAGTCTTATTGAATATATCAAGCACAATTAAGGGTAGGCCCTATGTTCATCAGTAGATGGTGACTACAAATTGTAGTCAATATTATTTTTGTAGATATTTTTGTTTCATATTGCTTTGGTTGGGCCTTCATTTATTTACTAGTCTTTTGCTTATATATTATTTCTGATTTTGTATATTTATGGATTTTGTTATTGAATGTGCATGTTTCCCTGTGTGCTTCTTGTGCTTTTTTTCCTTATTATGGTTTATTGTTTTTTGTTTGCCTGTTTTTTAAAGAGAGAGGAGGGAGGGATGGGGGCCACAGGGAGAGAGGGAGAGGGAGAGAGAGGAAGAAGGAGAACAAGAGGGAGAACGAGAGGGAGAGGTGAAGAGAGAGGGAGAGGTAGAAAATAGGAAAGTGGGGAAAATCTGGCAAGACTTATGGGACGACAGATCAGAATGTAATGTATAAAAATTATCAGTAAAATATATGAGATTTAGTGAATCAGTTCCATACTCTAGGAAAACTATTTGTGCTACAAATCCATAGTTTTGGCCAAAACTTATATTTAGTGAAACTCATTATTGTAAAGTTTTCTAGCAGTCAACCCAAATTTTCTTTTTTCTACTTATGTAATATATTCTAGAGACAAGGCTTAATTACTTGGAACTTTTAATTACATGGAAATTTTAAGAAACCCCCATAGAATATATTCTATTTCTTTGGGTGTAGTTGATATAATTCCCTGTTATGGACATGCTTTCCATCCCAGAAAAGTATCTGTTGTTACTGTCTTTAAAAGGACAAAAATGAAAAACACACTAGTTTTGGGGAACCTCACTATTAAGGTAACAGTCCCACATGACTGTGCATTCTGAGCACAGCACAAAATGGGGGGCTCCCTTTCTTAGCAGTGTTTCCCTGTCTCTGCCTCTGTCGAGACAGTGGCTTTGAAGAGTGTCCCTGAAAAGAGGTGGCTGGTCTTGGCTGGTCTTATCTGAAAATTGACCTTGTACAGAGTTCTCTGCAAGGCTGTATTACTCAGTATGCCTGTCCTGCTCTACTTCCCATCAGCATGATAATTAGGTGCTGTATTACAACCAATCAGCCCTTTCCACTCACTTGATGCCATGGCCAATTAGCCCTTTCCACCTATATCCCTAAAAATGTACCCTATGCCTGTAACAATAAAGTAGACTTGTCCTCTGCAATAACAGTCTCTGGAGGTCATTCTTAGATACTCATGGCTGTCCAAATCTTGCTCTCTACTCCTGCTCCCTTTATCCTCTCAGGGTGGTGACCAACAGCCTCTGAGGAGAAATGGGGAGGGTGAAGGGTATACATTGGTAAAAAATACTCAGATACATTATTAGTGATTAATATATTAGGTAACTTTGAATAAATCAGGGATGTTTCTAGATGAGAAAATGTTTTTAAATGAGAAAATGAGGCATTAACTTACATAGATAATTTTTATAGTCCCTTATTTATAACATTTTTTACTGTTATCTAAGGAATAATCTTGCTAAATCTCCTGTCCTTCTAGTATGAGTTGTCTAAACAATATTCTATGATTTTGATAGCTATTTGAGCTAAACTGAAATTACAAATATTAAATATCATAAATTAAAAAGACCATTAATCATTTACAGACATTATTTAACTTTGCCATGATTATATGTGAGCCTGACCAGTAAGAATAATTGCAGTACTTTTTAAAATGCTATTTTGCATAGAATAATTTATAATAATTAAGCCAAAAAGATGAGCTAATCAGACTTCTAAAAGAATACGTAAGCTTCCAAGGAGAAGTTAAGCCACTTATAAATAGAATGTTAATACAATTCCTACTATTTTATCGAGAGATTACTTTATACAATTTGAGAGCCATATATACCAGAATGCTATAAAATATAAATGGATTGCTTAATAAACATACATGGAATGATGTATGGTTTTCTCTTGGCAAATATCGGAAACCTGTAATTAAATTCATGAAATCATGTGGCAAAAAAAATTCTTCTTTTCCTCTCACTACCATATTTTTTCAGAAGAAAAAATTTTGCCACCAGTTTTCTCTACAAGCAAAGTAAAATTTCTTTCCATTCAGGTGTGAATATCACCTAAATAATATATATCCAAATTTTTATATTCTGACTACAATTCATTTTTAGTTTCCTTTTCTGCACCTTTTCAATTTCCTCCCTCTAAATCTCCACACATAATATTTATTTTTCCAACTTCTTATCACTTGCTGTTTTTTATTCTAAGAGATTGAGTCTCAGTCCTTATTAGCACTCAGTAGAATAGCAGAAGTTATAATCATAGTAATGGATTGATATGTTCTAATACTCTGTAACTCTAGCTACAGTTTCTGCTTCCAACACTGTTTCCAGTTACTCTTTGTAAAACAATGATAAAACTCAAGCCTGCCTATATTTGATACCTTTTTTAAAAAAAAGATTTATTTATTTATGTATATGAGTACACCATTGCTCTCTTCAGACAGACCAGAAGAGGGCATCAGATCCCATTACAGATGGTTGTGAGCCGCCACGTGGTTGTGGGAAATTGAACTCAGGACCTCTGGAAGAGCAGTTGGTGCTCTTAACCCTTGAGTCATCTCTCTAGCCCTTGATTCCTTTATTGAATTCATACTTTTAATAATGATGATATTTAGATTAAAAATGTATTTCCTTCCTCAATATCTGTCTAGCATTCATCTCACTTTTTTTTTGTCAGTGTCTACAAATATTTATCAGAGTCAGTCATTGAAATATCTGACATTTGATGTGTCTTTTCCTTATGTACTTATAACTTTGTCATTAAACACATCTGTCTCCCAAGCTCGATTACTAACAAATGTCTACTTATCCTTCTTGATCAATTTATTAAGCAATAATCTTTGTTTCTCCTACCAAAGGGTTAAATTGTACCTTTATTTTCAGAATTTGTCCATGTCACAGAAATTGATAGATATGTTTCAGGCCACAAGGTACACCAGCAAATTACAAGTGCTTCGCAAATGAACATTTTGTTGGGGAATAATATTTACCTAGCAAACACTACATCCACTAAAAAATAAGAAATGTTATTCTAATCCTTACCATTTTGATATATGATCAGTATGTCATTACTTTCTTTCATGTAGAGATGATGCCTAATTCACAATCAAAAATTTGTTTCATGTGAACTTGAAATGCAAATTTCTTTGATATAAGCATTAAATTGTTTTGAAAGACTGAAACAAATGAAATCATTTTACCATGTTGAGAATCCAATTTTTAAGTGGGGTACAGAAACCATATGAGATCCATTCTTAAAAGTTTAACTGTCTTGTAAAGTATTAACATAATTTTGTACATCAAATTTCTAGTTTTTCATAGTATATAACTAGAACTTCGTACTCATTTCCTTTTCAGTTAACACAAGTCTACTTTCTATTTTCATTAGTATTAATAGTTTTGATAACTCTTATAAGTGAAGTGTTGATGCTTAAGTCTTTTTGTTACTAGCTCATTTCACCTAGCAGAATCTCCTCTATACATATTCATGTTGTGCATGTGAATATATGAATGGGTTTTTATCGTTTTCCTTGACTACATACAGTTAACATTGGCTATGGGAAATGAGTTCCTGCTAATTCATTTACTAGGTGGCATTTCTGATAATATCCTTGTTACTAAAATATTGACACTCACAAAGAAAGAGGATCTTTTGAGATGAATTGTAGTGCCTTAATAAAGAACAAAGATTTCCAAACATAAAGTACCATCAAGCTATAAAATTGTCACTCATATAAAATTTCTCCTCATATTATTTTGTATAAAAGCTAAACTGCCTATTAGAAGAAAGTAGAAAAGTAGTTTCAGTAGTGAAGAGAATGATTGAAATTGAAGAACATTTTGCAATATGTAGGAAGTTGAATATATTTATAATCTTATAAATATTTATGGATATTAGGTTTCATAAAGCCTATCCATTTTACCAGTGATCATCATATTAATACAAGTTGCTAAATTTTGATCTTCCATCATTTCTTTGTTACCCATGATACTACAACAACAACAACAACAACAACAACAACAATAATAATAATAATAATAATAATAATAAATAAAGCCATAGTAACACATTCAACTGAAATCCAAAGTTAGATGGACTAAAGCTATCACAACCAATGATGAGCCAAAAAAAACCCCACCACCTAGTAAAAGTTAGTCCTTTTATAAAATTAAAATTGTCTGTCTAAATTTAAAATTACTGGGTGTAAAACTGGTTATTCTTCATTTTACAATTTTTTGAGTTCCATCATTAACTCATTTACTAGTGTTTTTTTCCAATTTTTTAAGATTTAGGCACTTAAGCTATAAATTTCCAAACCATAATGTCACATTTCACCACTACTCTATTATTCATGTTACTGGAAAGTTCTCTGTATACTACCAGAAGATACAGGTAACCCAGCTATAAACTGTGTATCTAAAACAGTTGACTGCCTCTATGACATGTTAGTGCAATCAATGGTCACACAAGTTGTGGGAGTAACCCAACACTGTGATTGGATCTGAGGTCCACTTCATGACATGGAAGACATGCCTGGCACTGCTGTGGTGGCCATGAACCTGAAATTAGCTAGGCCACAGGTTTAGAGCAAACCCAAATACCATTGTACTGATATACCAATAAAGGGACTCCTAATGAGAGACATTCTGCTGTACCCATAGATGAGTGCCTCACTCAGCCATCATCAGAGAAGATTCTCCTTGCAATAGATATGAATTAACACAGATAGCCACAACTGGACAATGTGCAGAACAGAAAGATATTAGGGTACTCAGTCCCAAAATGGGATGTTTCAACCAAATCCTTCACTTCAGAGATGAGGGAACTCTTTAAAAAGGAGGCAGAAATATCGTAAGAACCAGTGGGGATTGAAGACATGGATAAAACAAGGCCTTCTAGATACAACAGGGCTGACACATGTATGAACTGACAGAGACTGTAGCAGCATGCATAGAGCCTATACAGGTTCAAGCAAGATGAGATTCAAATTCTAAGTAGGGGAAGTAGACTAAAAAGATATCTCCAATTAAAAAATCACTTACAAACAAAACTACTAGTTTTCTCCAGTGCAGTCTCACTAGGTATACAAAGCACATTTAAATGTAGTCCTCAGGCCCAGAAATAGATTGTGAGCACATAAGGAAATCGGTGATATTTTTAAAACTTACTATCTCATATTGCTTTGCTTGGTCTTTTTTTTTATTTTTATCTTCTGGTGTTTTGATTGTATATTATGCATTCTGATTTTGTTTTTTAATTGGAGTGTGTGTGTGTGTGTGTGTGTGTGTGTGTGTGTGTGTGTGTGCATATGTGTGCCTGCGTGCGTGCGTGCGTGTGTGTGTGTGTGTGTGTGTGTTTGTGTGTGTGTGTGTGTCTGTTGTGCTTTCTCTTTTTAATTTTTTTTGTTTTGTTTGGTCCTGCTTTCTAAAGTGAAAGTCCAAAAGAGCATGGGTTTGGTGTGTGGGTATATGTAGGATCTGGGAGGAGTTAAGAGAGGGGAAACTCGGATCAAAAGAAATTGAACAAAAACATTTTCCAATGAGCAAATATAAAAATAAATTCCAAGCCACATCCAAACCCAACCAACAGAAAGAAAAAATAATCAGAGGAGAAATTAAGGAGATAGAAACAAAGATAATAAGATGAATTTAAGAGCTGGTTCTTTGAGAAGACAAACAAGATTGACAGACCCTAGGTCCATTGTAGTGAATTGCCAGCAATAACTGTTGATTTCCCAATTTTTTATTTAAAATTTATTTCCGCACTGTGTTGCACTCACTGCACTGACTCCAACTTACTGACTCTCTCTTCCTGCACTGCTCTTAAATAATTTTTCCTGTGCTGTTCTCCTGAGAGTTATAAGTCCATTGCAGAGTTATGTCTTGGCCTCCACATTCATTCTCCACTCACAGACTCTCACACAGGACAATTCCTTCCTATAGACTATTCATAGTGTCACAAATAGAGATGACATTTATAATCTTTATGTTTTAACTTTAATGTAACTTGTGTATGTGTGGATATGCTTAATGCAAAATAACTGTCAATATAGTTTATCATCCTTTGCTATTTGGTATTAAACACATTGTTTTACAGATTTACAGTCTAGGAGTAATGAGTCATACCACAAAACTTAAGTGTGTGGCAGGCTCTACCATCTAAGTACATTCTAAATGTTCACACCAGACACTGTCAAATGACACAGTTCTCAGAATGTATTACTCTTGTTAAACATAATGTCACACATTAATATTACAGTAGTTAAATTAAGAAGCAAAATAGTCCTCTTTAATATGTTATTGATGATTAACCTTAGGATATAAGAAGATATAAATATAACAAAGGAATGCACAAGATTTCATCTAAATTAGTAAACACATTGTTGTTTCTATTTTCTATAAATAAAATACGTTTTTAACAGAGAGCAAATACTGGTTAATATTCCAAACAATATTTTTAAAGTATTAATTTAAGTATAAAATTAAGATCTTGCATACTACATGATTTTTCATGTATGAGTTATCCTTTATACTGTAGATAAACTCAAGTCACCATTACTTCATTTCATATACATTTGAAATGATAAATGTATATTTGATGCATCTGAAGCTATATCCTAGGAACTAGATATTCCTTGCTCAGGTGCATACATAAGAGTGACATTTTGCAAAGAAGCAATAGTCAATAGTGTTTGCTCCAGAGTTACTGTTACTCTGTTTTCTTTTCCAAATATAGAAAAATCAAGGAGCCCGGAATCCCATGAGCATACATTAATGCATTTTTTCAACATTCTGAGGAACCTGGAAGAAAGTTCTTCCTGAATTGAGCTATGTAGAAGAATGGAACCTGTGTCTCTCCTTTTTAACTGTAAAGTTGAAATTTAAGCAGTTTCATGCTATCTATTCAAGTCATGCCTGGAGTCCTAATTCACAAAGACAATGAAATAATCAATATGTGTTTTTCAAGCTGTAAAACTTATAACTAATACATAGAAGGTCACAGCAAAGGCAAGAAGTCTGCATTTTGCTCCCATATTTCCCAATGCATTCATTACAGCATTTACCATAAATGAGTACATATCTTTGCTTATACTTAAGAATGAATTCGTTATTAACAACTTGAAGACTGAAAATAGTTATTTAAATATTTAGACAGTCTTACAATGCTTAGCACCTAGTTACCAATAAATAAATGTTTCTTGTCAGATATAACCTGCTGGAGTAGGAAAATTAGGTTTCCCACTAAACCATAGTAACAGTAAAGCAGTAGCAAGGTCCTGAGATAAAATGTCACCAAAAGAATGCTAGGTTGGATTCTTAAAGAACCTCATCAGTTTATATTTCAGTATTTCATTCTGGTTTTTTTTTTGGTGGGAGGTGTGTATGGTATATAAATAGCATAGATGTGGTATGTCTTAAATATATTTGAAAAATAGCCTTCTTTTAATGAATTTTCAATCTCAGTGGACTAAATGAAATAGTTCTTCAAATTAATATGTTAATTAAGTGCAACTTCATAATACTATGTCAGAAAGTGAAATTAGTTAATAATTAAAGATACACAACATAACAGAAGGATCATAAAATACTGAAACATATTTTATTGTAATAAAACATAATTTAAGACACTTTTTCAAATACTGTAGATTGAAACAAGGGACTCATACATGTTCAACAACCACTCTACCACTGAGCTATATCACAAGACTAAAATAAAATAAGTATGTTCCTCTCTCTCTCTCTCTCTCTCTCTCTCTCTCTCTCTCTCTCTCTCTCCCTCTCTCTCTCTCTCTCTCTCTCTGTGTGTGTGTGTGTGTATGTGTGTGTGTGTGTGTGCATGTACATGTGTGTAAGAGAGAGACAGGGACAGAGAGAAACACACAGAGAGGTTCATATGTGTGGAGTATGTGTTTGAGTTCATCAATGTGCATGTGACTTGTAATAGATCAACTGTGGACATTTTTCTCTGTTGTTCTTTGCCTTATTTTCTCCTTTTTAATTTTGTATTTATTGATTCACTTTATATAGAATATTGCTCCTTCCCTTCTCAGCCCCATCCTCACACAGTCCTTCCCCTATTACCCCTCCCCTTCTCCTCTGAGAAAGTGTAGATAGCTCCTGGGTATACTCCCCATACTAGCACATCAAGTCTCTGCAGAGCTAGGTACTTTCTCTCCCACTGAGGCCAGAAAGGGTGGGTATGTTTTAATTTAATATGTAAATCTGTCTATTTTCTATTCAGATCTTGTTGGCTAGACCTAGGATCTGAGGACTTGAAAGAGTGGGAGGGCTACAGCCTAAAGCTGTAGATGATGTTACTTCAGTTTTAGTGCACTTTTATATACAAATGTAACAAAGAAAGCAATGATCCAATGAAGGTTCTTTCAGATCACAAAATCGTATAAATAGACACTAGTAAGCACACACTAAACATTAATAGAACATCCCTTTTCCAGAACTTTCTCAAGACAGACCAATTTAAACACAGTTGCCTGGCACATACTATAGATTATATCTGGAAAATCATGAAAGCAAAACAGAAGGCTTTATCTAGATTCAGGGTACACTGACAGGACTGGGTTCTATAGCTATGTTCTGATATCCAACAAGAATAAACATATCCCATATACAGTTGCCAAACCCAGACACTATTGCAAATGCCAGGAAGTGCTTGCTGATGGGAGCCTGACATAGCTCTCTCCTGAGAGACTCTGCCAGAGCCTGACAAATACAGAGGTGAATGCTCAGCCAATCATTGGACTCAGTGAGTGTTCCCCACTGGAAGAATTGGAGAAGGGACTGAAAGAGCTGAAGGGGTTTGCAGCCTCGTGGGGGAAGCAACAGTGTCAACTGACAAGACCCTGGATCACCCAAACCAAAAACCACCAACCAAAAAGTACACAAGAAGGGATCCATGGCTCTGACCGCCTATGTAGCAGAGAATGGCCTTGTTGGGCATCAGTTGGAGAAGCTGCCCTTGGTCCTGTGGAGGTTTGATGCCCCAGTGTAGGGGGATGACAGGGCTGGAAGTCAGAAGTGGGTAGGAGAGGGAACACCCTCATAGAGGCAGGGGGAGGGAGAATGGGATAGGAGGTTTCCAGAAGGGAGACCTGGAATGAGGATAACACTTGATATGTAAATAAAGAAAATATCCAATAAAAGAAAAAAGAATAAACATATCTTATAGATTCAGTGTAAATGTTTATTACAGGAGGTGTGAAATCATGTCCAAGAACAATTAGGAAACAAAATGCACCTGAGGTTAAAAAGCTTTCTGCTTTTTTTTTTCTGGACCCTCTCACAGTTCCCCAAGGCACTGTTCACCATGCATTATTCCCTTGACTGTATTCTGACATAAGTTAGTACATTTAATCCACCACATAAATAGACTAAAGAACAGAAACCACATGATCTTGTCATTGTCTGGAGTCTAGATCTTTGACAAAATCCAACATGTCTTCATGATAAAAATTCTAGAGATACTACAGATCAGGGTATACCTCAACAAAATAAAGGCAATTTACAACAATCCCACAGAAAACAGAATCCTAAAGGAAAGAAATTCAAAGCATTTTTACAAACATCAAAAAAGAAACCAAGAATATCTGCTTTCTCCACATTTATTCAACAAAAATATTTGAACACTTAGCAACAGCAAACAGACAACTGAAGTAGATCAAGGAGAAAATTGGAAAGAAAAAAAGTCAAATAATCCTTAGGTGCAAATGATAATATTCAAGATGTAAATAAAAGATCCTACCTAGAATCAGATGAAGGCCCGCATCCTCAAGCAGAGGTCATGCTTGCCACCAGAACTCCAGGTAGGCTGCCCACTCTCTGACTACTACCTCCACCTCTCTCAGTTCCTGTATACCATGCCTCTTTCCTTCTCATTACCATATTCTAAACCCCCTATTGGCACAGTGGTCTCCTAACTTGCCCAGAGGCCACTGCAGCCTCTGGAACTCCAGGTTGGCCACCTACTTGCAGACTGCTTCCCAACACTCTTGCTGCCTGCCCACCCTACCCCAAATCCTCCCTCCCCTACTCAGTGACCTTTTTGAGTCCCAGCACTGGAAGAGAAATCCTGCTTGATGAGAGGCCACTTTGGCTTCAGAACTCTAGACAGGCCTACCACCTGTAGACCGCCCCCACTCACAAGGTGTCCAGCCAACCTATCTCATGCCCAACCTCTCTTCCTTGTTGCCAGGTCCTATCCCCCAACTGCAGCAAAGATATCCTGCTGATGAAGAGGCCACACTCACACTGACCACAAGAACTGCAAATAGACCGCCTACCTGTGGATCCCCTCACTCTTTTGGTGCCCATACCACATACCCAGTTACACAACGTATCCTATTACAGCAAAGGTGAAGAACAAGAAAATGACCATAAAAAATAAACTTTATGGATCTGAGTGAGGTCCTTAAAGCAGAAGTGAACACATTCCTGAATGAAATCAAGGAAAAGATCAACAAAAAATTGATGAAATTATTAAATCCCTTTTTTAAAAAGCAATAAATAAATAAATAAATAAACAATTGAAAGAAATGAACAAAACTCTTCAAGACCATAAAATAGAAACAGAAGAAACAAAGAAAACAATAAAGGTGGAAATTCTGGAAATGGAAAATCTAGATAAGTGAACAGGACCTATAGATGCAAACATCACCAATAGAATACAAGAGATGTAAGAGAGAATCTCAGGTATTGAAAGATAGAAGAAGCAGATACAAAGAAAATATTATATCCAAATTTTTTCTGGCATAAAATATCCAGGAAATCTGGAACACTATGAAAGGCAAACTGAAGAATATTAAGACTAGTGGAAGGAGAAGAAACCCAGTTCAAAATCCCAGAAATATTTTTAACAAAATCATAGAAGAAAGTATCCTAACCTAAAGAAAGAAAGCCTATAAAGGTACAAAAAGCTTACAGAACAGCAAATACACTGGATCAGGAAAGAAAATTCACTTGCCACATAATAATCAAAACAATAAACATACAAAACAAAGAAAGAGTATTAAAAGCTGTGTCTTAGTCAGGGTTTCTATTCCTGTACAAACATCATGACCAAGAAGCAAGTTGGGGAGGAAAGGGTTTATCCAGCTTACACTTCCCACATTGCTGTTGATCACCAAAGGAAGTCAGGACTGGAACTCAAGCAAGTCAGGAAACAGAAGCTGATGCAGGGGCCATGGAGGATGCTGCTTACTGGCTTGCTTCCCCTGGCTTGCTTCTCCAGGCTTGCTCAGCTTGCTTTCTTATAGAACCCAAGACTAGCAGCCCAGGGATGGTACCACCCACAAGGGGCCCTCCTCACTTGGTCGCTAATTGAGAAGATGCCTTACAGCTGGATCTCATAGGGGCATTTTCTCAACTGAAGCTCCTTTCTTTGTGATAACTCCAGCTTGTGTCAAGTTGACACAAAACCAGCCAGTACAAGCTGAAAGGAAAAATGACCTAGTAACATATAAAGGCAAATGTGATGGTTTGTATATGCTCAGCCCAGGGAGTGACACTATTAGAGGGTGTGGCCATGTTGAACTAGGTGTGTCACTGTGAGTGTGGGTTTTAAGATCCTCATCCTAGCTGCCTGGAAGTCAAATCTTCCACTAGCAGCCTTCAGATGAAGATGTAGAACTCTAAGATCTGCCTGCACCATGCCTGCCTAGATGCTACCATGTTCCCACCTTGATGATAATGGACTGAACCTCTTAAGGTGTAAGCCAGTCCCAATTAAATATTGTCCCTATAATGTCATGGTGTCTATTAACAACAGGAAAACCCTAATTAAGGCAGAAGTTGGTACCAGGGACTGGGGTAATGCTGTGATGGGTCTGATCATGCTTTTGTTTGGAGGAATATGGATTTGTAAATCTGTGGAATGCTTTAAATGAGGCTTAATGGGCCATCCTAGTGGGAATATGGAAACTTTGTTACTGCAAATGATTTGAATTGTCCAAGAGGTTTCTGTGGAGAATTTGAATATGTGGACTAGAGACTGTTTTGTGGTATTTTGATGAAGAATATGGCTACTTTTTGCCCTTGTCTGAAGAGTCTGCCTGAGGCTAAGTTGAAGAGAAATTCCTGACTCCTCCCAGACAACAGAGGCTGTCATCATTGATCTTACACTGTGACTGTACATGCCAGGCCCTATTTCTGAATAGACTATACATATCCTTATGTGTTTATCTGTTGATGGTTTGTTCAAGCTCTAGTAAATGGCCCCACACTGATCTCCCCTTATGCATTGTACTCCTATATGCTTAAGGGGCCATAATTTAACAAGACCCCCACCCATATTAAGAGAGCTATAGGCAACTAATGGTTGCTGAGAGGAAGAATTAGTCTTTTCCAGGGATGACCCCATTGCCAAGTTCATCATTCCAAGTGCTCCAACACACACAAACACACACACACACACACACACACACACACACACACACACACACGAGCCACATTAAATGGACTCAGTGAGTTGTACTTACACACAAACAATTCATTTGTGTGTAAAAATAATTAAAGAAGAGATAATGGCATTGAGAGTGAATGGGGGAGGACATGAGAGGTGTTGAATGTGGAGGAGGAACAATGGAAATACTCACATATGAAATTCTCAAAAATGTTTAAATATAAAGAGAACACAAAGTTGGTAGAAATGTGTTTTGGATGGTATCTGGGGAACTGACAGGGGAAATAGTGTGTAGATGTGATCAAAATATGTCATATACATGTATACATTTCTCAATGAATAAATAGGTTACTAAGAGAGAGAGAGAAAGAGAGAGAGAGAGAGACAGACAGACAGACAGACAGACAGACAGAAAGAGAAAGAGAGAGAAGTTTGTTGCAGTCCACAAAGATGAAAAAGGAGTTGGAGATAGAAAAAGACTGCTTTGACATCAGACATGGAGATGCAGAGTTTGGAATTTGTCCAGCTGGTTTCCTGTCTTGCTTTGGGGATTCCAGTTAAGTGATTGGACGAATCTCAGAAGAGACCTTGAACTTTGGACTTCTAACACTGTTGAGACTGATATAGACTATGGAGGCTTTGGACGTTGGGCTAAATGTTTTTTATTATGCTATGTTTAGATATGGCCCCCATAGACTCATATGTTTGAACAAGCCTACAAAGGCCAGGGAGTGGAATGTGATGATTTATATATACTCAGCCCAGGGAGTGGCATTATTAGGAGTTGTGGCCATGTTAAAGTATGTGTGTCACTGTGGGTGTGGGCTTTAAGACCCTCATCCTAGCTGCCTGGAAGCCAGTATTCTGCTAGGAGCCTTCAGATGAAGATGTAGAATTCTCAGCTCCTCTTATACCATGCCTGCCTGGATGCTGCCATACTCCCACCTTGATAATGGACTGAACCTCTGGACCTGTAAGCCAGCCCCAATTAAATGTTGTCCTTTATAAGAATTTCCTTGCTTATGTTGTCTGTTCACAGCAGTAAAATCATAACTAAGATAGCCAACCTTGTAAAATTACACCTTACTACTCAAAGGAGACTCAAAAATCCAGAAGGGCCTGTAGAAATGTGTTACTGTGAGAGTGTACAGATTACAGGCATGTGAAACTTTCAATCACCAGGGATGGAGAAAGTAATACATTCCAAGAAAAAGTAAAATTTAAAGAATATCTATCCAAAAATCCATCCCAACAAATGTTACTAGAATGAACACTACAATTCAAGGAACTTAATTCCATCCATAAAAATACAGGAAATAAATAATGTCACATTAGTAAAATAAAACATGGGAATGATACACACATAAACATGCACACACATGCACACACACACACACACACACACACACACACACACACACATGCACACATGCTAACACCACCCACACCTCAATAACCACACCACTATCCCAAAAAACAAGAACACAACAACAGCAACAACAACAACAATGTCAAAACAGGAAGTAACAATCATTGGTCATTGGTATCTCTCAATACCAATTGTTTCCAACCCAGCAATAAGAACATGGACTAATGCAAAGGATGTGAACACAGGATCTACTCTCCTGATGCATAGGAGCACACCATAATGTCAAAGATTTTAGTTCAGAGTAAAGTGCTCTTAAAATATTTCTCAAGAAAATGGACCTAAGCAAGCTAAGCAGGTGTAGCAATTTTAATATCTAATAAAATAGATTTCAAACCAAAATTAATCAAAAGGGACAGGGGAGGACATTTCATATTACTAAAGAAAATATTCACCAAGATGACATTTCAGTTCTTATTATCTATGCACCAAGTACAAGCTCACCCATGTTTGTAAAAGAAACATTACTATAGCTTAGAATACATATTGATCAATCAAGAGTGAGGCACTTCATTACTTGACTTTCACCAATGGAAAGGTCATCCAAACAAAAACTAAACAGAGACATACTAGAGCTAATAGATATTATGAACCAAATGGACCTAACAGATAACTACAGAAAATTTCTCTCAAATATAAAAGACTATACTTTCTCATAAGCACATCATAGAACTTTCTCCAAAATTGACCACATATTCAGCCACAAAGCAATTATAAATATGTACAAGAAAATTGAAATATCATCTCACCCTGCATCGTATCAGACCACTATAGATTACAGGTGGATTTCAACAATGGAAAGCCTACAAACTCATAAAATCTGAATAACTCTCTACAGAATGACCACTTAGTAGAGGCAGAAATACAGAAATTCAAGATTTCCTAGAATTCAATAATAATGAGTGCACAGCATACACATATATATGGGACACAATGAAAGCTGTGATAAAAAGAAATTCGTAACAGTAAATCCCTATATTATGGGATGTAGGTACATGGATCTGGGGAAGAGGGTATTTGAGGGAGGGTACTGGGAAGAGTCAAAGGAGTGGAAACTTAAGATGCATTGTATGAGGAAGAGTAAATGAAACACAAAAAGTAAAAGAAAACACAAATGAACAAGCAAAAAACAGACTAAAGATTTCATTAAAAGGTTCTTATAGCTGATAAGTACATAGAGGAAAGTAACAGGAAACAATGTTAACATACACAAATCAGTAGCTTTCATATATACAAATGACTAATATTATTATTAAGAAATCAGGGAAGCAGTTGCAAAGAGCCTCCCAGCCCAGAGAGAATAGTGGCAGGGGCACAGAGTAGGACTCTAGTGGTGGCTTTAAAGTCTGAGGGTCTCAGGGCTTCCTAGCTCTCTGACCTGTACTGAAATGCTGATGATAATTTGTAAAAAGTCCTAAAAACATTCTTGCTCTCTCTGAGGATAAAAGACTGCTGGTTTAGGTGATTAACACCTGTAGCCTAACAGTAGAAGATTAAGCAATATGGCCTTTGTTTATCTCAGCAAGAACTGTGCAGCTCTTTCAGCCTGCTAGTTGGAAGTCTCAGGAAGAAAAAGACACTTAGAAAAGTGATTATAGAGTATATTATTAAGTTGTAAAAAGTTTCCTATGAAAGCTATCTAAGAGGAAAATCAAAAAGATCCTAAGTGGGGAAGAGGAAAAATTCTAGTAAAGGAAAAATTCTTCTAAAGGAAAATATTCTCCTAGATGGGGGAAAAGGAAAGGCTTCTCTTTTTCGCTTTGTCTTCAGTACTTATAGTAGTACTTACACAACTTTCAGAATACATGATCACATGTTTCAAAGTTCATCACAATTTCACAGCAAAAATCAAATAATAAACTGAAATAGAAGTTTACAGCAGTGAATGTTTACATGCATATCCATTAGGAGTAATTATCTGGCTAAACATCCATCACCTCTCTAGCTCCACAGGTTCATTGAAGGTTTAAAACCATAACTAAGTTATTAGTGAAGTTTTCTATATAAAAAAATACCCAATCAATATTTTATCTTTTGTATTCCCTTTTTTATGACCTTTGGTTAATTGTTTTACAACCTCTTGGAATGTGCTCTGAGTTGGAGGAAGTCTGATTACTATCTAAGAGCCATTAACTGATGACACTTGGGAGACAGGCAGATTTCTTATTGCAATTTTGACAATCAGAAAAGGACATAATAGTAGTCCCATTATAAAAGAACTTAATAATCACAGATATAATTTTAGGAATTATTTTTTGTTTGTTTGTTTTGTTTTTTGTTTTGTTTTTCGAGACGTGGTTTATCTGTGTAGCACTGACTATCCTGGAACTCACTCTGTAGACCAGGCTGGCCTGGACCTCAGAAATCCGCCAGCCTCTGCTTCCCAAGTGCTGAGACTAAAGGCATGCACCACCACTGCCCGGCATTTTAGGAATTCTTATAGGTTCATCATTAAGACTTAAGAAGTCATCTATTTGTTTATATAGCATATATATACAAGACAGTACATCTTCATGGATCTGCAGAGATGTGCTCCAAAGTGTTGTGCTATTACATAGTGATTGTTATATATGTTTAATAATAACAGGAAAATCATATTAATAAAAGCAATATTTCCTAAAATGAATCCCTTACTGCCTTGCTTAATAAGGATGCATCTGTTGCAGATTATAAAATAACTCAAAGCAGACCATTTTCAGAATGATCACTTACTAGTTATTAGATTGTCCCATTATGGCTTCTGGCATGCATTCTCATTCAAGATAGCCTCAAAGAATTAAAATATCTTTGAATAAATCTAAACAAGGAAGTGAAACATTTGTACGTGAAATTTCACTCAATTATCCTCTTCACAAGATTCAGTGTTCTGTTTCCCAAGGGAGATAGAACAGGCTACCCAAGATAATAGAACAGGACATAGTAAGATGCAAGAAGACTAGGCATAAACCCTCATATCAAGGCTGAACAAGGCAACCTGGTAGAAGGGAAAAGGGTCCTAAGAGCAGGCAAAAGAGTCAGAGACACCTACTCCCACTGTTAAGAGTCTCACAAATACACTCAACTAACAACTATAACATATGTGCAGAAGACCTAGCACAGGTCCATGCAGGCTCAATAATTGCCACTTAAGTCTCTATGAGCTCCTAGGAGCCCTACTTAGTTGATTCTTTAACTAAGAATTCTTTGGCTTTAAGACTAAAAACGACATTAAAGATGATACCAGAAAATGTAAACATCTTCCATGATCATGGATTAGTATGATATTGTAAAAGCATCCATCCAAACAAAAGCAGTCTACAGCTTCAAAGTAATCCCCATCAAAATCACAATAAAATTCTTCACAGAAACTGAAAAAAACAACAATAAATTTTGTAATTTTGTGTAGATTACACCAATCAGAATGGCTAAGATCAAAAACTCAAGTGACAGCACATGTGGAGAAAGAGGAACACTCCTCCTTTGCTGCTGGGATTGAAAACTGGTACAACTACTCTGAAAATCAATTTAGCGGTTCCTCAGAAGATTGGAAATAGTTCTACCTGAAGAGCCAGCTATACCACACCTGGACATAGACCCAAAAAATGCTCCAGCATATCACAGTGACATATGCTCCACTATGTTTGTAGCAGCCTTATTTGGAATAGCCAGAACCTGGAAATAACTCAGATGTCCCTTGACAGAAGAATGGATAAAAAAAAAAATGTGGCACATTTACACAATGGAGTACTACTCAGCTATTAAAAACAATGACTTTATGAAATTCACAGGCAAATGGATGGAACCTGAAAATATTATCCTGAGTGAGGTAACCCAGACACAGAAGGATATCCATGGTATGTACTCACTGATAAGTGGATATTAGCCAAAAAGTTCAGAAGTCCTACAATACAACTCACAGACCATATAAATCTCAACAAGAAGGAAGGCCAAATATGGATGTTCCAATCCCACTTAGAAGAGGAAACATAATAATCAATAGAAGGTAGAGAGAGGAAGGAACCTGAGTGGGAAAGGGAAGTGAGAGCAGAAAAAGGGGCAGGATCAGGTATGAAGGGAAACAGGAAAGAAACCCAGAGGGCTAGGAAAATAATGGAAATGTGCAGCAGTATGAGGTGGGAGGGGCTTGAGGAAACCTCTAGAAAGTCCCAGACACCTGGAATGTAAAAGAGGCTCCCAAGACCCAATGGGAATGACCTTAGCCCAAATGTCCAGTGGGGAGATGGACCCTAAGGAGACCACCTCCAGTAGATAGACATGGCCCCTGTTTGAGGCATGAAGCCACCCACTCATCTTCAAAATTTTTTACTCAGAATTGTTCCTGTCTAAAGGAAACGCAGGGAGAAAAATGGAACAGCTACTGAAGGAAAGGCCACCCAAAGAGGGGCCCAACTTGGGATATCCTATCTGCAGACACTAAACCTGGACACTATTACTGATGCCATGTTGTGCTTGCAGATAGGAACTTAGCAAATCTATCCTCTGACAGGATCTATGAGCAACTGACTGAGACAGATACAGACACTTACAGTCAACCATTGGACTGAGGTTGGAGACTTCCGTGGAAGAGTTAGGGGAAGGATTGAAGGAGCTGAAGGAGATTGCTTCCCTGTGGGAAGAACAACAGTATTGACTAACTCCTCAGAGTTTCCCAAGACTCCTCATAGCTCCCAGAGACTAAGCCACCTACCAAAGAGCATGCATAAGCTGGTCCATGGTCTCTGCTACATATGTAGCTGAGGACTGCCTTTTTTGGTCTCAGTGGGAAAGGATGCTCTTAATCCTGTAGAAACTGGTTGTCCCAGGGAAGGGGTATGTTAGCTGTATGAGGTTGGAGTGTGTGGGTAGGTGGTTGGGGGAGCACCCTCTCAGAAGCAAAGGAGACGGGGGATGTGGTAAAGAACTCCTAGAGGGGGAAATAGGAAGGGTGACACCATTTGGAATGTAAATAATTAAAACAAATTAATTTTAAAAACCACAAAATAATCATATGGAAATACAAAAGTACAACAATGACAAAAACAGTCTTCAACAAGAAAATTGCTAGTGGCATTATCACGCCAAATTCCCAGGTATTCTACTTTTTTCTAAAATTGGTTGTTTTATTTACTTACATTTCACATGTTATCCCGTCTTAGAGTTTTACTCCTGTGAACAGACACCATGACCAAGGAAAGGCTTACAAGAACAACATTTAATTGGGGTTGGCTTACAGGTTCAGAGGGTCAGTCCATTATCTTCAAGGTGGTAGCATGGCAGCATCTAGGCAGGTGTGGTGCAGGAGGAGCTGAGAGTTCTACATCTTCATCTGAAGGCTGCTAGTGGAAGACTGAATTCCAGGGTGAAGGGCCTTATAGTCCACAACCACAGTGACACACCTACTCCAACAGGACCACACCTTCTAATAGTGACACTCCCTGGTCGCAGCATATGTAAACCATCACATCCCTATGCTCAATTTCCCCTTTGCAACTCCCCTGCTTCTATGCTTCTACCCAACCACCCACTTTAACGTTTAAAAAAATGAATAATTTTTCATTCATTTTACATCCTGATCAAAAAGTTGCTCCCTTCCTTCCTCCAGTCCTGCCACTCACACCTGCCTCTCCTATTCCTCCCTCTCCTTCTTATCAGAGAATCCAACCAGGCATATATATTTGTAGCAAGGTTGACAACTAAGCACATTCTCTCCCACTGAGGCGAGGCAAGGCAGCCCAGCTAGGGAAAAGGGATCCATAGGCAGGGAACAGAGTCAGAAAGCTCCTGTCCCAATTCTTGGGAGGACCCATGTAAATACCAACTGCACATCTGTTACATATGTGTAGGGCTCTAGCTCATGCATGCTCTTTGGTTGGTGTTTCAGTCTCTGTGAGCCCCAATAGTCCTAGGTTAGTTGTCTCTGTAGGTCTTCTTGTGGTGTCCTTGAGTCCTTCCCCCTACTCTTCCACAAGACTCCCTGAGCTCCACCAATTGTTTCACTGTTGGTCTCTGCATCTGTTTCCATCTGCTGCTCAATGAAGCCACTTAGGAGACAGTTATGCTAGGCTTTTCTATCTGCAAGTATAGCAGAGTATCATTAATACTGTGTTAGGGTTTGGTTCTCTTTCCCTTGGGATGGGTCTGGAGGTGGGCAAGTCATTGGTTGGCCATTCCCTCAATATCTGCTCCATTTTTATCCATGCACATCTTGTAGGCAAAGGTTTTATGGGTGGGTTGGTGTCCCCCTTTATCCACTGTAAGTCTTGCTTGGCTACAGGAGGTAGCCATTTTCAGGCTCCATATCTCCTGCTGTTAGGAGTCTCAGCAATGGTCACCCCCATAGACTCCCTAGTGCCTTCCCCATCCAAGGTCTCTGGCTGATTTCCATTCTCTTTCCTAGCCATCTCCCCCTTCACTCTCTCCACATCTGACCCCATCTCATTTCCCTCCCTATCCCATCCCACTCAATTCCCTCCCTCCATCCATTTCTAATGTCTACTTTTTCTTTTTTTATTGGACATTTTCTTAATTTACATTTCAAATATTATCCCCTTTCCTGGTTTTTCCCATGGAAACCCCCCTATTCCACCCTCTCCCCTGCTTCCATGAGGGTGTCCCCCATCCATTCCTGCTTCCCCATTCTGGCATTTCCCTACACTGGGGGCATCTAGCTTTCATGGGACTAAGGGCTTCTCCTCCCACTGATGCCCAACAAGGCTATCCTCTACTACATATGTGGCTGGAGCCATGGGTCCCTCCATGTGTACTCTGATGTCTATTTTATTTCTCCTAAGTGAGATTCAAACATCCTCCCTTGGGCCCTCTTTGTAATTTAGATCTTTAGATCTGTGTCTTTAGATCTGTGGATTGTAGCATGGTTATCTTATACATTATGGCTAATATCCACTTATAAGTGAGTACATGCCTAGGGTATATTTCTGGGTCTGTGTTACCTCACTCAGGATATTTTATAGTTCCATCCATTTGCCTGTAAATTTCATGACTGTACTTTTAATGAATGTGTAGAAATCCAAATGTCCTAGCAATTATAACCCCAATCCACTGACTCAAAATCAAATGGTCTTTATTTAGAATTGAATAAGTATTTCTCCTAACAATATTTCTAGAATTTTAGTTTTTGAAAACTACTCTTTCATAGGTTTCATATTTTTTCTTGAAAACTTAAAATGAGACTTTCATAGCTATATTGGTTACATATTGAAAAAAGAACATCTCCCTATTTTGAAAGGTGATATACTATTCAGAACTAATCAATTAGACAAATTATTCTTCCCTGAGAATAATTCTTATTAATTCTTAATAATAATTCTTCCCTCATCAGTTTGCTCAACAAGCTATCAATTAGTAGTTGGTCTTTGAGATACTGTTTGTGTGATATAATCTTCGAAAACAAAAACAAATATTATTTTTATTAGAGATATATTAGTTTTACCTTACTGCAGCATTGTTTATTCTCAAGAAAAGGAAACTTTTCTCACAAAAATTTCATTTTCTTTATGATTTTCATGGATAGAATATCTTATTTAGAAGGTAATATATGCTTCCATGTTGATTATTCAGAACTTCTATTCATAGGCTATTCATATTCTGGTTGTCAGTATGGATGACATTTTCCATAATATAAAACACACTTTGACATTTATTTTTAGGCTTTATGTACATCTTAATGTAATGTCATAGAGAAGATAATATGACATTTTAATATTTGTAGAGGAGGTAAAACTTACAAGAGATAGAAAAATTAGAGTTGTTATACTTTGAACTGAAATCTTCTACTCATGTTCCTGTTTTAAATACTCACTACCCAGCTTGTGGGACTATTTTGAAGGATGTAGATTCTTCAGGTGGTAAGGCCTAGCTAGTAGAAATAGATTAGTAGGGACCTTTAAAGACCTTTGAAGGCTTTGCTTTGGTATGTTACACACTGTAGTTCCTGTATTCTTTCTGATCAGTGCCTCCTGTGTCTTCAAAATAGATAGAATGGCTCTGCCACAACCTCAAGCCTAAGGAACTAAAATCATCTGAAACTGTGAGCCATACAGACTTTTCTTTCATAAATGATTTCTGTCTGGAATTTTGTCATTGCAATGAGAAACATATTTAACATCAAATTTATTTATATATCTCTCCATTGCCATATTTTGATGCTCTGGAGTAGCATGTTATTCTAATTAACCAGCAATTAAGATTCTCAAAAAGGTTTAGTCAATAAGGGCACTTGCTATTAAGCCTGATATATTCAGTTGGACACCTGAGAACTACATGGTGGAAAGAAAACTCACTCCTGAAAGTTTTCTTTTGACCTTCACATGCATGCCATGACACATGCATGTATCCTCACCCAATAAATAAATAATACTTATTTTTTTTCTTGAAGCCTATGCTTTATTATCTATTGGAAAAGAATGTAGATGCTAACTCTTATTTTTGAGGATTTTGTACATCTATACAATGAAAGGCAATGTGTACCCCCAATTTTCCCCTTCTCATCCCTCCTATATGTCACTGTCATACTCTTCTCAAATTCATTTCTTTAATTACCCACTAAGTTTAATTAGTACTGCTCATATGTGCATAGATATGAGGTCTCCACTGTAGCATGAGAAACTTCTCAGGTGGCATATACCAAATAAAAAAATTATTTTTCCTCCCCTAGTATATATAGACTACCAAAATCTCATCAGTAATGAATCAGGCCTGGAGATCATCTACCCTCACCTATGCTATGGATTTGGCTGGTTTTGATCTTGTGTAGGTTCTAGTGCAGGTAACCCATAAATACTGTGAAATCAAGATGGTGATATCCATAAGATAGAATTTCATAGCACTTCTTCCCACTCTGTCTCATTCTTTCCACATCCACTCTCCTTGTATTCTCTAAGCCTCGGTGAATGAGAAATTAATATAAATGTGTGTTCCCAGCTATACAGCTTATGGACATTTACCACACCGCAAAGACACTTGCTCAACTATGTTCCTAGCAGCTTTATTCATAATAGCCAGAAACTGGAAACAAGGTAAATGTACTTTAAGCAAAGAATGGATAAAGCAAATATAGGACATTTATTTACATAATGGAGTATCATTCAGCTATTAAAAATAATGACATCATGGAATTTGCAGGCAAATGGATGGAACTAGACAAGATAATTCTAAGTGAGGTAACCTAGACCTGTGGGGCCAGAAAGCCATGCAACTAGGGAAGCAAGTCTGAAGCAAAAGTGAGCTCAAAACATGTCCAAATTCTGAAAATCTTGTCCTGAGACCAACAAGAGTTAGGACTGTTTCCTCTTTGCTCGGAGACTGCCTGTCTCAGCACAGTAAGACTTACAACCCCCACCTCAGCCACCCTTAGGCGGTCACATAGCCTGGTGGCCAGGTTTCAGGTTAAACTTCCTTTGTTCTTATAAGGACACACCCAGCAAGCACCAGGAATTCCTCTTCATGCAAATGAAGTATTCCTAGCACCTCAGCTTCAGCCAATTATATACACTCATCCCCAAACCCCTACTTGATTTCCAAGGGTTATATTGTCCTTGTTGACCTCCAGTAAAGAGAACTGTACTATCTCCATAGAAGGCTGTTTATATCCTGAGTCACACAGATCAAGATCCGGTCTAACCCACCCACCCGGCTAAGCTTCATTCCTTCCAGTCCAGCCCAGTGTACAAAAGTGCCTGAGTACCCTGAGGGAAAAACAGACGCAGGTCTGCGACTAGCGTGATCAAGACCTCTCTGGTTTGAGCAAGGAAGGAGCCGGCACAGACGCGGAAAGACACATACGGTATGTTCTCATTTATAAGGGGATATTTAACAGAAAGCAAGGATAATCGTGATTCTGTCGGCATATAAGGGAAACTGAATAACAAGGCTCAAACGTAGACACTTGCGTCTCACTGAGAATTGGAAGTAGAATAGACATTGTGGTTGGAAGGGGGATGGGGCTGAATGGAGGTAGCGTTGAGAAAGGGACCAGGACAGGTCAGGCGCCTGGCGGAAAGAGGGAAAGAGTACTGGGAGAGACAATTAGAATTGGGGGACAGAGGCATCATTTCGATGAGCTAGAATCCTAGGACAGTGAAAAGTTCCAGGAGATTCCTAGAAATAGGAGATATGGAGCCTGTAAACATACAAGACTTCCAAATAGACAAACGGGGACACCAACCTAGCCACAAAACCTTTCACTTACAATTTTTTGGGGGAGTCCATTTAATTCATCAGAACATGATCAATACCTTTAGGAATCATTAACAAGGTTCATTTTTGAAGATAGAACATTTAAATAGTGCTTATCTTGAATTGTTTAGAGATTATTTTTATTGGATATTTTATTTATTTACATTTCAAATGTTATCCCCTTTCCGGGTTTCCCTTCTGGAAACCCCCTATCCCATCCTCCCTCCCCC
Source organism: Rhabdomys pumilio (assembly GCA_030674055.1). Lineage (NCBI taxonomy): Eukaryota > Metazoa > Chordata > Mammalia > Rodentia > Muridae > Rhabdomys > Rhabdomys pumilio. The sequence goes on from JANHMN010000005.1 coordinate 87,164,866, forward strand.
TGCTTATATGAGGGTGTTCCCCCACACAGCCATGCACTTCCAACTTACCGCCCTGCCCTAGCATTTCCCTACACTGGGGCATCAAGCCTTCACAGGACCAAGGGTCTCCCCTCCCACTGATGCCTGACAAGGCCATCCTCTGCTATATTGCAGAGTATGTAAAGAGTTGGTCCTCGCTGGGCCGGGCGATGGTGGCGCACGCCTTTAATCCCAGCACTTAGGAGGCAGAGGCAGGCAGATTTCTGAGTTCGAGGCCAGCCTGGTCTACCGAGTGAGTTCCAGGACAGCCAGGGATCCAGGGATACACAAAGAAACCCTGTCTCTCGAAAACCAAAAAAAAAAAAAAAAAAAAAAAAAAAAAAAAAAAAAAAAAAAAAAAAGAGTTGGTCCTCTTTGGTTGGTAGTATAGTCCCCTGGGAGATCTGGGGGACTGGTTGGTTGATATTGTTGTTCTTCCTATGGGGTTGCAGACCCCTTCAGCTCCTCCAGTCCTTGCGCTAACTCCTCCACTGGGGTCCCCAAGCTCAGGCCAATGGTTGGCTTCAAGCACCCACCTCTGCAGAGACTCTCAAGAGACAGCTATATCAGGCTTCTGTCAGCAAGCACTTCTTGAAATCAGCAATAGTGTCTGGTTTTGGTAGCTGCATATGGGATGGATCCCCAGGTGGGACAGTCTCTGGATGGCCTTTCCTTCAGTCTCTGCTCAACTCTTTATCCTGATATTTCCTTTAGACAGGAACAAATCTGGGTTAAAATTTTTGAGATGGGTGAGTGACCCCATCCCTCAACCAGTGGCAGTACCTATCCACTGGACATGGTCTCTACAGGTTCTCCCTCTCCTTTATTGGTTATTTCAGCTAATATCATCTCTTTTGGGTACTGGGAACTCCATGCTTCCCTGGCATCTGGGACTTTCTAGTGGCTACCCCCAGTTCCCCATCCCCCATCGCTACACACTTCTGTTCAATTTCCTGACCCTCTGTATATCATCCTTGTCACCTCCCACACCTGATCCTGTCCACCTTTTATTCCTCTCTCCCTCTATCTTCCTCCCAAGTCCCTCCTACCCTCTACTTTATGTCAGTATTTTGTTTCCCCTTCTAAGAAGGACTGAAGCATCCACACTTTTGTCTTTCTTCTTCTTGAGATTCATATGGTCTGTGAATTGTATCTTGGGTATCATGAGCTTTTGAGCTAATATCCACTTATCAGTTGAGTACATATCATGTGTGTTATTTGGTGACGGAGTTACCTCACTCAGGATGTTATTTTCTTATTCCATCCATTTGCCTCTGAATTTCATGAAGTCATTGTTTACTCCACTGTGTAAATGTACCACATTTTCTGTATCCATTCCTCTGTTGAGGAATATCTGGGTTCTTTCAGGCTTCTATCTATTATAAATAAGTGTACTATGAACATAGTAGATCATGTGTCCTTGTTATATATTGGAGAATCTCCTGAGTATATGCCCAGGAGTGGTATAGCTAATTCCTCAGGTAATATGTCCAATTTTCTGAGGAACTGCCAGACTTATTTCCAGAGTGGTTTTATCAGCTTGCAATCCCACCAAAAATGGAGGAGTGTTCCTCTTTCTCCACATCCTCACCAGCATTTACTGTCACCTAAGATTCTGATCTTAGTCATTCTGACTGGTATGAGGTGGAATCCCATGGTTGTTTATATTTGCATTTTCCCGATGACTAAGGATGTTTGACATTTCTTTAGGTGCTTCTCAGACATTCAAGAATCTAGCTACAAAACCTTTGACCTACAATTTTTACTGCCTGTTGTGTAGGGGAAAATCTGGAACAGAAATTCAGAGAATAGCCAGACAATGACTTGTCCAGCTTGAGATGCATACTGTGAGAGGGAGATCACCATTGACACTATTAATGATATTCTGGTATACTTGCAGACAGAAAATAGAGTAGCAGAGACACATAGTGAAACAGTATGCTGATCTTGGGAGTCCTGCAGAAGAGAAGGAAGTAGGAGTATATAAGTCAGAGAAGCCATAAGAACTCACAAGAAAACCCAAAGATTCAAGTAGGCCATAGTGGGCAGCAGAGACTGAACTGCTCAACCAAGGGTCATGCATTAGATTGCCTTAGGCCCTCTGTACATATGTAATGGTTGTATAGCTTAGTCTTCGTGTGGGACACCTAACAGCAGGATCAAGGGCCTGCTCTGACTTTGTTGCCTGCATTTGGGACCCTTTCCTCCTATTGGGCTGCCTCTTCAAGCCTCAATAGGAGAAGATGCACCTACTCTTCCTGCAACTTGATATGCCAGTGCTGGTTGATACCCATGAAAAAAGACCAGGTATATGGGTACAAACATAAAGACATAAATATTTAGAAGGCCACTTGACAGCATGATCAAAAAACAATAGTAAGTTCTACCATAAGGCCTATAGTGTTCCCAGCCATGGACTTTTGACCAGAATTACATTGCCAAGCATTAAATTGTCTCTAGTGAAGTACATCTCCAATCCAACCACTATGTTGTTAGCTAGCCCCTGCTACTATCATACCAAAATAAGCATTTTGCCTGGTAGGTCAATATTGCAACATCCAGGGTCCAGTTCTGGTTAAGACCAATGGTGTCTTTTCTGTCCCAGCAGCCTGTATTATGAGAGGTAGCCAGCAGTGGGGGAGTCAGTTTGTTATTCACATCTCTATATCCTGTGGCTAAAATGTGTACGATCTTCAGCAATAGTTTCTTAATATAGCTATGATTGCTAACAAAAGGCTATCAAATCATAGAAAGACATTGTGATAGTTTATATATGCTTGGCCCAGGGAGTGGCACTATTAGGAGATGTGGTCTTGTTGGAGTAGGTGTGTCACTGTGGGTGTGGGCTTAAGACCATCACCCTAGCTGCCTGGAAGTCAATCTTCTACTAGCAGCCTTCAGATGAAGATGTAGAACTCAGCTCTGACTGTACCATGCCTGCCTGGATGCTGTCATGTACCATGCCTGCCTTGATGATAATGGACTGAACCTCTGAATCTGTAAGTCAGCCCAATTAAATGTTGTCCTTTATAAGACTTGCTTTGGTCATGATGTCTGTTCATAGCAGTAAAACCCTAAGACAAAAGTTGGTATCAGGGATTGGGGTATTGCTGTGATAGGCCTGGCCATGATTTGTTTGGAAGAATGTGGATTTGGGGACATTGAATTTGGAAATCTGTGGGATGCTTTAAATGAGGGCTTAATGGCTATCCTAGTAGGAATATGGAAAACTTTGTTGCTGGGGTGATTTAATCTGTGGAAGGCTGGTTCTAGAGGTTTTAGAGGGAAAGAATTTTAATATGTGGTGGAGAGATGGTTTCATGGTATTTGGTGAAGAATGTGGCTGCTTTTTGCCCTTCTCAGAAGAGTATACCTGAAGCTAAGATAAAGAGATTTATATTAATTTCATTGACAAAGGAAGTCTTTAAAAAGCCCAATAGAGACTTTTCTCTGGTTAAATCTCACAAAGAGCATTTTAAATAAGTGTAGCAAGCTTAGAAAGGAAAAATATAAAATACACAGTTTAGTTTTAAAGGGGTAACAGGAAGTGAAATGGGGCTGAATCTTGTGTTCTAGGAGATAACAGATAAAGGGAGAGAGACTTTGGGGCAAGACCATACCCAGCTAAGTTTAGATCCAGGCATGGTGGTCCCCACCTTTAATTCTAAAAGAAAAAAAAGCCAAGCAGATCTCTGAGTTCAAGGTCAATCAATCTACAGAGCAAGATCCAGGACAGCCAAGCGTAGACAGTGAAGGAGCTGGAAAACAGAAAGGTGGTGATAATGTAATAGAACAAGTGGGACCATGTTCCAGCCCCAGCAAGCAGCAGAACTAGGCAGCCTCACCCATGTGGCTATAGCTTTAGAGTCAAAAAATAAAAGTGACTACTGGGATGATTGATGCTGGTTAGCTGGAGCTAAGAAATTAGCAGGGATTAAGAAGAGACCAACATCACTGCTGTGAAATCTGGGAAGTGGTGTCTGAGAGCACAAAGAAGCTGTGTTCCAGTGATAGCCAAGTTTGTACCTCCTACAGCAGCTGTACTTGGTAAAGTGTAAGAGTCACCCAGACTGGTTTTCAAAAAGAGAAGCTGAGGCTTGGCACTGTCAGAGGCCATGGAAGGCCACTGGTGAAGTTGCAACCTCAGTTGCAGTTGAAGAAGTCATGCAAAGGAGTTGAGGCTTGGCACCATGGAGAGATCCTATGAGAGGTTATTGGTGAGGCCTAGTTGCAGTGGAAGACCCCAGTGTATTGGAGACGCCAGTACCATGGGATGATAACCAAGAACAACATCAACAGTGGAGTGGATCAAGCTGAGCTTAGAGTGCTATAAAAGGCAGAGCTGGAGAAGTGAAGCCAATCCTTTGGAGATCAGGTTTGGATTTCAGACATCAAAACAAGAATCTATAACATTGAAGTTGCCTCAGAGACCCCCAGATGTTAGAGATGCCTCAGCCATGGGCTATCTGCTGAGGAAAGTTGCTAACAGGGAGTGGAACCAGCCCAGTAGAAAGAAGTTTACTGCAGTCAACAAAGATGAAAAGGAATAGATCTGAAGACCACTTTGACATCAGAAACTAAAATGCAGAGTTTGGAGTTTGCCCAGCTGGATTCCTGTCTTGCTTTGAGGATTACAGTTAAGTGACTGAATGAATCTAAAAGGAGACCTTGTACTTTGGAATTTTAACATTGTTGAGACTGGTATAGACTATGGACACTAAATGAATTTTGTATTATGCTAAGTTTACGTATGTCCCCCATAGACTCATACATTTGAACAGGCCTATGTGGGCCAGGGAGTGGAATGTGATAGTTTGTAAATGCTTGACCCAGGGAGTGGCACTATTAGGAGCCATGGTCTTGTTAGAGTAGGTGTGTCACTGTGGGAGTGGGCTTAAGACCCTCACTCTAGCTGCCTGGAAGTCAATCTTCTACTAGCAGCCTTCAGATGAAGATGTAAAATTCTCAGTTCTGCGTGCATCATGCCTGCCTTGATGCTTCCCTGGTTCCCCCTTGATGATAATGAACTGAACCTCTGAATCTGTAAGTAAGCCCAATTAAATGTTGTCCTTTATAAGATTTGCCTTGGTCATGGTGTCTGTTCACAGCAGGAAAACCTAAGACAGACAGACATGTGAGAATCTTAAATGCACAGTACTGATTGAAAGAAGTAAAACTGAAAATACTACCCAGTACACGACTCCATCTCTGTGACATTTTGGAAATTCAAACCTATAAAGAGAATAAAGAGAGTACAGCCATTTTAACAGTTGACACCTATTGTTATGCATCTATCTAAACCCAAATGGAATGAATTTACAAGAGCAACTCTGAAAGTAAACTATTGTCTTCAGATGATAAAGATGTGTCTCTGTAGTTTTATCTGTAGTGATAAATGTATCACTGTGTTAGGTATAGGTTGCTGATACCAGTACAGGCTATGCTTTTGTGACCACAAGGATTCCATGGGAAATCTGTACTTTCTCCTCAGTTTTTCTGTTAACCTTAAAGTATTCTAAAAGGTCTATTTTAAAAACCAGTTTTGCCCACCCCAGACAACTTTGGAAACCAAGAAACTGAGTTAATACTGACCGCTATTTTCTAAAAACAAAGTAAGGAAACCCCTGAGAATTTAGGATTCTGTATTTATGTTTGTAAAGTCAATCATTGATATTACTATAAGGATTATTTAATAGTCACAAAAAATTTTTGGAAAATAATTTGTCTTCAAAAATTAGTTTCCTAATTGATTTTCTTAAGTATATAAATTAAGCAATGAACTCATGTTGTTAATAAAAAGTACTATTCCAAATGTTTTGTTATACAATAAAATTAACAAATTTCTTGAAGTAGTATAAGAAGACAAAAATTATAAATCATACCATTTTTTATTTTTTTTAGGAATCCAGGCATTAATAGACTATAACCACAGCCCAAATAATAATATTTGTGCTGAATTCCACACTATGATTCCTCTGAAAAGTTGAATAATACAAAACCTTTTCATTTAATCTGGAGCATAAGAACAGAATAAACCTGTGAGTTTGAATGGGGCCAACTTATTTTCATTGATCTTTGATGCCAACACAGTATTTCCTAATCAGTATGGTTAACTTTGTCACCAAAGAATATTTATATCTAATTTTTGTTTACATCAAATATATATCAAAATTTATTTGTTGAAGATTCCTTGCAACAATATTCATATGCACCATTAGTGTAAAATTTTATTAATCTACAGGCCTCACACTAGATCACCTTATCAATTTTCCTAATGAAGTATAAATTTTAACGTATTTTATTGTTAGTTTCCCTATATTCCTTATGTATCATTTTATGTATTCAGAAGATATAAAATTCCTGAAACTGAAAATGAAGTTGGTGATACTCCTATAATATTAAGAGATCCTAACATATAACAAGTAGGTAAAGCACACAAATAGCATACAAGCCTCACTTGTAATTTCCTGCAGTTCATCTAATTTCAACAGACATCAACTATTCTACATAGTACACAGAAGATTTTGCTAGACTCCAGATTTTTACAGGTATTCAATTTTGGTTTTGGTCTTCTTAAATATTTGAGTCTAGGAAATAAACCACAAGAAGCTTCACTAACATTTCTGGAGTTTTAAAATTTGAGACCACGCAGTCTCATTTGCTTATTCTCTACATAAGACTTTATGGCTAATGGCGGGAATACTTGTAGACAATTACAAGTAGTGAGCTAGGTGTCAGAGGAAAATTAAGGGATCAGTCTTTCTCTTTTATAGCAACTCACTCTTAAAAGAAAAATTAACAAAAGCATTTTATATTAAATCTGAGGGCAGTAACACCAAATACATCTTTCCTCAGCACCAAATTTCCTAAGTGATTTATTGACCCCCAGAATTGCTACCATAAGAATCAGTGTTCCAATATATGAATTTTGGCAAGGACACTCAAACAATGATCAAATCATATCAGTAATATTTTAGTATGAATTAGCACCCATAGAAGTATTTTCATTGGGCTCTTTATCAATTGACTCAGATACAATAATGAATTATGAAGCCTCCACGTATCCTTTCTAATGTAATGTGTAGATCTGTAAGAAATAATTAAAAAGAAGAATGAGAAACACTTTACCTGTATTGCAGCCTTCATTTACACTCTTATGTGGTCCTTTTAATCTATATTCTGCATGCACTCTGGTTAGTTTTCATTGTTAATACAAGCCACAACTGAAGAATGGTCTTGATCACAATGGTCCATGACCTCATCTCAAGCAAGTTGTTTTGATTGATGATTAATGTGGGAGTGACCAGAACACTGGGTATTATCACCCCTATACAGGTGGGCTCTGGCATATATGAAAGCAGAGGATACATCAGAAAGAAAGAGGGCTATCAAGTAAGCAGTGTTCCTCTATGGTTTCTGCTTCCCTTTCTGCTTGAGTCTTCGCTCTGATGAACTATTACCTGAAGTTTAAATAAATCCTTTCCTTCTCAAGTTGCTTTTTAGCTGTCACAGCAAGGAAAAAAAACAAACTAGGACAGCATTCATGCTTCATACTTCCTATACTTTCTATTTCTTTTGCTGTTCCCCTTTCCCATGTTTCCTCTCTTAATAGTAAACTGTCTTCCTCTCCCTTAACATGGTGATAATCAATTTCACATAAAACTTTAAATCCCAATTTTCATGTAATAAGTAAACTACCAGAGTACTATACGGGCAAAAAGAATATAGCACACTACCATCTTACTCAACAATTGTCTCTTTTATTAAATTCTGTTTACTTAATAGCAGATCTCCAATTAACTCACCAAATACTTTGCCATATAGGGTAATCCATCAAATCCATGCCTATTTATACAATGGCAAACATTAACACAGCTTAGTTTTTCTTCTACTTGGTGATGGGGTATGCAAGGCCAGTTCTGTGACTAAGCCTATTCATAGTTACATTACATTTTCCTGTAATAACTGTGGTTTATATAGCACCACACATGTATGTATTGAATGATCACATAACTAAAATAAGCAAAGAATGCTTGAAAAGTTTTCAGGAAGCTCCTTTTTGGCATAACTGATGTACTAATTGATCTTTAATTTTGATTAAAGCCTAGCTCTATGCTGATCTTAGCTAGCTAATTTTTATGGGACTGGGTAGAATAAAAACTTAACTGTTCTTGCTTATGCAACTGCTTTATATTTCCACCTATTTAAATGTGTGATAAATACAAATCTGGTCACCTATTTTATAATTTATACACAGGAGCATTTAGAATGATAGTTCCTATCATATTTTAATAACACATCCAAACTAATTTATGTATCATAAGATTCCCTTGAGAAAAAAAATAGAACAGTTTGGGATGCATTAACCCAGTTTACTCTGAGGAAAAAATAAAGGCATGGTAATATAATCACAACCAAAATTCAAAGTTAGCAAAACTATCATAGTATAATTTACTTCTTGATTACACTGTATGTTCAACATAGAGAGAATGCACTCAAAGATTTATTCTGAAATATACTTAGCTTCTCATCTGTTGTCTTTGTAACTGTGAGAAAAGACTGATACTATTGCTCAGCAACACTTCCTCTCCCATGATTTTTGCTAAATAAGTCGTATATTTACACAAACCTGCTACAGCATCACCATGTGCCTGAAAAAGGAACATGAATATTAATAAAGTGTAACAAAACAATGCAATCACATATAGACTTTCGTTTGTAATTTTTTGGTTTTGTTGTTTTGTTGAGACAGTGCCTTGTCCTGTATCCTAGGACAGTTTGAAAGTCCTATAGCTCAGTCTGACCTTCAACTAACAAATAGCCATCTTCCTGCTTTAGCCTCCCAAGTTCACAGAGCATAGGCATAACCCACATACCTGAGTTCAGGTACGGAGTTTTAAACATTTTCCTAATTAGTAGCATTACTTGGTTGATGGAAAAGCAGGTTTCCAATGATGTACCAATATAAGCAGTAGTTCCATTCCAGCCATGATTTAAAATTTGCCTTTCTTACTTTAGTATGATTCTAGAATGTTCTTCAAAAACAGATATTAAACAGATTTGTATTAAACATGATTATATAAAATTACTAAATGTTATCTTATGAGAGACACTTAAAGATCAAAAAGGCTCATTCTACAGTGCCACATGAATGAAATGTTAGATTAACTGTGATTGAAGGTAAAATTGTTTTTACGTAAACTCATGGAAAAAACCTTTTCCACACCTTGCCCAATGATTTAGCCCTCCTTCTTCATTCATAAAACCTTGATTGCATTTATTCTTTCTAAATGAATGAAGTAATATTTTAGTTTCATTTCCATCCAGGGTTAGTGATCTACTTAAAAAGCACCCATTGGGCTTTATGCAGAAGGTCAGCATTTCTGGGAAGATTTCTGAAAAGAAGAAAAACAGTCCTGGGCATGCACATTTTCTCTGAAAATTGACAATAATGGATTGCCATCTTTAAGTCTCTGAGCTTTGAACAAAGACATAGGTATTTTTCCACTACATGCCCCAAAAGGCAGAAGTTTCATAAAGCAAACATTCAAGACCCCAGGAGATGGAGGAAATATGTTTAAAGCAAAGTCTTTTCTGTTAGCCAGTGACTATCTCATCTCCATTCAAAACACAGATTTGCCGCTCAGCAGCAAAAGTTTGATACATGCCAATGGTTTATATAAATTACCAGCCTTTTTTCCTTGAGAACCTTTTTGGTTTTTGCCTTTTAAAGTATCATCCTTGCTTTTGATCTGGGAGACTGTCTTCACAAAAGTACATAACAGTGACTCTTCAATGCTTTAAATGCCTGGCTCTGGGTTATTCTTTGATAGTTAATCTGCAGAAGCCTGGATGCCTTGAACATGTTCTCCCTTTTTCTATACTCAGTGTCTCTGCATCTTTATTTTTTCTTTATCTGTGGAAAGCAGGAGAGAACTGACTGAAAAAGTTTAGTGCTACATATGCAACTGGAAGACACTCCATGAAAAAGAATATCTATTACTTCTTAAGTACATATAGTTCTTAAGTTGTACATTATGCTGAGTTTGTAATTATTTTAAATGAGTACTTTAGTCCTTTCTTTTCCTAGTAAAAACTAAATTAGAACTGCTTTTATACTTATGGATTTTATTTTTTATATGCAAAATTTATGACTTCAATAATTTTGGAATTTTGGATATATTCCAGCACTTCCTGGAAAATATGTGTGAAACCTATCAAAAATCTTTAAGACAGAATTCATAAATTATATTTCAAAGCATGGAAATATATTAAGTTTTGAAGTTTAATAAAGTTTAATACTGTACATTATTAAAAACAAAATGAAAATTAAAATGTTGCAAGACAAATGTTTACCAAGAAAAATAAAGAATGGAAGAGTTAAATTTCTAGATTACTTTACCAAAGAGTCTGTTGATGGTCATACCATTTGATTGCTTCAAATAGGTAACAAAACTATCAAGAATCTCTTATGTTTCTGGTGCATATAATGCCCCAATTTGTCAATGTATGAATTTAAGATTTTTTTCAGGGATTGCTTTTCTAAAAATTTATTTATTCTCTTTACAACCCAATATCAGCCCTTCTCTTCCTCCTCCTGCTAGTACCCCTGCATGCAAATCCTCCCTCATTCCACCTTCTCCTTCTCTTTTGAGAAGGGGAAGACCCCTCTGGGTTTCACTCCCCACTAATAATCCCCTCCAATCACTCTGATTAAGTCAATGCAGGACTAGGCAAATCCTTGGCCACTGAAGACAGACAAGGAGGACCATTTGGAGGTGCAGGATCTACATGAATACAGGCAACAGGCTCAAGGACAGACAGCCTCTGCTCCAGTTGTCGGGGAGACCTACATGAAGACCAAATTGTTCATCTTCTACATATGTGCAGGGGACCTAGGTCCAGTCGGTGCTGGCTCTTTATTTGGAGATTTAGTCTCTGGGTGACTCCAAAAGTCCAGGTTGGTTGACTCTGTTGGTCTTCCTGTGGAATCCCTGCCCTTTTCGGGTCCCTTAATCCTTCTCCCAACTCTTCCACAATGCTTCTGAAGCTCCATCTAATAATTGGGTGTGACTCTGCATCTTTTTCCAGTAGCTGCTGGGTGGGGCCTCTCAGAGGACAGTTATGCTACTTATGCTTACTGTTTGTAAGCATAACAGAGTGTCATTAATAGTGTCAGGAACTGGGTCTTACCCATAGGATGGGTTTCAATTTGGGGCAGTTGAGTGACACAACCCAGACACAAAAGTACATGCATATTATGTACTCACTTATAAAGTGTCTATTAGCCATCAAGTATAGGATAATCATGCTATAATGGTTGAGGAAGCCGAATTACAAGGAGGGATCATGTGAGAATGGTTGAATCTTTCTCAGAAGGGGAAACAAAATCGATTTTGGAGATCCATGAATAGAAGGAACTGGGTGGAAGATGGGATGGGAGGGGAACAGGGCAAGGGGGTGGAACATATGTAAGGAGAAAAGGGGAAAGAGAAGGAAAATGAGTGATGGGGGTGGAAATTTCTAGGACATGCCAGAGGCCTGGAAAGTGGGGAGGCCCCAGAGGGTCTACGTGAGACTCTAGCTGAGACTCATAGAAGTATGGGATATAGATCCTGAATTGGCCACTTCCTGTAGCCAGGGAGTAGTCTAAGTGGAGGAATAAAGACACCAACCAACCAACCCAGAATATTGTCGACCCAAAATGTGTCCTGCACAAATATGCAGGGATAAAAGATAAAACAGAAACTGACATTTATTATTTAAAGGCAATTGAGAAACCAAGGTTTTAAATTCCCTAGCCCTGCATAATATGAACATTTAATAAAGTAAATAAAAGGTAAAAAAATGAGTCTGTTTTCATACCTACTCCTACAACTGCCATAGATATCAAACATTGCATAACATATACAGTGTATGAATTCCTAAAACATTGTGTTGAATATAATTTTCTTCAGGAAATTAAAATACATTTGTTTTATATTTCTATATTTTAAAATGCATTAGAATTATAAAGTAATTTAGGCTTTAAAATCTTTGCTCCTATATTCAAAATTCATATATTCTTTTTAAGTAATAAGCATTGACTTTAAAATGAGATAAATACACTTAAATTTTAATACCATTAGGTGCAAACTTATTCAATTTTCATGCATATGAACCTAATAACATATAACCAAATGTATTTTAATAAAAATATGAATAATACAAATTATCAGCTAAATAAACTAAAACCAGTATGTAAATTTACAGTAAATGAATACAGTATAAATCATATCTAATTAAGAGTTTATAAACTACAAATTCAGCAAGAGTTCATGTACATAATAAGTGGCAATTATCATTAATTTTATGGTTGCAATATAAATGTTCAGTATTCTATACAATCATACTGAAATAAGCAATTATTTATAATTATACTAGATCAAAGAGCATATGAACAGAAATTGTACCTCAATTATATTTGAACAAATTATAGTATAAAATAAATCTCATTCTGTACCTAAAAACAAAATGCTTGTGTCAGAATTTGAATCACATATTGCCAAGCTCATCTGGAAAGTCTGAAGCAATTTTTGTGGAACAGGCTCTAGAAAAAAAAATGTTTGAAACAAATATTTCAATACAGACTCATGAGAAAATTCTAAGGAAAATGTGAACCTCAAGAATATATGTAGAAGCTCTTAATCTAGGTGAGAAATAGTTTTAAAAATATACCAGATTGGCATTATGCCTAAGCCTCCTTGAAAGGGAGGTTGGGAATGGGTCTTGCAGGAGCATAGGGTGGAGAAGTGCAATTAGGATGTAAAATATGCAAGAAGAATAAAGTGAAAAAGAAAAATCCAAAGGCAAGTTATGCATCTGTGAAAATAACTCTTTTCTTGACATGGTCACTCTGGCAAAAGGGACCATCTTACATTAAGGTGAAAGGACAGTTTTCTCCAACCAACATATTGACTTTAGTGCCCTTAGTCTATTATGTGAAATAAAAGGAGAAAATTAACAAAAGTAATGAGAAGCAATAACATACATATGTTACAAGTTACTCATGGCTGTGTTATTGATATATTTATATATATTCTTGTAAACTGTATATATTTGGCTTAATTGGCTATACTGGCAAATAATAAAATAATTACACTTAATTAGTTATACTATAAAACATATAGTTTACACAGTTATACTAGCAAATAATATTTATGTAATATATGATAATTACACTTAATTAGCTATACTGACAACATAAAATGAGTACATCGTAAAAGATTTGAAAAAAATCCTTCAAAACAGGAAAGTTCATTTTGTTAATTCTTTAATCTAAGATTTTAAATAAAATTTTCAGTGTTTCAATATTGTTCTTTGTCTAATAAAAAATTCATTGTAGAAACCGTATCCAAGCATCACACATGTTAAGCATTCATTTTACCAATGGCATCAAAGGACTACACCTTTAGTCTTAATATCATTATTTTCTATATGGATATCCATTTTCTTTACCACTGTGCTTTTAGTTTTAAATATGTGTGTAGATGCATGTCTGTGAAGGGTATATACACATTAGTGGTGTTGCCTGTGGAGGCCAAACAGAAAATTGATCCCCTGGAATTGTAGTTAACAGATGTTCGTGACATGGCCTATTTGGATATTGGGAAGTGAATTATTATCTTTGTCAAGAACAGTACTTATTCTTAGCTTCACCACTAATATTTAGAAAATCATTCTTCTGCATTTTTGTATTGTACTTACTATCTTGGGTTTATTTATGTTCTTTTGATTCTGTCATGCTAATAGCATATGATGTTGGTAATTAGAGTATATCAGTGTCCTTTCGAGCAAGATAACATAACATCTCTGTACTTCTTGTTCTTTTAAAATCTCTCTTTGGATATTGTGGGTGTTTAGTGATTCCACATGAATTTCAGGAAGGACTTTTCTACTTTTGTAAACAGTTTCATATGGATTTTAATTAAGACATTAGAATATTTTCAGTCTGCACATTTTTTTTTGAAAAACAATACTTTATATGCTTATACTTAAGACATTTGGAAGAAAACATTGATGACCTTCTTCAGAATGTCATTCTAAGGAATGATGAGAGCAATACTTTTCAAAAACATGTGTAGTCACAACAAATCACCAAATGACTAGTATTCCTTCCTGGAAGTCTAGGGAAATCAAACCATACATAGAGTCCACTAAGTTTCACAGGCCTCTGGGATTTTTTTCTTTAAACTTCAGCTGAATTTCCTTCCTTTCTATTTTATTTTCACTTCAATTATATGTCTTTTACTTAAAACTGAGATATTTCTTCTCAGACATGTGTAATTCATAATGTATTCCACATGGCTTCATAAAAATAGAGAATAATGTAAGTAGCATATCAAAGGCAAGGCCTCCATAGCTAATATGACTAAGAAAAGAAAAAATAAACAGGATGATTTACTAAAACTAAACTAACTTACTTTTATTACAGTAGCTGTATGACTACGAAACTTTAGTACTAAATCAGGACATACAATTTGTTTTCCTATTTTAGAGCAGCTATTTAATTATTTCTGTATAAATACTGTATTTTAGTATGTGAATTCACATCTGGCAGAATGAGATGTTATAAATTATGCTTGGAACAGAATTTAAGGCAATCACTGTTATAAATTTGTGAAAAAATATTTAACATATGAATGAGATATAGTTCAGAATTGTATATTTTCTTATAAGAACAAACTAAACATTTTCTAAGATTTTACTTTTACTTTTTCTAATACTGAAAGAATGTAATATTTACTTGTTTGAGAAAAATAATCATTTTAAGAACTACTTTCTAATCATGAGGAGGTGTTGATCAAAAACTAAGTAATTCAATGGGAGTGGGAGAAAACCTTTCAATAATTAACTGTACAGACCAATGACCACAGTTAAGTATAATCTATTTTATGTTTCAGAATTGCTAAAAGAACGAAATTTAAAACACTCTAACATCAAAAATAGTAACTTAGAGATATAATAGCAATATTAATTATCTGATGGAGATTTTCCATAGTGTATATATACTGAACAAAACTTTGCACTGAACAGTAAGAATATGCAGTTATATGTCAATTAAAAATAAAGACCTTCAAAAAAGAATTACTTTCTAACACTATTCATATCAATGCTACAGAATTTAGTTAGATGAAAATCTCTTTTTTTCTATAAGCATATGGTTCACCACTATCACTATCTATGAACATTTCTTTGTTTCTCTGAATGCAATCAAAGATTTCTTTTTGTTATTTTTCTCTACTTCTCTAAATCCTCACCAATAGAATTATCAAATAATGTTCTCATTTTGTGTTTATGTGTCTGGCATGCTGGTTGTATAAAAGCCTAGAATTTAAGTATTAAATGACATGAAAGAAGGGTTCTAAATTACAATATTATCTGAAATTTCCAATTGTTTTCTATCATCCTAGAAGAAATATCATTAAAATTTTAATTTATCTTACTCTAGAGCTACTGTCTCATCCATGCTTACTGATGCTTTACTTAAAATAGTCAGAAAACAGAAATAACCTAGTTATCCATCAACTAGTGAATGGACAATGAGAACTGGTACATTAAAACAACACAATAGTTTTCAGTTGTTCGAAAATGAAATTATTAAATTCACAGGTAAATTAATGAAGACGGAAATAATCATTCTAAGGTCACTCAGTCCTAGAAAGAGAAACATCTCAAGTGTTCTAACATTTGTAAATGCTAACCTTGGATCTTTATATATGCATCTCTCTTTTGGAATATGTATGAGTCGGGAAACTAGTAACATTCAAGGGCAGAATGTTCAAGGAAGTATAGACAGAACACAGTGGTAGTGGTATAAAGGGAAAAGGGAAATAATGGAACAGGAAGGGTTAAATGGGGTGGGAATGGGAGAACAGGGTGTGGAGGGAAGGGAAAGAATAACTAACTTTGAATACCTTTAGAAAAAGTCATATAGAAACTTATTATTCTAGAAGATTTCTAAGATATATACCCATACATTTATAAAAAATAATTAAATGGAGTTACTCTGTAACATGGTGACAAAATCCCTAGTAAGATTCAATACACTAACAAAAAGGCTGGTGAAAGAAATAGGTTAAAATTATTAGTTGGGGGCATCCAATAGACCTTCAAGCATTACAGACTGCTGCCTTTTCTCTTGGTTACCCTCAGGAATTCGACAGCTTCCTCCCCCGAAGACAACACATACTTTAAACATAGAATATAGAGATATCCAGCTGGTACTTACCTAGAAGTTTCATCCCTACTGGCTAGTTTGCAGGGTGCTATAAGATGTTATGAGCACTGCTAGAGAATACTAGTTATCAGGCTTACCCAGCTGCAAATCTTGTGAGCTACACTAATGATAGGCCTAGCAAAGTATGTCCATTGCTGCAGTCATGGCACTAAAGCTTGTGAAGTAACTAGTTGCTCTTTTGAGTGGATGTAATGTCCACTTCACAAGATAAGAACATATCTGGCACCATTGTTGGAGCCAAGATCCTGAGGATAGATAGGTCATAGGCAGTAGGGGAAGACCTGTTAAACAGATATAGTACTAAAGTTGCTTCTAATGACTTATTCATATATTATTCATAAATTAGCATATCTTTTGACTATCATCAGCAAGATTTCAGGTTTTTTTTCTTTTTTTTTTTTTTTTTTTCCTTTTCTTTTTAGTGGATGGCAGTTAACAGAGTCATTAGTGGTCAAGGTACAGGGGGAAAAAGGCTACAGAATGCTCACCTCTAAAAAAGGACATCCATATCATACCCGCTTGAGCCTCAGTGATACTAGTAGAAAAGGAAGAAGAAAGACTGTAAGAGCCAGAGGTGGCAGATGACCAAAAAGCAACAACGTTTTCTGAACACAACAGGGCAGTTGGACATCGGAACTCACAGTGTTGTGACAGTATGCCCAAGTCCTGGGCAAGCTCAAACTAGAGAAAATCCTAGAGTGGAGGTAGGAAGTAAACCCAAAGCCTTACCATAGCTTAAGAGTTGTCATTTGATAGTTTCTAGAAAAGGAAGCAATTTTATATAAGGGTTTGGACCCTGTTAAGTAGACTATGCTCCAGTGGATAGATCCATACCTAAGTGTGGATCTTATTGGTTCAAGGTCAAGAGCAGCATGAATTGGACTCAAGATTTTCAAAAATATAAAGATATAAAGTTGGGCTGGTGACGAATGGAAGATATGCCTAAAAGGAATTAGAAGAGGGGTGGTGAATATGATAAAATATACCATCTGAATCTCTCTTGAATTAACACATTTGAGATAATTATGAAAATTATAATAAAATATTTTAAAAGAAAAATTACTTGGAATAAACCATAATTGAAGATCTACACAAAAGGTATAATGAGAGAACTGTATGCATATCCTAGAACACCATAAAAGGCTAGCCAATCTCAGTAACTTAGAGGATTGGATGTAGCTTGACCAACATCTATCTTATCAAATCCCAGGAGTACATATTCTGAACACCCTGAAAAATACTAGACATTGCTAAAATAAAATATTCTCCCATAATGTAAGAAGAAACATAAAAGAAGCCTCATTTACAGTTTCTAGAAGTTATACACCTCTGTGATTTTAGTCTTCCTGAGCCTCAGTATTCATGATTCTAATCCACTACCAGGAGAGCTATATTCTTGAACAAACAAAATAAGATCTTAAAAAGCCAGGAAGAGACCAAAGTATCTAAGCATTTTTGCATTCTCTACTAGATACTGAGAATTTTCCCACAGATCTTCTGGATTAACTTAAAGATTAGTCTTTTAATTTGCTCTGTTCGCCGGGCAGTGGTGGTGCACGCCTTTAATCCCAGCACTTGGGAGGCAGAGGCAGGCAGATTTCTGAGTTCGAGGCCAGTCTGGTCTACAGAGTGAGTTCCAGGACAGCCAGGGCTACACAGAGAAACCCTGTCTCGAAAAAAACAAACAAACAAACAAACAAAAACAAACAAACAATAATTTGCTCTGTTCGTGTTTCATATGAATGAACTATCAGAAAAGCAGATGAGATAAATAAACACCATTGAAGATCAAAGAGGACATGTCTGGTCTCCTGTTCTCTTCAAGAGAGTCTGTGACCATATAGAACTGGATTTAACGTTGAAGAAAGTATAATCTAACCATTTTTATGCTGCTGTCAATAATCTCAGTTTTACCTATGACAAGGTGATGGTAAAGGATAGTAAAGGCAAGCCTAAGACCAGACTCCTGAATTTTAATTTGTAAGTGATCTTCATGAAGGTCCAATGTGTTACTGAGAAGGATGTTGTGGATATACCGAATTATTATACATGTACTTTAGAAGACTCACTTGTTGGATGGTTAAGGACTTGGAGTGTTAACAGATACCCATCAGTGATCCTGTACAACCTGGACTCCCATGGCATCAAAGTACCTAAGATAAACCAGAAAGATGAAGGCAGAATTTCCATGATAGAGCTTTTGACTAAGATTAGTGTGTTCATTCCTTTTTATTTTTCATCTCAATGTAAGGACACTTCCAATGAGGAGAAGCAAGCCTGATTCAATACCACAGGTAGGCTGCCAATACTGCCACAGACAAGACAAGATTCAATGCCATACTCTACAGGTTCTCGCATGTTTGCTGAATATTTAAATAAATTCTTCTTTCTCTTTCTCAAGGAGCCAATAAAAATCTGCTGAACAGAGGATTGGGATATAGATTGAAGGAATTAAGCAGTATATAACTCGGCTTGGTGTTACATGCCTTTAATCCCAGAATTTTGGAGACAGAGATAGAAGCAAGTGGATCTCCAAGTTCCAGTCTAACATGAAATACATTAATGAGTAACAAGCTATAAAAGTAAGATCTTGTCTCAAAATAATGCCAGAAATGGAAAAAACACACAAACAAAATCCATTACTTCATCTGTTCTATAAAAGTTACTTGAATATTTATCTTTTGAGGGGATTACTCAAAATATTAATTTTAATAAAACATTTAATCTCAGTATTTAAATTTATGAATAATAATTTTCATGCATTTATTGCATTTGCCAAAAAAATAATTTAACCATTCTTCTATTAAGTGACAACTAAATTTGCTCTCAATTTATTAAGAAAGCAATACTTTAGAAATAAAGTATAGGGTGTATAAGTATTATCTCTGAAAGGAAAAAAATCATAAAGTTCAAAATTAAGTTAAAGCAAATAGAAAAACTTTCTATTTTTACAAATATTTTCAATGTTTACATTTACACATTTTCATGTTACTCCCACAAAGTAATAATGCTACTATCTTATCACAATTATTGAGATTTTTCTGAAATATTTAAAATTGTACTTCAACAAAGGATGGGAAAATGTTTTTTCACAATTAAACAGTTTGTGTTGCCTTGTTATATAAGTAGTGTGAAGAGCAATTCATATTACAAGCTTATTCAAATAAAGCTACAGAGATGTCCTCAATGATAACAGAGTATTTCTGGGTAGGCTTTAATATCTGAGGTCAGCACAATATTACTCTTTCGTTTGAGCAGCATAGTGTTTGGAATAAGGAAAAGAAGATAACTTCTGCAAGTGTGAACTACTTTGCCAAGAGCCTATAAAAGTAATTGGTGAACACTTAAATCCAAAGACACCATTGCAGGATTCTGAAGTCAGAATTCCATGTCAGATGAAATCTGTCTCAGGAAGGGAAAGATAAGGAATGCAGTAGACGTTTCTGGGTAAATTGCATGAATAGATTTAATAAGTAATCACTAACGACCAAGTAGATTGACCATCTCAATGGGCAAGTTTATTGGATGAAAAAGCGAAGACATACAAGATGCTCCAAGCCTTTCTTGGAACCCTCCTTAGTAACCTCAGACAGTATATAAGTACTTGCATTATGTTACCCAGCGATATTAAAGATGAATTATGGGAGTTAACTACTCTAGGACTCCAATACGATTGCAAATGTCCTAAAGCTGGCAGCTGGCTCAGTATCACAGCTCTGTATTTCTTTCCTTGAAAAAGGCAACCTTTCTCCCGGGAGGTTGAGATAATGTGTACTCACTGGTAAGGGATGACAGTTCAGACAAGCTAGGAGCACTGTGAGTGTTCTAAGTCAATGTTAAACTGTAAGTATGTGTTGTTTTTCTGCTTGGTCTTTAGCTGGTACTAACTATCTCAATAACATGACAAATAAATAAATCTAAATATAAGAAAATAGAGCTTATCTACAGCACAGAATGCCTTCCCACATGATTTCATAGTCTTTGTAAAATTAGAGACCAACTGTTGTTTTTTTCCTTTTTGTCAAGCTTACCATATAGCTAAGTAAATAGTTAATTTAATTTATTTATAAATGGTAGCCACAGAGCTCATATCCAATCTTCAACATGTTTGATCCAGTGTATTATTTTAGATGAATGAAGAAGTGAATTCCATCTCTGCAGTTCATATCCTCTTTTTAAAATTGTCTAGCCTTAACTCTAGTCAGATTTCTATTTTTGATGAGGCATGTCAACATGCTGTTTATATAATATGATATTTCCCATATCAAACTAACACCAAGAATCATGAGTATGTTCTAAACATCTCCTTGGAGGTGAATATCTACACAACTATATGATATAAAGTGATTCTTGGGTTGGATTTTACATATTCATATTATGTCAGTAAACTTAGTATAAAGTTACAGTGAGTGGCATTTCCATAGAATTTATATCTGATTTATAAATGTCTATGCCAAGGGCCAACTATATATTTCAAGCAGGAATATTGGCAGCGTTCATTATTTTTTCATTTGGAAAAAAGTATTTCCATCTATCTATGGTAAATGTCAGAAAAATGAACACATTACTACCACTAGATTCCCTTCAATGTACCAATTCTCTCATGTCATGTATGAAATGAAACTTACATAGATTGGAAAGATAGAATCTCTCATTTTCCACAACCACAAACCACAAAAAATTATGAGTAACAGAATCATAACTCACTATAAACAACTATTAAGTGTAAAGCATGTCATTTACTTCTACTGTGGATTGAAAGTAGCATCATTTTTTAAGTGTAATTACATTTTAACAGAGTTAGAAGGATAACTGATTATTATTTTAGTTTATGGAAAATATATCAAAAACCTAATCTCAGTGCCTAAGTCAAACGTATTTTAGTCAAAAAGTAAGCCTTTCACAGTGTTATATATAGTAAAAACTAAGCACTTTCAATTTGGGGGATTATACAGGAATAATTTATACTTATATCCAGAAAGAAAGGAGATTGTGATTATATTAAAGTCATAAATTTTAATGATGTATTTTAAAGTTAATTTATAAGTTTATATCAAGTGACACATGAGTCTAATAAATAAGACAATTTGAGAAATGAACTAATGAATAAATCAAGCAGATATCAAGATCAAATATAATATTTAATGTTTATTTTCAACTGGCTGGGATTTAAAAGCATTATAAAATCATGCATGTAGAAAGACCTATAAAGGATTGTCTAGATTTGATCAATTGACATGGGGAAGACCTATCCTAAATGTAAATGGCTCCATTCTATGGATGGGGGTCCTAGAATGAATAGGAAAGGAAATGAGACCCGAGGGCCAGTATTTATCTCTACATTTTGACTGTAGTTACGATGTGCTCAATCTCCTATCCTTGCCTCTGACATCCCTACCATGATGTACTTTAGCCTAAAATTGTATGGCTAAACCAACTCTTCTGTTTATTTGCTGTTAAGGCTATTCATTATGTTTTTTTTCTTTTGTATTTTTGTGTACCAACAAGAAAGCTAATACATTTACTATTAATGCATTGAATTATTATTCAAGCTATTAAAGTTAAAACATATGTCAACAAAATTACTATCTTTAAGGCCAGGTGTGGTAGTACACATCTGTATCCCAGTATTTAGGAGGCAGAAACAGGTAAATCTTTTGAGTTTGAGAACAATTTGGCCTATGAAGCAACTTCTAGACAAGCCAGTGATATACAGTGAAACCCTGGTCTAAAAAATAGTTTTAATTTTTACCTTAGAAAACACAACATTATAGATTGTTATTGTGAAGTGGATATGAAGTCCCATAAAGAATTATAGCTTAATATCTAAATAAAATTAAATATACTATTACTACGAAGGCATCAATACATTTACTTGAAAATATATTAAAGTTCATTATATTAATTCTACAAATCCTGATATTAACAAAATACTCAATCTTCATTGATGATTAATGTTTTATGGCATAGTGATTTCTAAGTGAATTGGCTTTATCATTTACAGCAGTGTTAAAACACACATACATATATAGAAAATACAATATTCAATCCTATTATCTATAGATGATTTGTTACTAGTACCTATTTGCAGTTCAACAAAAATATTATTAAAACATTAACACCTAGACTGTCCTAGTATGTTAAATATAAATAAATAATTTTAACATATCTGACCTAATACCATGTGACAATGAAAAGAAAATTCAATACTTCAAAATTATTTGTTCCATTGAGTACTACACACTATATATGTTTTATTAATACATATTAAAATGAGAATTAAGTCTTGAACAGCACAGAGTTACTAATAATTCTAAAGTTTTAATACTTATTTCTATTTTTTTATTTTACAAAGACCTCCCATGTCCTATGTAAGGAAGGTATTGCCTTGGAATCAATAAAGTAAATTGTATGCGATATGGAAAAATAATTCTTCCTATATTTTTATAAGCCATAATAAAAGTCACAAAAGTAATTCTTAATTAAGAAAACATTTCTCCATAGATTATAACATACACTTAAATGTGATGGGTATTACTATCAGTTGGTCTTATATAATCAGTCATAGAAATAATTTTAAATGAAAAAATATTACTAATTTGTATTGAGGCATTTCATAATTATTAAACTGTCCTAAACTATAAACCAAATGAAAAGACTTTGTGTCTTAAATTGAATGTAGAACAAATGGGATGATTTTCATAAAGCTACTTAAATTCCACAGATATCATGCAATGTGAAAGAAAAATTGTTAATTAATAAAAAGTGTTATTTTATGGAATTATAAGATTTGTTGTTCTTTTATAACAAAGTTATTCAGAAACTGTGGCTGATAACTTTCCATATGAGGTTCCATTTCCTTGAAAATTTTTAAAGAATTTTATTGCAGGGTACTATAGATACAGCTTAACAGTCATGGTTACTTGTTGCTCTCACAAGTACCAGAGTTTAGTTCCCAGAATTCACATCTGCGTACTCACAACTGCTTGTTATTCAAATTCCAACAGGTTTCTCTGGTCACCTTCATGCAGAAGCATATACATATGCACATAAACACACATAAAATCCTTAAATATTAAAATATATTTCAAGTCAAGTGACTCACAATTATCACTAGAGTTTTTCAATTATTATTTTAAATAATACCACTCTTTCTACACATTACAAATATTTTCCATTTGGAAAGTTATTAGTATGATTATGTCTAACATGCAGTTCAATGAAGATGTTCTTGAACATTCTTAATTCTACTTTGCCCAAGATTTAGGTAAATGTGTTGATATGCAGTCAATAGTTATAGTTTTATTTTTTTAAACATGGTTTCTCTATGTAGTTCAAGCCATCCTGGAACTCACTATATATAACAGGCTAGCCTCAAATTTAGACAGATCTGCTTGCTTCTGCTTCCAAAATGCTGCCCAAATGCTGAGATTAAAGATAAGAGAATAAATAAAACTTGAGATAAACAATACAACATGAAAGTTCCCTATGTCAGTATATTAAGATTGAAGTCATTTATATGTAGAGAATACCATAACACACCAAGGTTACACAGGTAATTAGTACAAAGAAGTTGATAGAATGTTCTTGCCAATTAAGTATTTGTATTCATCTCTTCTATGCATTTAATAATATATTTTCTGGCAAAGTTACATGAATCCAAACAGAAATTAACTAAATACATACAATAAATGAAACAACTTTGGTATTTTGCATGGTGTTTCTGAAAAGTACATTAATATTTACAATTCAGCATGTGCTCCTGAATATGAAACAAATGGCAAAAGGGATCTTGTTCAGGGAACTGTAAAGATAGATCACAATGATACATCTGTGCTATATTTCAGAGAATGCCACTTCTCTGGTTTCAAGAATAGACATGTAGTCTAAGGGTCTTTTCCTGTACTTGCCAACAGAATTTTACTACATTTAAATTATTTTCCTAGCATGATTTCATTCCAAGAAAAGAATAGGGTAGTAGAAGAATTGCATCACATGTAAATTATTTCTTTGATCTTATTAAAATAAAATTCATTTCTATTTATGTTATATTGTAACTATGGAGAAGGAGTGTTTTTTGTCCTATCCTTCCAAAAGCATCATAAACTACAATACTTATAAAAGAGACACAAGATAAATACTGATGAAATGTTTCAGTGAGTAAAGGTGCTTCCTGTCAGGCTTAACTACCTCAATTTAATCTCTGGAATCCATACATGGTAGAAGGGTACCTACTACAGTAAGTTCTCCTCTGACCTCCATTCATGCATTATGGAATGTACACAGATGAACATAGATACACAGAAATAAATAAATAAGTAAATATTGAAAAGAAATATTAGTAAGGAAAAGCCATTTTATATAAGCATAATTTTATATGATTCTACAGCATTCAGAATGAAAATTTAAAGACAGAGGGAAAACTACCTATTATTTGATTAGGTTTCTTCAGTTATTGTTCATCATGTTTTGAAAAACTTATACAAAAATACTTGATCTCATAGTAAAAAACTGAGGCCTAGATTCCTCAAGGCCCTTAAGTTCAGACTTTTCATTGCCTCTCTGTGCCTTATTCTTATCTTCCAATATGAGGCTTGCCTTTTTTTATTAGAGGTTTCATGGTACACAATCAAATGAGCTATATAAGAAGAGTTCTTTAAGGTACAGTATTACATTGAAATGGAAAAGATATCAGGAAATTATTCTAAGTTTTTATGGATGCCATTGTGGGAATAGTTGGTTTTAACTCATAGGTATTATCAGGAGGCTAGAATTCTGGTTCCTGCCATGAGGATAGTATCCTGGTTTAATAGTTTTCCTTAATAGAGAATCAGGGGCTGGGAGATAGAAGGTAGGTGAAACTGGTTTAGAGCCTGCTTCTGATACCTTCATTTCAAAGCATTATTTTGTAATTACCAATATTATGAAATAAGTAAGTGAATATATTTGAAATAAAAGCTCTAGATTCACTGTTAAGGAAAATGGTATGTATATACTATGCCAAGATACAAAATTAAATATAATACAATAAAATTGATTTAAGAATGATTTATTTTAAATGCTATCTAATGTCTAAGACATTTTCAATATTTTACTACAGAAAAAATATTTTGTAAGTATGTATCAAGATTTGATATTTGCTTGAAATGAGCCTATACACTCAAGCTCAGGATTCACTCCACTACTCCCAAAACACTGGAAGTATGACACTGTAATCATGGAATACAATTGCTCATGAATACTATACCTAAGAGAATAAAAATCAACTACTGAGTGAAAATAGGAATGCCAAGAAAAAATTGAGAACACCTAAGAAAATATTTTCTTGATCTTTCAAGCCTATGCTTTGATGTGCTAATCCTTTTGGCCTTGTCTCAAATTACTGTTCAACATAGTCTGATATGAGCACTGATTAACATGTAACTCTTATAGCAAAATATGCTCTCTACACTCTGGAAATTCATAGCCAAATAGGCAGTACAGGTGGTGATGTCTCCTTCCACATTGAGGTCTTCCTAAGTCAGGTTTGCTGGTTGATCTGTTCCAGTTTGAAGGCAATTGAGAAGCATCTTCATGTTTCAGGATCATTCATAAAAACAGCTGAGCCTTATTCAGCAATTGTTTGTTCTGAGTAAAAGAGACATTATATGGTATATTTTTAAATTATTTCTTGAGATTATAAAAGAATTACACTGCTTTCTTAGTCCCTTTCCTCCATCCATTCAAACCATCCCCCTCATATCCATACTCCACCCCCTTGCTCTTTTTCTCATGGCCTCATTTTTATTAATTATTGTTCCATACATATTTACATAGTTTATATTCATATCATATATTACTTTCCTAAATATATAAATATAACCTGCTCAATCTGTATGCTATTACAGTATGTATGGTTTCAGGCATAACCATTGGGTATTAGATAACTATTTGATGTGCTCTTCCCTGGACAAGACTATTTCTGCTTTCAGCACTCTGTAGTTGCCTGTAGTACTCTTTGGATATGGCTGAGGCCTCATGGGCTTCTCTCTATCCACTTTGGCATGCCTATTGTTGTTGTCCATGTTCAGCTCATGTTAAGGCAGTCATGTTGGTGAGACTTTATGGATATAAGTTGTGAAACTAATGAGAAATACAGTTTCACAGCAAATCCCCTATTCCTTTTGCCTCTTGTAATCTTGCTCCCCCTCTTCTGCAATTATCTGAGTGCCTTAGGAGTGAGATTTATATAAAGAGCTATTCATTGGGACTGGGCATCACATCTATGCATTTTGATTGACTCTGATTTTCAATAATGGTCTCTGTGTATTGCACAGAGAAATTTCCTTGATTAGGGATTAAAACTATATTATAAGGGCTATAAAGACAAACATTTAGAAAGTAATTAATGATTTTGCTGGCTTAGTAAAGTTATGGTTGTAGGTTCTTCTCTAAGGACTGCACTATCCCTGCATAATTGTGTACATTTATAGTACTAGGAACATCTTTTGTCTCATTGACTGGTTATTGAATCCAACTAGAGAGTTATTGTTTACTGCCATG
The DNA here is from genome assembly GCA_030674055.1 of Rhabdomys pumilio. NCBI lineage: Eukaryota > Metazoa > Chordata > Mammalia > Rodentia > Muridae > Rhabdomys > Rhabdomys pumilio. The sequence continues at coordinate 87,191,705 of JANHMN010000005.1, forward strand.
TATGTACTAGTGCACATTATGGTTATTATGCCATTCTGGTCATTATTGTGATTCATAGGCATCATAGCTGGGAATGACTGTTGGTTTCTCCTGTCTCTGGAAGCATGCATAGTGCCTTTTGATACCATGAAAGCTGGTCCTCAGCTCAGAGTCCTTGGTAGTTTCTATCTGAAGTACATAGTGTCCTCAGATATAGGATTTAGTACAGAGTCTTCCTGACCCTCACTTCTACACACCCTCCCCAACTGGCTCAATCTTGTCTATGTCCCATATCCAGTGCTCTGGCTTAGTCTGGCCAGACTTGCCTACAATGCAACCAACCTATAGGTTTCTGCCATGAACTACATTGCCAGCTCCTTAACTCACAGAACATTCTCAAGATATTTGTGACCTCTCCACTCAAGCACAATACTTCTAAAATCCAAGCTTTGACCAGGATGAATATTCTGCACAGAAGCCCAATATCGTCTTTCTAACTAACTTCATTCTTCCTAAGACATTTAAATCCTCTAAATCCAGTTCACCTGCACATTCTCTTTTATGCTCCAACATGCTCTGCCTGCATCAGCTGTATAAATAATGAAGTCTACATGCCCAGATCTATTGTGAAAATACAAACAATATGAAAGAACAAGCCAGTAGCTTCATTTAAAACCTACCACTCATATAGAAGTGTTTGCCAATGAGAATTACCTATATGAACTCAGGAACCAATATTTAAAGGAAAATCATAATTTTTTCACAGAATTCAAGGAGGCTAAGGAAGACACAAAGTAACATCTCAATTAAAGAAAAGGAACTAAAGGAAAATAAATGCCTGAGTGATGTTCAAGAAAACAAAAGCATAAGGCTTATAGGAATGATCAAGACAATCCAGGACTTGTAAATTGAATCAAATAAAGAGAAACACTGAAGAAAACTCAAACAGAGATAAAGATATAATTGAAAAACCAATAACAAAACTTAAAAAAAAAGAAAAGCCATACAGATAAAATGAATAGGGCAGAAGAGAGACTATCAGGACCCAAAGATATAGTAAAGGATTTAGACTAAATAAGCTCAAAATGAGAGTGGGTCGAGAAACACACAAGAAAGGAATATACAGTGAATGTGGAACAGCATTAACAGATGAAATCTTTGAATTATAGGCATAGATGAGAGACAAAAATCCAAGTTAATGGCACAGACCAGGTTCTTCAAAAAGATCATAGAAAAAAAAAAACCTCCAAAATAAGTATACAAAAGCACCCAGAACACACAAAGGCTACATCAGAAAAGAAAATCCTCATAACACATAATTAAAACACAAAGTATACTAAAAACAAATAAGAATTTTAAAAGCTGCAAGAGAACCACAATTCAAATATAAAGGACAATCCATAAAAATACCTATTGATTGCTCAATGGAAACCTTGGAAGCCATAAGGACCTAGAGTAATGCCTTCCATGTCTTAAAAGACTACGGAAGCCAGGCTCGACAACAATCTGCCATTAACACAAACATTTCAATAATAATTTCAAAACTTAATGATTTCAATTTCAAAATTCACAAGCTAACTAAATGGTTGAAAAAAAGAAAATCTACCCATCTACAAAATATATATATTAGCTTTAAAGATGTGTCCTATATTTTTAAAAGAGCATATTTAAGCATTGTCTCGCTGAGATACAGAACACCCCTCTTCTAACTCTGTGTAACGAAACATCCTAAAACTGATTGCTAAGAGAACATTTTCTCATTTTCCATATCTCAAAATTGATTCAATTTTACCTTGAACAACAACAGTGATTCAGCACCAACCTTGAAACTGAGGTGGGAAACACCAGAGACCAAGTTCACAGCATGTGTTCCAAGCCAGTGTAGAAGATGGTATTTGAATATGCAAGAGATAAGTTCAGAAGAAAGTGCTTCAGAACTGCTGAGATTGGACTTTTCTCTTTGAATATGAAATGGACATTTTGTAATTCTAATCAGTATCAGACTTTTCTCAGACTCATTTCTGAGTCTTGTGATGTGTTGTGTAAGCCACATAAACTTATGCCTCCATGAGCTCTGACACTGAGACTGTGTGAAATGCCATATGTCTGAAGCAATAAAATCATTTTAAATTATTGAATTCGACTTGGGTTATAATAACTGCCTCAAATAACTGCCACATATGAAAGGTTGTTCACATCATCGCCGAAGTGAAGCCCTCATTGGCCGCGCTGGCCAGCAGGGTCAGTGTGGGTGCGGGGGCGCAATCAGGCAGTTGTGCTGGTGCTCTTCTGCTTTGTTCATGCGGTCCTAGTTGGTGCCAAACCGTGTGAGCTATGACATGCTCATCCAGAAGTTCCTGAGCCTCTACAGCGACCAGCTCGACATGCACTGCAAATTCGTGGTGCAGCTCTTCGCTGAGTGGGGCCAGTATGTGGACCTGCCCAAGGGCTTCCTGGTGAGCAAGCACTGCAAACTGTGCCTGGTGCTGCTGCAGATCCAGCTTACAACTCTGGGAAACCTCATGCCTCTGAGCACTGTGGTTTTTTGCTGTGACAAACAGAAGATTCTGTCCAGCAATCAGGTACTATGGAAACATTAGTGTGGGACAGAGACCGTTGCAAGGATCTCGAATATTGGTGATTCCAGGTATCTTAACAGAACAATACCCACAAAGGACTTGGCAGCACCTTTCAAGAAATTGACTTTAAGAAGTGTAAAACCGGTTCTTCCAAAAACCAAGTTTTCTATGGCGTTACTTGAAGTCGAAGCAGCATTAGCTGAGTGTTGTGTTGTTTGGATAGAAACGCACTTATGTATCCAGCAAACTGCCCTGGAGCTGGTCAGCTGAGGCATCGAGGATCACATTGTTGCTGATGTCACCTTCTCGAGAAGCATGATGAACAGGATGTTTGCTCTTGAGTGTCTTGCTCGAACTGGGATCATTGTGACCAGTAATGAGGCTGTCCTCCTACAGCTGGTGGCTGACAAAGACCACCGAAGTTCAAGGAAATCCAGAACCTAATTAAGGCGAGGGTTCTTGGAATTTGGTCTGCTTTCCAAAGTACAGGAGACATGAAGGATCAGGGTCCTCCTTCCTTCCAGGCGACGGGACTGCAAGCCAGACAAGCCCTTGTCTCTACTAGAACTAATATGTTAAGTCAACAGCAGCTCCTTCTTTGCAGCTATTAGTAACACTTAACTGGCTAGACCATTGGGTACAAGTGTTTAGTTACGATGTTAAGGCTTCAGGTGCTGCTTATCTTCTGTGTTTCCTAACCAAGTTTTAGTTTTTAAGACAGATTACTATGGAGGTGCCTGTCTTGTCTACATGGTATGCTCTGATCATATCTTTCCAATGTGCACCCTCTGGTGAAGTTTTCTTAAATTGTGCACTTTAATGGAAAAAAACCCCACCTACCACAATGATTTGACTTTTCTATTGTTGTGGAACATCCGTTGTAATGTCAGTGTAGACCCTATGATTCCTGGATGAGAACTGACAAGCAGGACTCTGGATCATGTATTTACCTACCCCTCTCACAGTGTTGGATTTGCTGAATGAGGTACATTGACTTATCTTAAATATTGTGTATCTTCCTTGATTGCACTCATTTTCTTATTCTTGTTACCATCTTTGTGGATTTTCTTCCTCTGGCTAACAGTCTATGTTAACGTTTTTTCTTCTACGGAATGTTTTACTTCCTCCTTGGTTATTTCAAACTCGTAAACAGATGGGAGTGGTTTTCAGTGCTGGGTCATTGACAGAGGTATGCCCTAACATAATGCCTTTACAGTCTTTTTGAGTGAATCTTTTACTGTACACGGGAGTTGGTAGAGAAAGACACACTAGGTAAAATGTAGTTTAAAATGCTCATATTCCCCTTCAAACACTGTTACGGCTGACATTATCAACAGGACTCATAGGGGTAATACAAGTAGTTATTGTTAACTTGCCAATAAACTTACTTTCATTTCATACTTATTAGTGCTTACAAACATTTTAATGTATGTTGTGATATGTGGAACATTACTCTCTTTGTCTAAAATTAAAGAAAATGTATTATGTGGGTGAAACTCCATGAATATTAGTCAATGAATTGTAATGAGTTTTCAAAAGTAACAGATTTGATATTTATAATCTTATAACTCATTGGAACTTTCAAAAGAGGAGAATCCTCTGCAGACCCAGACTGGTGTAGTTCCTGCAGGGTTTTCCTGTTAGCACTGTAGAAATATGTTTTGTCATTTGAGCCTTGGTAAGGCACCACTGCCTAGTCTTCTTGGTGTGTTTGGTTGTTCTCAACCTCTGGGCTGTGACAACAGGGGTCACATGTCAGATATATTACATATCAGATATTTGCATTAAGATTCCTGACAGTAGCAAACTTATAGTTATGAAGTAGCATAAAATAATTTTATGGTTAGGGAGTCATCACAACATGAGGAACTGTATTAAAAGGGTTGCAGCGTTAGAAAGGTTGAGAGCTACTGCTTAGCAGATGAGTCTAGAAAGAAGCATCATATAGTTATCTATGTTTTAAGATAATGTCTAATAAATATAATCTAGCGTTTTTCAAACTTTTATTATCTAGAATACTTGTTAAAATACTGATTCTAGCTTTTTCCTCTCCCTTCATTAAAAACAAAAGGGCATTATCACTGTCAAAACAAAGATTTGATGTAGGATGGTTTCCCTTCCTTGTACCCATTCCTCTTCCATAGCTGAAGCCATCTATAAGGTCCTGGATTAGTGTCCTGTGGCTGCCCTAACAAAACTCCATAGATGCCATGTCTCTAGACAAAAGACTGTTTCATGTCAACTCTCTGGAGTTCTAGGGCTTACTGTGTTGAGATTAAAGCTTTATTACAAGGCTGTGATCCTTTCTGGGACCTGTATAAGGGATCACTTATATCCTGCAGTTCTGTGATTCTAGAATCTGCACGTGTGGGCTTTTTGGATACGTTGGTTTTGTTTTGTTTGTTTTTGTCCCATTACTTCCATCTTCTCAGGCAACAAGTGTGGGTCCTTAGGTTCCTTCTGACTCCCTTCTTCTGCCTGGACTAAGATCTCATGTGATTAAAGGTTCCTAATTAGCAAACGTATTCCACCTGCAGCTTTAACACCCTTTGGCCATGTGTCTCTGTTCCAGGATCTAGGGATTAAGACCAACCATAATAACCACTCAGGATTGAAGAGCTCCTTTTTGATGTACTTTATGGATGACTGTAAAGCAATTTTTTCTCATTATTTAGATACTTTTTGAATGAGAACTTCAAACTGTCTCCATTTGTCTTCCCTCATCTGATTCCATGTACACAATTTCCAAATACCTTTCATCTTCTCTGTGTTATATATCTTCACTTCTAAAAAACCTCCAGATAAACCAGGCTAGGAAAAGTAACTATGAAAGAATAAATTGCTATAAAACACCAGGAAACACACTATCAGCTAGCACAGGTACAAGACAATAACTGTAGCAATTAGAAATAAAAAGGAATTGATAAAGAGTTTTTATGGAAAATAAGGGAATGTGGTGACTAATGGTAATGTGGAACACCTATAATGTTTTGAATGTAAAAGCAACAGCAAATCATAATCGATGCAGGTAAATAGGGTCCTGTTCTTATAAATCACCCTCTGTAGCTTGCTCTATACAATCGAAAGGTTTTAGTCTCTTTAAAGAAATACTTTAACCCTTCACAATGAAAGATCTGTTCTATCTTTACTCTGTGATTCCAAATAATATGGAGTTTTTATGTTGATGTTATGGTTAATGTACTATTTCTTTTATCTTGTTTGTAGTAAGATACCATAAGTCCCACTTTTCCAAATATAACTACTGAAGTGGTTCCTGAAGTTACATAATCATACAAATTTATTGAGATGACCTTGAAAATTATTATTTCATATTCTCTATCACATCTTTACCCGATACATCTACTCAATCTCATGATCAACATTTATTTTTATTTAATGGCTTATCATATTTAAGTGCTCATTGTCCAAATTCCAAGTCTAGCAGCAATAATCTCAATAACATACCTCCAGCAACTGTGAGACTCTGTCTCTAGCTGGATTTTATAAACATTCAAATCTACCCTTTTCCAGTACCTTGCTAAGCATTATGATGCTTTCTTTCTACTACTGGAAAACTTTACTAAAGAAACTTCTACGATTTATCCATTTTCCTTCTGCTGAAATGTAAAAGGATGTTCAAAACTCTACATTAAACTTGAAGTGGTATGCATGTTTTATGGATTAGAAGTGATCTTTCACTCCATCTTGCATAAACTAACAAAATCAATGTGCTCAATTATCAATAATTATCAATGTTAATTGATAACACCTCAAGCTGGAAAGCCATAGATTTACATTTTTGGAAAACCAAAAATGTTTTAACCCCAAACCATTTACTAGAGGCAATGCATAAGTGTATTTTTGGCCTCTGGTGGTTGTTGCTGTTGTAGTTGTTTGATATACTACTTGACCGAAGTTATTCAGAATTCCACAGTATTTACAGTCTGCTTTCATTGTATTAATTATGAGATCATGCACTGGCATCCTTAAAATGACAGTTAAAGGTATTTGCCTGTTTAGGTGAACTATTAGAAGACTGCTTTTTGTGTATAAAGACATGCAGAATATCAACCCTCCACTGATCTCACTACTACTCACAGGGTTGTTACCTAAAGGTTGAGAACCATTTTTAAAGATAAAAGAAATCATCAGATCCTATTACAAAAACATATACTCAACAAAACTGGAAAATCTAGATGAAATTGATGATTTTCTAGACAGATACCAGGTACCAATGTTAAATCAGAACCAGATAAACTATCTATACAGTCCCATAACCCCTAAGAAAATGCAAACAGTCATTAAAAGTCTCCCAACCAAAAAAAAAAAAAAAGCCCAGGGTCAGATGGATTTAGTGCAGAATTCTATCGTAACTTTAAAGAAGATCTATTACCAATACTTCTCAAACTATTCCATATAATAAGAACAGAAGTAACAATGCCCGACTCATTCTATGAAGCGACAGTCTGATATCTAAACCATATAAACAATGAACAAAGAAAGAGAACTTCAGATGAATCTCATTCCTGAATATCAATGCAAAAATACTCAATAAAATTATTACAAACTGACTCTAAGAACACATCAAAGTGATCATCCACCACAATAAAGTAGGCTTCATCCCACAGATTTGGGGATGGTTCAATATATATAAATCCATCAACATAATCCACTATAAAAACAGACTCAAAGGAAAAAATAACATGTTCATCTCATTAAATGCTGAAAATCCTTTGAAAAAATACAACACCTGTTCATGTTAAAATTCTTGAAAAGATAAGGAATTCAAAGCACATACCTAAACATAATAAAAGCAATATACATCAAACTAACAGCCATCATCAAATTAAAGGGAGAGAAACTTGGAACAAACTCACTAAAATCAGGGACGAGGTATCTATTCAATGTAAGACTTGAAGTTCTAGCTAGAGCAATTAGACAACAATAGGAGGTGAAAGGGATACAAATTAGAAAGGAAGAAGTCAAGTCATCACTATTTGGGGATGATGTGATAATATATATAAGCGACCAAAAAAATTCTACCAGAGAACTGCTACACCAGATAAACAACTTCAGTAAAGTGGCTAGATATAAAATTAACCCAAACAAATCAGTAGCCTTCCTCTATACAAAGGATAAATGGGCTGAGAAAGAAATTAGGGAAACAATGTCCTTCAGAGTATTCACAAATAATATAAAATATCTTGGTCTGAATCTAACCAAGCCAGTGGAAGATCTGTATGACAAGAACTTCAAATCTTTAAAGAAAGAAATTGAAGAAGACCTCAGAAGATGGAAAGATCTCTCATGCTCACAGATGAGTAGGATTAACGTAGCAAAAATGGCCATCTTACCACAAGCAACTACAGATTCAATGCAATGCCCATCAAAATTCCAACTCAATTCTTAATAGAGATAGAAAGAGAAATTCTCAACTTCATATGGAATAACAACAACAACAAAAAAAACCAGGATAGCAAAAACAATTCTCAACAATAAAAGAACTTCTGGGGAAATTATCATCCCTGACCAAAAGCTGTACTACAGAGCAATACTGATAAAAACTGCATGGTATTGATACAGAGACAGACAGATATATGAATGGAATATAACTGAGTACCCAGCAATAAACCTACCCACCTATGTTAACTTGATCTTTGATAAAGAAACCAAAGAAGTGGATAAAATGAAGCATTTTCTTTTTTTTTCTTTTTTTTATTGGATATTGTATTTACATTTCAGATGCCATCCCCTTTCCCCATTTCCCTTCCCTAGAAAACCCTTATCCCGTGCCCCCTTTTTCATTTTGCTTTTATACAATTTTTTTTTAAATTTTAATCAAAGGCTTTATAAGTATGGTAATGTTCAATCAGAAGTGTAACCCGATACCCAAACTAGATATATAAACTATCTTTGACTGGTGGAGACACGTAAACTTCTGCCTCCATGCCCCCTCTCTCTTTCTCTCTCTTTCTCTCTCTCATCACCTAGCTTCTCCTCTACTTCATCTTCTCCTCTGTTGATCTAACTGGAAGTCTGCATGTAGAAAAATATCAAATCATCCATTTTTATCTCATTGTACAAAGCTCAAGTCCAAGTGGATCAAAGATCTCAACATAAACAAAGATACACTAAATCTAATAGAGAAAGTGGGAAATACCTTGGAACACATTGGCACAGGGGAAAATCTCCTGTGCAATGACTCAGGCTCTGAGAGCAACAATTGACAAATGGGACCTTGTGAAACTGAAAAGCTTCTTTAAGGCAAAGGATACTGGCAATAGGAGGAAATGTCAACCTACAGATTAGAATAAGATCTTTACTAACCCTACATTTGATAGAGGGCTAGTATCCAAAATATAAAAAGAACTCAAGGAGTTAGACTCCAGAAAACCAAATAACCCAATTCATAATTCTGAGAGGCTCTCCCAGCACCTGACCAAGACAGATGCAGATACTCACAACCCACCCTTGGACTAAGCCCAGGGACCCCAATAGAAGAGTTAGGGGAAAGACTAAAGGAGCTGAAGGGGACTGCAAACCTATAGGAAGAACAACAGTATCAACTATCTAGACCCCTCAAAGCTCCCAGAGATTAAGCCACCAACCAAAGAACATACAGGAGCTGGTTTGAGGCTCCTGCTACATATGTAGTAGAGGACTCCCTTATCTGGCATCAGTGGGAGGGGATGTATTGGGTCCTGTGTAGACTTGATGCCCCAGAGAAGGGGGATGTTAGAGGGATGAAGTGGGTGGGGGAGCACCCTCTTAGAGGCAAAGGAGAAGGGGAATGGGTGGGGGTTTCATGGACAAGAGACTGGGAAGGGAGACAACATTTGAAATATAAATAAATAAAACAATTAATAAAAAAATGATAAGTAAAATAATAAAAATTAAAAATAAAAAAGTAAGAGTTATACCATTATTGGGAAACTTTCACTTATGTTTTTATTCATTAAAATAAGTATTTCCAAAATATAGGACCTTATTTTTAGCTAAAATTTAATATTTATGTGATCAAAAATAGTGAGAGATGTTTTAAAATGAGATGATTAAAATATTTATCTACAATCATACTCACAGAATCATTTAAATAAAACATTCTCTAAAACTGTTCTTGCAAATATTGTCCTCAAAGCATAACAAACATTATTATCTTCATTAGTGACTACTTGCAAGATCTTATAAGAAGCCCTCAGGATTGGATCTGTTAACATTCCATCTTATAACAATGGGTGGAGAGAGTCATTAGCTCTTCACCTGAGATTTCTGCTACACAATTGCTGCATCACCATGACAGCTGTATGTAATTCTGCCTCAGCTGCATGTGATTTCAAGAGATGCTAGCGGAGTACATAAAGTGTGGAAGGATTACTGAACCAGGACTCTCTGCAGTGTGAGAATGTTGCTGCCCATACTAAGGCGAAACATTTTCATAGTGCCTGCTCCGGGGCCTCCGGGGCCTCCGGGGCCTCATATGCTCCAGTAACACTTAACCTGATTCATTCACCATAGCCAATTTGGGTTTAAAATCAGCACTTTCTTTGGTCTGTTGTGAGTGTTGCACCTGGGGTGAGTAGACTTCCTTTATATCTCCCAAAGAAAAGTCCAAACAGATTAGGGTAAAATTTAAAGTGATATGGGTAAATTTTTGTTTTAAATAAATAATTTAAACTTTTATAAATAAAATAGGTGAATAAATTTTCATGTTCGAATTTGACCTGCTAATTATTTGTCTTAATTTTGATTCATTAACCCATGATAAGTTATCTTCAATAGTTCTGAACTATATCATTCCTTAATTAGCTCCTTATTATTTATATGATAAAGATAAACTCAAAATATTATAGTACATGAGAAATCTAATATTAGTTATTGACTATATAGTTTGAAACTGCTCTCCAAAATGTCAGAGTACTACAGCAAAACTGTAAGTGAATAATTCTCACACAATGACTAAAACCATAGCTTTGTTTTAGAAATATTGACCTTGATTTATGAAAATGAGATAGTACAATGGTTAATCCAGCGCCATTCCCATTTTTAGAGTCCCTATCACACAGTCCTCCATATTTTTGATACCATCGATGCAGAGAATAAGATGTTATGTAACCAGGAACACTTCAGTTGTATCTTGATAGCTATGTTTCCTGATGGTCAAAATGCTTCTTTGTGGAAAAATCAAACAAACACACAAAAAGCAACAGTAACAACGAAAATCTTGAAGATTCAGGTTCTTCTCAATCTAAGACAATTAAATACCAAGGGACTTTACCATTTGTCATATATAAAAAAAAGGCCCCATCTTCATTTTAACAGTATTGGCATTGTGACTTTTGACCCTTCTTTTGTTCTCTATTTGAGGACTAAAACAAGTCACTTTAACTCTTAAATATGCTACCCTTGGTTTTGTGCTCTATAGAAGAATGTGATCAAGTAAAGTTTGTGTGCATTGTTTATTTTTTATTCTGAGGAACATATACAATCAAATGCTATCTTCAATTATATTTTAATTATATTTTAATATATAAAATAAAATATTACTTTAATTTTTAGTTTTCTTAGTTCTTTTAACAATCACTTGATATTGGCTCAATCATTTGCTAGCTGTCATAAGTAACAATTAAGCATTGTCCCTACTATAACGTAAGAATGAGAATTTTGATTTATAAATTTTATCTTTTAAAAGGCTCATAAATTGATAAAATGTGTATGTTTGTGTGTGGGGGGGTGTATTGGGGTAAGCAATGCACCAACCAGTTACAAGAAATAAAGGTGACATTTCAGTCAATGTCTTGGTCTAAACCTGATTTTATAGGATTCACTGGAACTTAAATTATACCATAAAGGTGGGTTTGTTTGTTTGCTTTGTTTTGTTTTTCTAGGCAAGAGAGCAATAATTGCATAATTTCACACTATATGGGCACTGACTATGGGCCTATCTACGAAAACATAAATTATCAGTCACACTAAACTTTAAGCAGTTCTAGTGTTCTAACTAATGTTTTCTGAGTAAGGGTAGATGTACCCACAAGCATGTGGAAGCTGGAGAATAGTAGCTGGAGTAAACTGGGCCATAGAGAGTTTTCTAATATTACCTTTGTCTTTCCTTTTCACCTTCTGCAATCATTGCCAAAATAGTATTTTTTATTCTATAATGATGATGATGATAATGTTATGAATCACATATTTAATTTTATCTAGTAGTTGTTAATAAACAAATGGTTAGTTATTATGATTATTCTTGGTATATATTCACTTTGCATTTTACTGAGCTTGTAAAATTTTTTCATACAAATGTATAAAATATTATGACCATGTTTCCCCAGTTAATATAATTTTTGACTCATCAAATTTCCTAGCAGGAATTTATATTAAGCAGAAATAATTTTTTATTTAATTAATTTTTATGTTTCATGTTCAATGATATCAGAACATGGAGTAATTTTATATGTGTATAATTTTAATTTTTTATAACAAAATAGCATATACTTAATGATTTAAGACAAATCTCATACATTATTTCACAGATCTGTAAGTCTAAATTACAGCATGAGAGTGCTGAGGTTTTTCCAGGTCTCACAAGAGCCTGACTAGAGCATAATTCCTAACTAGAATATAGAATCAAACCCTGGAAACTGATGGCCATAGTGGCTCATTCCTGTGAGGTGTGGGTAGCTGAAAGAGACTGCCACTAGTTTGATGTCAGAAACCCTGTCTCAAACAACTAAAATAACAAAAGAAATAGCATTAGTAAAATGTGTTTGCTGAGATCAAGGGATTTTTCTCATGTGTTTATCTGTATGACCACCATTACATTAAAATTTTTGAACAAGTCTCAAATACTACCCCTCTAATAGAGATACTTCTCTCTACCAATTCTTATTATATAACAAAGATCAATTATGTTCTATAGTTCTATCATTCTATCCTCTTGAGACTGTTGTAAAACATGGAATCATAAGAGTATAGCAACTTTTGAAAACAAGTTTGTTTGTACTCAAAAGGATGGCCTTGAGCTCCATACAAGTTGGTTGTGAATCAAGAGTTTGTCTCTTCTTATCCCATGGTATGAACGTCCCAGATTTTACTGAAACATTTGTCTGCATCTACCAATATTTTGTCTCTTCTTATCTCATGGCATGAATGTCCTACAGTTTGCTAAAACATTTGCCCATTGTTGAAATATCTTGCTAGTTTCTACATTGGGACTTCTACAAACAAAGTTTCCATGAACAATTACGTAGAAGATTTTTTTTTTTTTTGTCGATATAAGGTCTCATTTTCTGGGCTAAGTATACAGAACTGCATCTGCTATGCTACTTGGTGAGTTGAAGTTTGAATTTTGTTTAGTCATTTTAAAATTTCCAACTATTTGGTAGTTACTGAACAATTTTATATTTCTGACAACATTTATCAGTAATCTAATTTCTTTGTACAGTTATTGACTATTTGGCATTATAACTTTATTATTTATTTTATATTTAATGCTTATGCTGTGGCATTTCACAATTGTTTTTAATTATCAATTGCCTGGTATTTAATGAAGTTGAATTTCTTTCTATATGTCTGTTTATTTGCTGGCTATTTATCTTCTTCAGTGAAATGTCACTGTTGGCTTTTGCCTATTTTGCCATGAGGTAGAGGTGGTAGTGAAGCTTGGCCTAGAATATATACAATAACTTTTGCTAAGCACTCACTCAGCCAGTGAGCTACACTCCCACTTTAATTTGCTGGTTTGCCTCTTCCATTTAAGGGTTTTTCTAAACATGGTTTAGAAACATCTTTGCACAACCAGTTGATTTTATTTTCTGTTGACAAGACTAAGTAAAAATTTGTTTCTAATTTTAATAAAGCATTTTAAACAATTATATGAGTTATGCTTATGGTATATGTCTAATAACTCTTTGTCAAATCAAAAATCCTCCAAGTATTGTCCTATATTATCTTGGAAAAGCTTTGTAATTTAATATTTTACATGGAAATCTATTCTGTTTGAATTTAATTATATAAAAGAGGTGAGGGTTAAGTTACAATTCAGTTTTTTCCTCTAATGAATTTCAATGCTGATTTGCTGTAAAAATCTACCTCTCTCAATTGATAATGCTTTGCTTTCTTACTTTTTCAATGATTTTATTAGTACTTTATTATAATTTTCCTTTATTTATTCTTTGAAAATTTCATACATGAACATAACTATTGACCATTCCCACCTTCCATTCTCCATCTCCAACTTCTACCAGGAAACTCCCATAATATCTCCCTTCCAACTGCATTCCCTCCTTTTAAAAAATATCTATTTTTCAGCCCACTGACTCCAAGTAGTGCTGTTTATATGGGTGTGAGGCCATTTACTGGAGTACGGGGAATCTATCAGTGGCCATGTCTGAAAAAAA
>JANHMN010000005.1:87205668-87233168 GCA_030674055.1 Rhabdomys pumilio
AAAAAAAAAGAGTAAACCCATTTCTACCTTTTAAAAGAGAACCATCACCCAGGAGAAAATTACTGAGGTTTACTTGTTTAGTAGTGTTTTGGTTTCTCTAAAGTTCTATTTCTTATAGAACTTCATGTTCAGTGGGATATGTTGATTATTTTAAAAATTACATATTGTAAACATGCAGTAGAGTCACTGGTCAAAATAATTACAATAATACCTGCAATCTATTAAATACCTCTAGTATATCAACCACTGTGACTGAGGCTTTCATAATGCCCTTTTCTATGTAGTCCTATATGAGAACATTTGTATATATACTTTTTCATCCATGTGACTGAATATATATATATGCATATATATATATTCAATTCAATATATAATTCAATATATATTCAATCAATTTCAATCCACTGAAGTTAGGGATGCATGGTAGGCTCACTCTGTCCATGATTGTAGAAACATGAGGCACCTTCTGTTCACATTATAATTGACAAGGAAGCTGAGAGACATTCCAGTGCCATGCCAGGCTATAACCTAAAAAGGGCTCTACTTTAGCCATACAGGTCTCATGTCTGAATGGTTCCACAACTTTTCAAAACAGTGTCACTAGACAAGGAGCAAATACTCAAAACACAGTATTTTAAATCCAAACCAAGTCAGAATGTATCAGATTCCCTCTCAAATGAAGAGCCTAATACTCATAGTGCTTGGTACGGGAAACAGTTAAGACTAAACCATTGATATTAATTCTTCTAGACCCATTTCTATACTACTTATACAGTCTTCTGTTTCCTGATTCATTTTTAAACTTTTTATTCTTTGTGAATTTCACATCATGCACCACAAACCTGTTTGGCTCCCAGTCTCCCACCCTTTCATTCTTGCCCAACAAAAGAAAACAACATTTTTTAAACAATAAAATAACACTACAAAAGAAAAAGTAACAACAAAAATAAACACCTTTCCAAGAAAGGTGCAGTCTGTCACTTGCACTATCTTTATTTGTAAACATCTTTATTTGTACATGTTCACTGCAGTGAATCATTGATCTGTTTGAAGGCCTCTGGCTTCTGCTACACTGTCAATACTGGTTTCTCACTGGGATTCCTCTTTTTGCTCTGGGTCATGGAGATAGTGCAGCTTTGAATCTACAGAGCAGGCCTTGCACCTTGCCTGGGCAGCACAGTAGAGCTGGCCCTGGTGGTGATGGCACAGATGATCTGGCTCCAAGGGCGTGAGAGAAGGAAAGCTGCCCCCTCTGTGTGCCCCTGCCAGCTGAGGCACTTGAGTGAGCTAGCTGGGGCTGTGCTGGAGAGGTAGGCTTAGTGGTGTAGGTGCAGGAAAGCTGGCAGGCTGACCAACTAGCATACCTCCCAGGGCCAGATCCAAGGCTATGAGTAGATTCACCCCAATATCTACCCCATCTATGAACTGATTCATTTTTTCCTGGAGTTCCTCACATTGCATGTTATAGTAAATTGGACCCTGAGTCTGAAGTACTTAAACTTAGATGGAAAGAAGACAAAAATGATTATTAAACACTATCAACATATTTCCTATGGACTTCTTTAACACACAATACTGTCTCTCTTTTAGTTAGTTTGGCTAAGGGCTTGTTTATCTTGATTTTCTCAAATATCTAGATCCTGTTTCTATTCATTATTTTAAGTATGATTATCTAATTTGACCTTTGATTTTGATTATTTCCTACCCTATTCTTTTCTTGGAATGAAATCATGCTAGGAAAATAACTTAAATGCAATAAAATTCTGTTGGCAAATACAGGAAAAGACCCTTAGACTACATGTCTATCCTTGAAACCAGAGAAGTGGCATTCTCTGAAATTGTCACTTTATAACTTATAACTAGCATATAGAATGAAACACCACTTTGAACTTAATATCAACAGCCCTATTTGACTCCCATGTTATGTAAAATTTTATCTATGTGGTAATTTTCTAAAAAACTTTTTTTCTAAGAAGGTATAAAAAAGCCAGAGAAAAGAAATAAAATTGTTGGTTGGTTGGTTGGTTGGTTGGTTGGTTGGTTGGTTGGTTGGTTGAATGGTTTGGCTTGGAGAGCTCTGCCCCATCCAAGTGTATATATCTGTTTTGTCTGTACATGTGTAGCTATATGTGCATATATATAAGCATGCATAAATACTTGTGGAGTATATGACATAAGCGATTAGGCCCAACAAAAATGTGGATGTGTTAATATATAAATGAAAATTTATGTATGAATGTATGTATGTATGTATGTATGTATATATGTATAGGAATATTTGCCTGTATAAAGCATCTTAATTATTTTCCTTTCCTTCCTTTGTTGTTGTTGCTCACATAGAGTTAACCAACTTAGCCAGAGAGACTTCTGGCTGACTCATCAGAGAAAGGAGCACTAGCAATAAATCATTTACTTAATTCCCTGCTGCTAAACAGCATGTGTTAATCTCCAGATATTATCGCTTATTAAAGCACAAGTAATAAAGAGTTCATAGTTAAGTTTCCCTGGTGATTATTGAAGCACAGAAGAGTAAGAGTTTTTAGCATAGAACTGTAAGAAAGAGTTAAGTTTTCCTAGCGCTTACTTAACCATAGAGTCAAAGCACAGAAAGTTACAAAGTTTAATAAAGCACAGAGTTAAGAAAAAAAGCCAGCAGGTTTTAACCACAGAATAAGCAAGAAATATTTTCAGATTTCTTAGAAGTTATCAGCAAGCATTCAGTATAGTTAGAGAGCTAGGTCAAAGACTGTCAGTCTTTAAAGCTATGTCCAAGCTGTGTCCAGCTTCAGACCACTCCAGGCTAGGCTGGCTCCTAGAGAATAGGTGCAGAGAAGTAGTCCAATCTACATATTCCTAGATCAGTGGGTTTAATGAAGGTGGTCAGAGAGGTCAGTATTAGTAATCTTACTAGCTAAACTTGATTATAGTATCATTCTGGGTCTGTATGGTGATATTCTCAATATTCATAAACTGTAACTTAAAATAGAAAACATTTTTCAATTTTTTTTCTGAATTTGTGGAAGGTCATTTGGCTTGGTAAGACATTCACATGTCATTGTTAATTCTATGCCTCATCATCATAAATACTGCTTTGATGTAATACATTCCTAAATAATGTCAACTTATTTGACAACTGTTACTCTTGCTTTATACATATACAAGATGTATATACGTTTTCTTTGATTGTTCTGATAACACTTTTGCTGATTCAGCTATAGCTAAGTTGTAGAGTGCTTCGCTAGTATCATAAGGACCTGAGTTCCATCCCCTGAATCTACCTAACTAAACTGTCACTTTCACTTTCTCTCTCTCTCCCCCCTTCTCTCTCTGTCTCACATCTCTGTCTCTGTCTGTCTCTGTCTCTCTGTTTCTCTCTCTCTCTCCATACATATATATATATATGACACACATACATACAAACATGGGTAACGGAAGTGAGGAGGGGGGAATGCTTGCAATCTTAAGAATTTTAAAGTGCAAAATTGAGTAGATTTTTAGTACATGAAATCTGCTGTTGACTATCATCAACTCTGAACATAATAATGCTTTTTTTAATCATACCCAAATAACAAACCAGACTAATTTGATATTTATTTCTCATTATCCCCTTAGCTTCTCACAAGTATTTCATATAAATGGAATCATTATTGTATTTCCCTTTGTGTTATATATTATGTACTCCCAAATTTAAGGTTGTCTAATGCCAAAAGATGCATGAGCAATACATTTCTTGTTGTGCTTTAAAAATATTCCACCTATAGAGAGAGTGCCATGGCGCAGCGCTTGGGCGTTCGCCAGCAGAGCGCGGGCGTGCCTTCTCCCGTCTGAGTTCGAATTCCGTGAGGCTCTCTTGGCAAGTCTTGTGGGGAAAAAAAAAATATTCCACCTATATCAACATATCAAAATTTGTGTATTAATGATTTAAGTCATTTGCACTTTTCTACTTATTAATGGAAACACTTAATGCTTATAATTTGAACTCCTTTTGTAAGTTATCTTGGATATATACTCAGGACTAAAATTGTTAGGTTCTATGGTGATTCTGGTTGACCTTTAAAGAAATGTGTAAATTTCAGAATATTGTACAATTTTATATTTCCATTTTAATACAGGAGAACTATAATTTCTCTATAAATGAATCAATACTTGTGAACAAATTATTAACATCACTCTAACATGCAGTTTGATTATTTATTTTTACCAATAATAAATGTGGGGGGGGGGGTTGTTTGTTGGTTGGCAGTTTTTCCATACTTTTTTGAAGAAGTGTCTGTTGAAGCTTTGCATCCATTTGGAATTTGTACTTTTGGTGGTTGTATTTATTTCTGTTGTTAAGTTTAAGTGATTTCCCTATTTTTTCACTATTAGAATATTATCTGATTCATGTTTTGCAAATCTTTTCTCTATTTTATGGGTGTATCTTCATTCTCTTGCACAAAAGTATTTTGATGTTGACAAATTATATCAACATTTTCTTTAGATCCTTGTATAATTAGTGTTATTTATAATTTTTCCAAACATTGGTTGGTTACTCCCACAAGTTCCATACCACTATTGCCCCAGAATATCTAGCAGGCTGTACAGATTGTAGATGGAAGATTTTATAGATGGCTGGGTGTCCAGCTTTCTCTTTCCAAAGCTTGTAGAGTACCTTGTCATGCAAAGGGACTAGAATGTTTGCATGAAGGCTTCATCCTGGCACCTGCTAAACCTCTGTACTCTCTTAAGACTACTGGTAGACTCTGTACTCTAGATTCTTTTAAGAGTTGTGTGGGTGTTGTCCTCAGCAATGAGCATCCCCTACCAATATTGAGAGAAAGGAGAGAGAGAGAGAGAGAGAGAGACTTTCTTAAAATCAGCCTGGATTGTTTAAGGATCTCCAGAGTTGCGTTGTCCATTTTTGATTGAAGGGTTTTTTTGCCTTGTCTTATTGTATCTTATTTTGTCCTGGAGAACTGCTCTTTTCTGAAAATGAAACCAGGGGAGAGGGGAAGTGTGGGAGGAAATTGGACAGGGTCGAATGAGAGGAAACTATTTTAGGCATATATTGTATGAGAGAAAAATATGTTTTCAATAAAAAAAAACTCTAAAATTTGCATTAGTAGATGTAAATATTTGATTTAATTTGTATTAACTTTTTATTTGGATTATGATAATAATCCAGATTTATTCTCTTCCCTATGAATGTGAATTGTCTCGACAAGTATTTTTGTTAGTCCATGGTTTTGATACTATTAACAGATATGCAGATTTGTCTTTACAGTCCCAACTGATAATATTTTATTGTTCTATTTTTATCCTATGCCAACATCACACAGTTATGATTAACACATTTTAGTAATTTTTTATATTTAGAGTAAATAATGTATGGTGAATACGTTTCCACCATTGTACCACAGTTCCTTTTTAAGAGGTTTTGGTTTTTTTGCCTTCAGTGGGAGGGGAGACCCTTGGTCCTGTCAAGTCTCCATGCCTCAATGTTGGAGAATGCCAGGGTGGTGAGGTGGGAGTAGATAGGTGGGTGGGGGAGCACCCTCATAGAAGCAAAGGAGAGGTGGGATAAAAGATTTTCAGAGGGGAAACTGGGAAGGGGAATAACATTTGAAATGCAAATAAAATAATCGATAATTTTTTTAAAAGTGGGTTTTTTTGTTTCTTTGTTTTTGTTTTTAAAGAAAATCATGATACCTTGGATAGTTTATGGTTAACTATGTGTTTCTACTTGATTAAATTAAGTAGGACAGTTCTTGAAGTGGAAATTTGTCAGTTTTTTTTGAGACACAGTTGTGACATGTGATGTTTTTGTAGAAGCTGTTTTAGGAGAGGATGTTTTGCTGAGGCAGACATTGGAGAGGAGATGTGATGTTTGGAAAGATTATAAATACAACCCCACACACAGTAGGAAGATGCTTTTGCATTGGTTCATTTTGCAGTGCTTCAATGGTCTTTGCTGTTCTTCATGTGTTGTGACTTCATAGATAGAAGAGCATCAAATCACTTTTTGTGGCATTCCAGCTGTTTTTCCCTTTTACATGGACTCATGCCAATTTGGCAGATCTTCAAAATTACTTCTGGATTGAGCTGTTGCTACTGATTCATTTCTGGTATCTGTTGATTGGATGAGACTGTCCCTACTGATTTGTGTTTGGAATCACCCCCAAAGAACTACTTCTAAACAGGTGCACACACCCTCCTTGTCCTAATAACCATCTTTCTCCCCTACCTTTGGTCAGTGGGCTAGAAGTGTAGTTGAAGAATTTAATAACTTTTATTAATGTAGGTTTTGAAAAATCTATGCCAACACAGTTCAAATTCTGATACTGACAGTATTGATTCTATAGGTCAATTGAGGAATATATTGCAAACTTAAGTCTTCAAATTGTGTTTTACTGGTAGATTTGGTTAGGCTCAAAATATTTTATCTCTTCTTATGAAGGATTTTGTTCTATTTTGTTTTGTGGTATTAAGACAGTCTCAGAGGTAATTCCAGTTATTATCTAATATATAATTCTCTAGCCTCAGTTCTAACTTCTGAGACTGACAAGCATGTACAACCACACCTAACAAGAATATTGATTCTCCTGGAGAATCTTTGTCAAGTCATGTGATCAGGATAATAACAGCTTCACAGATTTAGTTAATATTAATTATACAAATTGTTTATTATATCTTCATAAAAACATATAATTGACTTAAGAGAAATTAATGATAGTTTTTATATTTGTGAGAAAATTTATACAATTTTCCACATATTTATAATATGTTTTAAATAACATTAATATTGTTTACTACTATATGGAGAAAGGGGAAAAAATTCAAAAACCTGAAAGGAATAGAAGAAAAATCTAAAACCTAACTAAAAGATTTTATTGTGACCTATCCTTAGTTATTTACCCTATAATCATGCCATTATTTCTTTGAGCTTAAAATATTTCACCTATTCTTCAACAAGGTATATAGGGGAAAGAGTAATTAATTAAAGTTCTTTCACATATTTCAGAACTTTGTAAATATTCATACTATACATTTGTCATTTTACTTTTTAATTAAAATATATATACCATATTATAATTTTCATCTCCTCAAATGTCTTTCAAATCTTCTCCAATCCCTACATATACAATTCTACAGCCTATCTTTCTCTCTCTCTAAGAAGCAAAATAAAAACAACACGCACATATAAACTATAAAAACAGAAACCAAAATATGTAATCAAAAGCCAATTAAGACAAAAATGTCTAAACAAAGCAACATAATACAAAATGTCTACAAAATACTCTTCAGTTCTTTTTTTATTGGCTAACTCTCCCATGGCATGAGGACTACCCTGAAGCATGTGGTTAATATGCCCAGTAAAATTCATTTGAAAATAACCTGAGGTTTTCTTTGTAAGCAAGTAGCAATTACAGATAGCTTCTTGGTTATAGGTTGTAGCCCATGTCCATTTTCCTCTCTCAGCACTAGGACTCCTTTTGGCTTGAACCTGTATAGGTCCTATATGTCCTACCACATTCTATGTGACTTCTTATGTACATCTGTCTTGTAGAGTCTGGAATAATAAGTAAATAAATAAATAAATACATGAGTAAAAAATTAATAACAAAATGACTACTGCTATGGTGGCTAAGAACCTGAGCCTGCAAAGCCAAAACCAAATATGTTTGTTCTGCAAAAGGTACATTGCAATAAAATGACTTCTAATGACAGTCTGCTATACCCATAGGCCAATTCCTTCCTCATCCATCATCAGAGACACTTCTTATTACAGTGAATGAGAACTTACACAAAGAACCACAACCATAAAAAGTGCAGAGAAGCTTTGGAGCATTCAGTCTTAAATGGAATGTCAACATCAAAACCCTATATGTCAGGGAGTTGTGTTAAAGATGAAGTAGAAGTAGTTTTACATTGGTGTATACTTTTTTACACATATTTAATTATTACAGTATGTGTTTGTGTGTGTTAAAGCATATGTACACTTTAACTATTCTGTGTTATTGAGAATAAAGTGGGGTATGCAACTAGTTTGTCATGTTTACAGGCTCATTTTGTTAATTAAAATGCTTAGATATTTCATGATACTTCTCATTTATTTGAAAAGAGAAAGCAGGGTGGTAGGGAGAAGATATGAAATTATAGACTATTATGGTGCTAAGAAAAACTAAACTGTCTTATTTATTTAATTCATGATTCTAGATATTTTTATGAAAGAAATATACTCTTTTTAAAACACAGTAAATTAAAGATGGTTTATTCTTATATAACCTAGACTAATCATCAAATGAAATGTATCTTTATACATATAAATTGTAATACCTATGCATATTCTTATTTGACAGAAATTTATACATATACTTATATTTGGGCATAGTAAATAATTATATGAATTTAGAAGTAACTAAATTATTGAAGACAGATGCTAAGAGATTGATGGAAGATAGAAGGCATGGTTAAAAAAAAAGCCAAGGCTGGAGAGATGGCTCAGAGGTTAAGAACACTGACTGCTCTACCAAAGGTCCTGAGTTCAATTCCCAGCAACCACATGGTGGCTCACAACCATCTATAATGATATCTGGTGTCCCCTTCTGGCTTGCAAGCATACATGCAGGCAGAACACTGTATATATAATAAATAAAATACATTTGAAAAAAAAGCCAAAATAATGCACAATATTTTTCAGAAGCAATTCATACTGCTTTCATTATTTTATACTGGCCCAGAAATCCCACACCTCCTAAAATCTGAAGTTTGTAAGATATAGGGATACTAAAGGTAAAAGTGTACAGTGAAAAATGGCAAAATCAGGAAGATAAGCAAAAGTGCAAACAATCAACTAAATCAAAATATGAATAAAAATGCTATAATAAAACAAAATAAAGTAAACAATTAATTAAAATTCTAAGGAAGAAGAAGTGAAAGGGGAAATCTGAGTCTTAGCTCCTGTTTTGTATCAATTAAAATATTAACTCTGTCATAATTTTAAAATAAATTTTTACATGTATTTATTTAGTGTTTGTTTTTTAATTGTATGTTTTGTATATATGTATATAGGTATCCACACACATATCACACCACACACATGGAGATTATAAAAGAATATTCAGGAATCAACTGTCTTTTTCTACTATGTGGATCAGGTCATTAGGTTTTACCCTTTGCATCATCTCAATGGCTTTCCATTGTGATAATTTTTAAATTAATAATACTTTAATTTGATATACAGTATGTATTAGCAAATTACATAAGTTATTTAAAAATTCCATCAGTTTCCCTTTTTATTCTCTCTCATCTTCTTTTTACCTGTAGTTTAATTATAGAAAGTACACATATTTTTGTGTATCCATACACACATGCATGTATGACATCTAAAATCCATATTTAAACCCTGACATCTTTTAAAAATACAATTTCTTCTACATGCAGACCACCTGTTAGACCATCACCATTTGAAGAAAATGCCTTCTTTTTTTCCATTGTATGTTTTGGCTTCTTTGGTAAAGATCAAGTGGAGGAGTTTATTTCTAAGTCTTCTGGTTTATTTCATTGTGATTGACCTGTCTCTATATCAATACCATTCAGTTTTTTAATCACTATTTCTTTGTAGTACAGCTTGAGGTCAGGGATGGTGATTCCTCCAGAAATTCTTTTATTGTTGAAAATTATTTTCACTATTTCATGTAAAGTTGTTATTGCTCTTTCTATAATCTGTGAAAACTGGGTTGGAATTTTGATAGGGATTGCACTGAATCTGTAGATTGTTTTTGGTAAGATGACCATTTTTTTTCTCTGTTAATCCTGCCAATCCATGAGCATGGGACATCTTTCCATCTTCTGAGGTCTTCTTTAATTTCTTCAGTGACTTGAAGTTCTTGTCACAGAAATCTTTCACTTGTTTGGTTATAGTCACACAAAGCTAAAAAGTTCATAATACAACTCACAGATCATATGAAGCATAACAAGAAGGAGGCTCAAGTGTGGCTATTTCAATCCCACATAGATGGGGAACAAACTAATCACCAGAGGCAGAGGGAGGGATTTGTGTGGGAGAAGCAGGGGGGTGGGGCAAGTGGGGCAACATCACGATCATGTATTGGGGAACACAGGATAGAAGCCCAAGGGTCAGGTGAGTTAGTAGAAAAATGTAGCAATGGGGATTGGGGGATGAGGGGGAACCTTTAGAAAGTCCCAGACACCAGGGAAATTAGACACTTCCAGGATCCAATGGGTATGACCTTAGCTGAAATGCTCAACGGTAGGGAGATGGAATCTAAAGAGAACACCTATAATTAGATAGACATGGTCTCCATTTGAGAAATGGAGTCACCCACCTATCTTCAAAATTCTTGACCCAGAATTGTTTCTGTCTAAAGAAAATGAAGGGACAAAAATGGAACAGAAACTGAATGAAACACCATACAGATATCAATCCAACATGGGATCCATCCCATGCACAAGCACCAACCAACCTCCCCCATGACACTATTACTGGTGCCATGTTGTACTTTCAGTAGGTGCCTAGTATCTCTGTTCTCTAAGGAATTCTACCAGCAGCTGACTGAAACAAATGCAGATGCTTACATATAACCATTGGATTGAGGTGGAGGACCCCTATGGAAGAGTTAGGGGAAGAACTGAAGGAGCTGAAGGGGATTGCTACCCCATAGGAAGAACAACAGTGACCCAGACCCCTCAGATCTCCCAGAAACTAAGCTGCCAACCAAAGAGCCATGTCCTTGGCCCCTGCTACATAAGCAGCAGAGGACTGCCCTGTCTGGCCTCAGTGGGAAAGGATGAGCTTAATCCTGTAGAAACTTGATGCCCCAGGGAAGGGGGATGGTACCAGGGTGAGGAGGAAGTAGGTGGGTGGGTAGAGGACCACACTCTCATGAGCAAATGAGGGGAATGGGGCAAAGAATTTGGAGGGGGGACCAGGAAGAGGTACAATATTTGGAATGTAAGTAAATAAAACAATAAAAAATAAAATATAATTTCTACCACGTAACAATTCATTCACTATAGCTGTGATGGTTTATATATGCTTGGCCCAGGAAGTGGCACTATTAGGAGGTGTGGCCTTGTTGGAGTAGGTATGGCATCACTGTGGGCATGGACTTTAAGACCCTCACTGTAGCTGCCTGGAAGAAAGTCTTCTCATAGAGGCCTTCAAATGAAGATGCAATACTCAGCTCCTCCTGCCATGCTCCTGCCTTGATGGTAATGGACTGAACCATTGAGCCTGTAAGCCAGCCCCAATTAAATGTTCTCCTTATAAAAGTTGCCTTGATTATGGTGTCTGTTCACAACAGTAAAATCTTAACTAAGACAATAGCCAAGAATGTGATAATTATACAGCATCTAATTTACAGTCTTTATCTAAGATTCTCAATGTTGGTTTCAAATTTTATTCCATTGATATTAGTCCCATTTAAAACAGGTCACGTCTCAAACCTTTTTTGGTACTTCATGATAGTCACAGTTTTAAAATATCAAAGCTAGTCTCTTAACTATTCTGATTACTCTAATACTATTAGATGAAGTTTACACTTTTCTGCAATAGAATTTCCTACATCCAATGGTACAGTTTTCGTTGCATCTTACCAGGAAACACAGCACTGTACCATTATGGTGTTAGGAGTTTGATCATTTTGTTACATGATAGTTACCATATGCCTTCATGTTTAAGCTACTTTTCCTTGATGATAATAAGTACTTCAAAACAACTTTCACTCACTGTGAGTCTCATTTTACTTATCATCTCCACCATGTGTTCTTGCAAATAAAATGCACACACTCGGTGTAGAGGTTATTTGAAGGCTTTTGGAAGTGCTCCTCAAAGTATTTGGGTAATTTAGTCTTAGAAATAAGAACTACTAAAGATGTCCCCAAAGTGAAAAATCATAGTACAGGACAGCAATATCAAGAGATGAAAAAGATATCAAATGTTTTGAAGCACTGTGTTGATGTAAAGGTATAAATTAACATAAGAAATATAAGCCAGAATCAATATAATATCATTTATGTCAAATAGAAATTTTACTCCTTTCACATAGTATGATATTAGCTGAAATGAGCCCTTCTTTATTATTTCAAGGCCTTGCCTAGGAATACCAATCAGTTCTTTATAGGTATAAAAGATTGTATTTAGTGTATAATTTATTTACTTCTATCCAAGCTAATTATATTTATGCTAACTAATGTTTTTATTATGATATATCTCCTTATACGGGGCTACTATATAAAATATTCTCTTCCAAATATATTATAGTATTCTGTGACTGGTTAAAATTTCATAGAATCTTAATTACTAATTCACTCAACCAAATCATTAGATTAACTTCTGCTAAGAATTTAATGATAAGAATATTCTCTTCTGATATAAATGAATACACAATAAATGTCCTAAGTTCTCATCTCAGATGATCAATTATCTTGATTCTAAGAACATATTTTTTATATTCTTTACATTTTTACATATTCAAAATTCACAATTTCTTGTTACTATAATGCCTTAAGAACCTCCAAGTCTTAGGCTGTTTTTTTGTTGTAGTTGTTATTTTTATATATGATGTAACATGAATCAAAGTATGTTACCTCAAATATATTTCAAGTCAGATCACTAATAAATGATTTCTGAGTGAAATTGTAAAAACTATGTTAATCAACTTGTCATTGTTAAAACCTCTGATTTATTTGTTGTGTTTATACCTATAGAAGATATCAACTTTAGTCAGTTCTAATATTTATATGAATTTTAGTCAAATGTATACACAAGTATAAATATTTTTCTTACAGATTAATGCATCAGATAATAAGTGGTCTATACATAAACCATTGTGATCACATAAACACCCCTTTACTTGTCAATCTTTTTTTTTTTTTTGAAAGAAAAGCGATTTTATTAAAAAGAAAAACAACAAAAGGGAGCTGGGTCCAGAGCACAGGTTAGTCCATCTAGAGCACAGGTTAGTCCATCCGGGCCTTCAGGGTCCTGGTAGTGATCTTGTCTTTCTCAATGATGTGGAAAACGATGCCCATGCCTGAGACGGCGTCCCGGTCCACAGCGTTCAGCATGGCCTGGGAAATGGTTTCAAACAGGTGCTCTGGTTTCATGTTGGGCTACCAGAGAGACTCACACATCCCATACATTTGTTCTGAGCAGGTACCACTGACTACAAAGTCATCAGTCACCATGGGGCAGCCAATGAGGTCCAGAGAGCAAATGAAGGGCTTGAAGGTCTTCGGGTCCAGGTCAGCAATGACAGGCTCTGTGTAGTAGGGACCAAACCGTTTCTCATACAAGAGGTTGGCCACCATGTTCATCAGGGTGTAAGGCTTGATCTGCCGACCTTCCTTCAGCTCATACAGGTTCAGTCGGAACTTGAGGCGCTGGGCAACTGTCTGGACGTCAGTGGCCAGGCCGGCCAGGCCTATATAGAGCCTGTCACCTATGGGAAAGATCTTCTGGAAGTCCGTGGTCACTATCTGGGCCTGGATCCCGAAACGCCTGTCTGCAGCGATGGCTATACAGTTCTTTCCCTTCATGGCCATGACGGCCCCTCCATTATAGGACATAATAGACATGATTGCGATGTATTGAAAGCACGGCCACCACTCTACTTGTCAATCTTTTGCCCCATGGCTATAAATTATTTTTTTGTTTTGTTCTTCTTGTAGTTTTCTTTATATTAAATGGTATCCCATCTTTTCTGAACATTGCATCTCATTTTACTGGCTGGAATTAGTTGCCAGAGATTTGAAAAAACAAATGTATTTCTAATTAGTCAAACTCAACTTAAGTTTTTATATTATGAAGTATAAAATGAAGGATATCTCATACTCATGGATTGGTAGGATTAACAGTAAAATGGCCATCTTACAAAAACAATCTACAGATTCAATGCAGTTCCCATAAAAATTCCAACACAGTTCTTTACAGACCTTGAAAGAACAACACTCACCTTCACTTAATATAGAAAAACAAAGAACCCAGGATAACTTAAACAATTCTATACAGCAAAGGGAGTTCTGGATTTACCACCATCCTTGATTTCAAGCTATACTATAGGGCAACAGTAATTTATAAAAAAAAACAAAAAAAAAAAAAAAAAAAAAAAAAAAAAAAAAAAAAAAAAAAAAAAACCCTGCATGTTACTGGTATAACAACAAACAGATTGATCAACGGAATCAAATCAAAAAACCAGAAGTAAATCCACATGGATACATAAATTTTGACAAGGAAGTCAAAACTAAAAAGTTAAAAAATGAAAGCATATTCAACAAATGGTGCTAGCTTAACTGGATGTCTGCATGTAGAAGAATGAAAATTTCTCCATATCTATTACCCTGCACAAAACTCATGTCAAAATTGTTCAAAGACCTCAACATAAAACTGAATACACTAAATCTGATAGAAGAGAAAGGGTGAAATAACCTTGAACACATTGATACAGAAGATAACTTCCTGAACTGAACAACAAACAGTTCAGGCACTAAGGTCAACAATTAATAAATGGTACCTGAAATTGAAAAGCTTCTGTTAAGGCAAAGGATATCATGAAAAGGCAGCCTTTTGTGAAAAATTTCCCCAAACTCCATATAATATTTAAAATATATAAAGAGCTCAAGAAACTAGACATCAACAAACCAAATAGCCAGATTTAATAGTGGGGTACAGGTCTTAACAGAATTTTTGACAGGGGAATCTCTTATGGCCAAGAAGCTCTTAAGTAACTGCTCAACATCCTTAGTCATAAGACTAAGTCATGACTCTGAAATTTCCATCTTATACCCATCAGAATGGCTAAGATCAAAAACTCAAAGAACAGCACATGCTGGCAATGTTGTGGAGCAAGGGTAACACCCCTCCTTTGCTGCTGGGAGTGCAAACTTGTATAACCATTTTGGAAATCATTTGGAAGTTTCTCAGACAATTGGGACTCAATATACCTCAAGACCCAGTGATGTACCCAGGCATGTACCCAAAAGATCCTCCATCCTGCCACAAGGACATTTGCTCAATTGCTCATAGCAGCATTCTTCATAATAGCCAGAACCTGGAAACAACCCAGATGTACCTTACCTAAAAAATGGATAAAGAAAATTTTCTACATTTACACAATAGATTGTTAAGAGAAAGTTATTACAGAAAACATTCTTTCAACAAGCTTTCCAAAGCAATTTAACGATGTACTCCCATTCAATAGCTAGTAACAAACATATTTGTACATAACACATAAAATAATTTTTATATTAATATAAATACTAATGTCTACAATATCAAGAAAAATGCCTTGTACAATCAGCAAAGATTACAACTTTCAGAAAAAAATGAGCCAATTTAAAGGACAAGTAAATTTTAATTCTGATAGTGTGGTTTTTATGTTTATGACAGTATATCTCATTTACTGCATCACAACACACAAGAAGTTCTCTATGATGTGCATGAACATCAAAAATTGTTTTGTTAGTTATGACAAGTTTCTGTAATTATATCTGGAGATTCACATGAGTCACTATAATAATGTAATTTTTATTCATTCATTTGTGTTTTATGCTTGAATGGAGAGGAAATGAAGTAGAACAACAGCTATTTCCCTGGATAATAGTATATAAATTTATCTGGCTCCAAAAATCTACTTTTATTTATAAAATGAACATTTTTGAACTGTTAATAAATTAATATGTGTCTTAAGGGACTCTAACTTTGATCTTGATCTCAGTTTACTTACATCTATTCATGTATGTATTTCCCAATAATTTTGGCATGACAGAATGAGATCTGAAAACTTTTCTTTAGACTGAGGGCCATAAATATTCACTGTGTTAGAATTGTATGTCTATTTATCATTCTTGAATGCATATTTGTTTTTACATGTGAATCTTGTTATATTTTATATGAGTCAATAACGTAGCACAAACATCAGGTTTTACAATTTAAATAAAACATTTCAGTAACCTGAAAATCTCTTAGCCTATCATTTTACTATTTTAAATCATTATAATTGATTAATAGTTCTCAAAAATTTTATTTTAATGAGTGCATACGAATGCTAAATTCTGTGTATTGCTATTAATAGAGTTTGCATTGTCATTTCTAGTGATGAATCATGGAATCATTAAAAACTTTGATCACCTAAAGAACATTAAGTTTTGGTAAAATCTCATGTATATATGTGTGTAGTTTAAACTTATCAACATTTAATATATCTATTCTTTATGTATTCTTACTTATGAGCTAAGTAGAGGAAGTGGTAGGCATAAAAAAGAACTTATAGATAGGCAGTAGGAGGTTGGTCCAAGATGGATTGGTGATCCGTAACTCGTTCATGGGCTGTTTGATCTGTCTATCGTTTCTCCCTGGAGAGGGAAGGAGGCTTGGAGGTTGAGAGGGAGCTGCCACCGCCCCCTCCCCAACTCGAAGTCGCTAGGACTTCTCTCAAACTTGTGTGCTGAGGAGACTCGATGTGGGCCTCAGCTCCTAGGCTGAAATCAGCAGATTGGCTCATGAAAACTTGTGTACTGAGATGAAGGAAAGAATCTAGCAGAAAGCAGCGTCTCTTACCCTGGGCTTGGCAGCAAGAAAGAGGACAAGTAGTGGAAATCCTGCAATCTGAAAAACAGACTGAAAGGTGACAAAGAAACTGAAGATGGGTGGCAGAAAGAGGTATACATTCCAGACCCTCTGTCTAGAAATGCTAGTAAGAACCAACAACAGCACAATAGACAGAAGACCAAGGATCAGAATTCCCAGATGAAGATTTTCATAAGAAAAAGGAAAGAGGACATGGGTACAATCCATCGACAGCAGCATGGCAGGCCATGCAGAATGGGGGGAACCCCAAAAGCCTCTCTAACAACTCCAACTGGAATGTTAACTTATCAAGTCCTAGCTTGCTTTTTAGTCTCAAGCTAGTCAGAACTATTCTGAAGCCAAATTTAGTGAACCACCATCACCAAGTGTTCTCCCCAAGCCACCAAGCAACTGGGTTCATGTTTCCTTGAACCCTTCAGATAAGGAAACAATGACATTTCAACTTAAAATCTTACTTAAACTACAGGTATAAAATTACATAAGTACTAATTTTAAATTTTGTGATGTTTACACATAGCCAAAATTAGGTTTGGTATTTTGTGAAAAACTTAATTTACAAGTATAAGCAGACATTTATATGCTGTATACACTATATTGTTATAGTGTCAATGCAAATTAAGCAGTTTACTTGACTAATCAATTCTACTTGGTAGTGTTACTAACTAAATTCAAGTTTAGAGAAACAGTAACCTTAATTTTTTAATTGTTTGATGGGAAAACTAAGATTTATGGGTTAATACTCAATTTCTGAAGAAATCAGACAGTAAACATTTAGCCAAGAACACAAGGTACACAGTTCATTTTCATGGTCTAAGGTTACCCAAACTATCTTGGACATTTAAAAAAAAGCTGCTTACCATTACACAGTGGTAAGTGTGTGAAGGGCAGGTGGGGCTCATTAGAATGAGACAAAGGACATGGCCCAGTGGTTATTTCTTAAATGCAGTGGATAGGCCAGAGACAGACCAAATCTTTTCCAAAGACAGTGCTGAATAGCTTCCTAAGAACATTTTTCTCTGCAGTAGCATCCCTCGAAAGCTGCTAAAGTGATGTGGCTTTACCTGTACAAAGCTTGCTTCAAGGAAGGAGTTGTGTTCGCAACATTTAAAGCCATGTAAATACATGTAATAAGCTTGTAACATGTGTAGTGTTTCTTTGGCCTTTATTCTACAAAATCAAAATAAGACTGCCGAATGTAAGACCATGAACTGTTTTAATCTTATGACCTAATTTTAAAGGTCTTTAGTTTTTAAAAGGTTGCCTTTGTGCTTAAGTGCCAGTGAATCAATGCAACTGTATGTTTGTGAACTATACAAAGAAGATCTGTTCTATTAAGTTTTTATAGCTGAGCTACAAAGACATTTTTCAAAAGATATAATATGTAGTACAAGACTTTGTCCCCAACCTTTTTAAACTCAAAGATACATTTTGGCTTTATCAATACTAAGTAGCCCCTGATTATATGCAACCCCTCATTTATGAAAAAAAGTGTCATATGATTATATCAAATTACTTTTCAATCTTTTAGCAAAAGAGCTAATTTTTGTTTTCTCAATTAAGTTCAGAGCAGACATAGTCCAAATCAAACATTTAGTATCTATCCTAAGGGACAAGTTCACAAAACTATGATATGACTTCGAAAGACAAAAATTCATAAATAAACCTTTTCTCCCTTGTTAAAAAAAAACTTATAAAAATACACAAATGACATACATATGAGACAATCTAAAGAATATGTGGATTACTTCAAAAGACTAAATAATATTGTATTAAATCCCACAAATTTTAATTTGTCTATATGATATGTATTTCTGGCAATGCAACCAGCCTTACAATGACTAATGAACTTAAGCTGAAAATTATCTGTAAGTCATAGTTCCTAAAGATGTTATTTATATCTTTAAATCATTAATGTTAATACTAAAAGAATTCTCAGAAGTACTAGTCATAAAATACATTATGTGTATAAATATATGCAACCTACTCATAGGTAAATGCTAAACTCCCACTGTGGTGGCATGAAGTAATATAAATCCAGAAAGCTTATTTCCATTAAACTGTTCCTTAGAAAGATATCAAAAACAGCCATAAAGTAGGTAATAGAACAGATACTTTTTAGAGGTCGTTTCCATTTATTTGGTCTCATAGATGGTTTCACAGAATTTTTAAATGAGCATTTATAAACAAGAAAAGGAGGTGTTATTTATGCCTTGGAATGTCTTTAATTGGCGTATTCTGGTGAAGAGATTTTTATAAACAAACAACAAATAATAAAACAAAGAATGCTGCTCTGCTAAGATGTGATATGGCAGATACTGCTGATAAAATTACCCATGGCCTAAGGTCAGTATTTCTATTTTGGTCAAGCTTCAAGAATGGCATATATAGCTTGATCAGGCTAGCCCTTCTTGTCCTGGGAATACTTTTATTTCTGCTCATTGTGTTAAAGCTTTTCTTTAACAACATCAACATGTTGGCTGACAAAGTACATGGCTTGAACCTGAAAATGCACCCCCAGATAGAGATATTAAATTAACAGGCTGGCAAGTCAAGGACAGGTAAGAATCCGCATAGAGCCTTACCAACCTAAGATATAACTGCATTGCTTTGGATAATGCATATTCCGTGACAGATAAGGAAGGCATCCAGGATGACCTAAGACAGACTCAGTCTTGTATAGTAAATAAAAAAAGAGGAGAGTAGGAGAGCTTTTGGTGCTGCTTGGCAAGAATCTGACATTAGCCAAAAATAAGGAAATGGGCTGCTTGACAGGAATCTGAAATTAGGCTAGAACAAAGAAATAATTTTAGGCTGGAATCTAAATCTTAGACTAGAACAAGGAAGTAGGCTTCAGACATGAAAATGACTTTGGGCTAGTACAGGGAATTTGGTGCAGATATTTTGCTCATCCTGTTAAGCCCTTAGAAACAGTGGTCATGGGAGTGTTCACGGAACTTTGTTTATTGCCTTCCTTGTTATTTGGCTATTTGCATTTATTGTCTTGCTTGTTCCCTGACTATTTGCATCTATTGTATGGGTAGACCCTCAGCCTAGAACTGACCTTAATACATGAGTGTAATTAAAATGTTATGAAAGCAAAAAAAAAAAAAAAAAAAAAAAGAAGGGGGAATGGGGTAGTTCATTTCTAGGGAGAGGAAATGGGGAAAGGAGATGACATCTGAAATGTAAATAAATAAAAAACAAGAGGTGACTTTACAAAGTATTAAAATAAGCTATCAATGTTGTGTTATGACAGAATTCCTCTAATAGAATTCTTGTTTAAAATATATTTCCACAAACCAGTTCATACCCTCATTTTATTTATTATAAGAAACTTTTAAAAGCTACATGTTCCTGTCTTATAACTTGACAAGATAAGAGAAGGCTTCAAATTGTCACCTAGGCATGACTAACATAGACATCATAATCATGAACTCATAATAACTGTGGCTACCTGAACTGTGTCTGCATAAAATTTTTAACAACCAGTTTTGTTTGTGACTGGGACCCTCTGAAGTACAGACTTCTAACAGATTCTGGAGAGATAAGAAGATATTTTTAGTTGTTTACCCACTACTGAATCTACCAGTTCAAAGGACATCCCTAACTTATGGTTATATTGAAGGACCTGATTAAATACTGCAGGCCACAAAACAAAATGATGTGGATTGTGGGGATAATGATTTATCAGAAAGAAGATGCTGGTGGGCGTCTGAGAAAAATAAAAGATAAAATAATCAGAATGCATTACATACATATATGAAATTGTCAGAAATAAAAATCTTAAATTTTTTTTGTTTTTTTTGAGACAGGGTTTCTCTGTGTAACCCTGGCTGTCCTGGAACTCACTCTGTAGACCAGGCTGGCCTCGAACTCAGAAATCCGCCTGCCTCTGCCTCCCAAGTGCTGGAATTAAAGGCATTAAGCACTACAGACAGGCAAAAATCTTATTTTTTAAGTCTTGTCTTTTTAATATTTCAAAGTTATGTGACCTCCTTCAGGATATTTCCATTGCATGTAAGTTCATTAATAGGAAAATTGATAAACAGTAGATTTCCTATATTGCTTCATGCCAAGAAATCAAGAAAATCTATCCAAAATATTTATTCTCAGTATTAGAAAGACATTTGAAAATAAATTTATTAACCACCTTCCACAACCTAAATAAAATTATTCCTAAATGCTGGTTTCTAACCCCAAAGGAGTAGCAGACTACTTACTACTAAGAATATTCCTGTAAGTTTTCACATGTCCTCATGATCAATACTATAATAATATAAAAAATCCTTTTAGTGAGGTATTATTAATGCTATTGCATTCCCTCATTGATACTAAAATGAAAATATAAACTGTTGCTGAGTTTAGAATAACTTCTCTTATGTGATCTTTTTTTTAAAAAGAAAATCAGCTTTCAACCAAAAGTAATCAAAAAAAAATAAGGAAGGACACTTCATACTCATCAAAGGAAACATCTACCAAGATGAATTCTCAATTCTGAACATTTATGCTCCAAAAGCAAGGGCACCCACATACATAAAAGAAACTTTTCTGAAACCTCAAAGCACACATTGCACCTCACACAATAATAGTAGGGGATTTCAGCACCCCACTTTCATCAATGGACAAATCATGGAAACAGAAACTAAACAGAGACATAGTGAAATTAACAGAAGTTATGAACCAAATGGTTTTAACAGATATCTATAGAACATTTCATCTTAAAACAAAAGAATATAACTTTTTCTCAGCACCTCATGGTACCTTCTCCAAAATACACCATATAATTGGTCACAAAACAAGCCTCAAGAGATGCAAAAGATTGAAATAATCCTTTGCATCCTATCAGCTCACCATGAACTAAGGCTGGTCTTTATTAGTGACAAAAACAATGGAAAGCCCACATACACGTGGAAACTAAACAATGCTCTACTCAATGATGACTTGGTCAAGGAAAAAAGACATTTTAGAATTTAATAAAAATGAGGATACATCATACCAAAACTTGTGGGACTCCATGAAAGTAGTACTAAGAGGAAAACTCATAGCTCTAAGTGCCTACAAACAAAAACAAAAACAAAAACAAAAACAAAAACAAAAACAAAAAAACTGGAGAAGACATAGACTAACAACTTGTCAGCACACCTGAAAGCTCTAGACCAAAAAGGAACAAATACACAAAAGAAGAGTAGATGGCAGGAAATAATCAAACTCAGGGCTGAAATCAACCAAGTAGAAATAGAAAGAACTATACAAAATATTAACAAAACCAAAAGCTGGTTCTTTGAGAAAATCAACAAGATAGATAAACCCTTAGCCAGACTAGCCAGAGGGCACACAGACAGTATCCAAATTAATAAAATCAGAACTGAAAAGGGAGACATAACAACAAAAAATGAGGACATTCAAAAAAATCATCAGATACTACTACAAAGATGCATACTCAACAAAACTGGAAAATCTGGATGAAATAAAAAGATTTCTGGACAGATACCAGGTACCAAAGTTAAATGAGGAGCAAATAAACTATCTAAACAGTCCCATAACCCCTAAAGAAATAGAAGCAGTCATTAAAATCTCCCCACCAAAAAAAGCCCAGGACCAGATGGTTTTAGTGCAGAATTCTATCAGACCTTCAAGGAAGACCTAATACCAATTATCTTCAAACTATTCCATAAAATAGAAACAGAAAGAAGACTACTCAATTTGTTCTATGAAGCTACAATCACGCTCAGACCTAAACCTCACAAAGACGCAACAAAGAGAGAACATCAGACCAACCTCCCTTATGAATATTGATGCAAAAATACTCAATAAAATTCTCACAAATTGAATCCAAAAACACATCAAAACAATCATTGATCATGATCAAGTAGGCTTTATCCCAGGAATGCAGGGTTGGTTCAATATTCAGAAATCCATCAATGTAATGTACTATATAAACAAACTCAAAAAAAAAAAAACACCAAATTATCATCTCACTAGATGCTGAGAAAGCATTTGACAAAATTCAACATCCCTTCATGTTAAAAGTCTTGGAAAGATCAGAAATTCAAGGTCCATACCTAGACATAGTAAAAGCAATATACATCAAGCCAGTAGCCAACATCAAACTAAATGGAGAGAAACTTGAATCAATTTCTCTAAGATCAGGGACTAGACAAGGCTGCCCACTCTCTCCCTACCTATTCAATATAGTACTGGAAGTCTTAGCCAGAGCAATTAGATAACAAAAATGTCAAAGGGATACAAATAGGAAAGGAAGAAGTCAAAATATCACTATTTGCAGATGATATGATAGTATACTTAAGTGACCCCAAAACTTCCACCAGAGAACTCCTAAACCTGATAAACAACTTCAGCAAAGTGGCTGGATATAAAATCGACTCATACAAATCAGTAACCTTCCTCTACTCAAAGGATAAAAAAGGCTGAGAAAAAATTAAAGAAATGACATCCTTCACAATAGTCACTAATAACAAAATATCTTGGAGTGAATCTAACCAAGCAATTAAAAGATCCGTATGACAAGAACTTCAAGTTTCTGAAGAAAGAAATCGAAGAAGATCTCAGAAGATTGAAAGATCTCCCATGCTCTTGGATTGGAAGGATTAATATAGTAAAAATGTCCATCTTGCCAAAAAGCAATCTACAGATTCAGTACAATCCCCATTAAAATCCCAACTGAATTCTTCACAGAGTTAGACAGAGAAATTCTCAAATTCATTTGGAATAACAAAAAACTCAGGACAGCAAAAACTATTCTCAACAATAAAAGAACTTCTGGGGGAATAACCATCCCTGACATCAAGCTGTACTACAAAGCAATAGTGATAAAAACTGCATGGTATTGGTACAGAGGCAGGCAGAAAGATCAACGGAATAGAACTGAAGACCCAGAAATGAACCCACACACTTATGGTCACTTGATCTTTGACAAAGGAGCTAAAACTGTCCAGTGGAAAAAGGACAGCATTTTCAACAAATAGTGCTGGTTCAACTGGAGGACAGCATGTAGAAGAATGCAAATTGATCCATTCTTATCTTCTTGTACAAAGCTCAAGTCCAAGTGGATAAAGGACCTCCACATAAAACCAGATACACTGAAACTAATAGAAGAGAAGATGGGGAAGAAGCTTGAGTACTTAGGCACAGGAGAAAAATTCCTGAACAGAACACCAGTAGCTTATGCTCTAAGATCAAAAATTGACAAATGAATCCTCAGAAATTTCCAAAGTTTCTATAAGACAAAGGACACTGTCAATAGGACAAAATGGCAACCAACAAATTGGGAAAAGTTCTTTACCAATCCCGCATTTGACAGATGGCTAATATCCAATATATACAAAGAACTCAATAAATTAGGCTCCAGACAACCAAATAACCCTATCAAAAATGGGGTACAGAGCTAAACAAAGAATTCTCAACAGAGGAAACTCGAATAGCCTAGAAGCACCCAAAGAAATGTTCAGCATCCTTAGTCATCAGTGAAATGCAAATCAAAACAACCCTGAGATACCACCTTACACCAGTCAGAATGGCTAAGGTCAAAATCTCAGGTGATAGTAGATGCTGGCAAGAATGTAGAAAAAGAGTAACACTCCTGCATTCATGGTGCGATTGCAAGATGTTGCAACCACTCTGAAAATCAGTCTGGAAGTTCCTCAGAAAATTGGACATAGCATTACCTGAGGACGCAGCTATACCACTCCTGGGCATATACCCAGAAGATGCTCCAACATATAATAAGGACATATGCTCCACTATGTTCATAGCAGCCTTATTTATAATAGCCAGAAGCTGGAAAGAACCCAGATGTCCTTCAACAGAGGAATGGATACAAAAAAATGTGGTTCATTTACACAATGGAGTATTACTCAGCTATTAAAAACAATGAATTTGAGAAATTCTTAGGTAAATGGATGAAACTAGAAAATATCATTCTGAGTGAGGTAACCCAATCCCAAAAGAACACACATGGTATTCACTCCCTGATAATTAGTTAATAGCCCAGAAGCTTAAAATACCCAAGATTCAACTCGCAGACCACATGAAGTTTGTGAAGAAGGAAGGCCAAGCATGGCTGCTTCAGTCCTTCTTAGAAGGAGTAACAAAATAGTCAAGGAAGCAAATATGGAGACAAAGTGTGGGACAGAAACTGAAGGAGGGGTCATCTGGAGACTGTTTCACCTGGTATCCATCCCATGTGCAGTCACCAAAGGTAGATGCTGATGTGGATGTCAGGAAGTGCATGCTGACAGGAGCCTGATTTAGCTTTCTCCTTAGAGGTCTGCCAGAGTCTGATATATTCAGAGGCGGATGCTCACAGCTAACCACTGACCTGATCAAGGGGTTCTGAATGGAGGCCTTAGAGAGTAGGAACTGAAGGAGCTGAAAGGGTTTGTGGCCCAATAAGGAGAGCAACAATACCAACCAACTAGAGTTCCCAGGGTATAAACCACCATCCTGGAAGCACATAGGGAGAGTCGCATGGCTCCAGCTGTATATGTAGGGGAGGATGGCCTTGTTTAGCATAGGTGGGAGAGGAGATCCTGGGTCCCATGAAGACTGGACGCTGAATGTGGGGGAATTCGAGGGTTGGGAAGTAGGAATTGGGGGGGTTAGGTGGGGGCACATCCTCATAGAAGAAGGAAGAGGGGGGATGAGATATGGGTGGGGCGAGGGAAGAATAGGGTAAGGGGATAACATCTGAAATGTAAATAAAATATCCAATAAAAAAATTTTAAAAAAGAAAGAAAATCAAATGAAAGATTTAGTCAGGTAGATAGTTCAGTAAATAATTTCAGGTTCAAAGTTTTACAGAGCTTGTAAGACATGAAAGTCATGCTTTCACACTGACTATACTATGACATAAAGCACAGCAGGATCTCCCCAGTCCATGCAGAAGATTAAAAAAAAAATCATTTAGAATGGGAGGAAAACAAGTATCATTGCAAATAAAATTCTCACCCATGTGTACATTTTAGCAATAAAAAATGAATTCAACTTCCTCCCATTGATGCTTCTTTCTACAGACCTTTCTAGTGGTAGCAAGAAATCAGTATGATTTACAAGGTGCTAGACAAGGTCCGATTCCAGTATCTATAAACACTTGTATGCTACTTAAGAATGCAGGAGGGGACTGAATCTCAAAGCTGCTGATATGGATTTTGAGGATATGGAGCTAATATTTTCTGCTTGGAAATTGTGCTTGGAAATTTGATAACATAAACTTTAAAATGTAATAAAATACGAACATAACAGATTGAGAAAAACAGGAAGGGAAGAAAAGCATCAATGAACAATTAAAATATAATCTATTTGCATAGCTAATTCAGAAAGTTAACTGAAAAGGTTTGTGTTTTTATAACCACTAAAAGAGTTGTAAATTTTAGGTTAGTAAAAGGTATTACAATTTATTAGCTAATAGAAAATAAGAAATAAATCAAGATTTTTCAAGAAGTAAATCTTGGTATTCTTAAAACTCCTATTAGCTAGAAGTTACAGGCTGACTTTCATTATCTTGGCTTGAAGGTTGTAAAGACCAAATTTTTAAGATGTTTATAGTCATGTACAAAAGCTGATCTATTATTTCATAGAGCCCTACTCACATAGATATAAAATGATTGTGTCACTTTCCCTTGTATATGGATTTTATATGTATAATATTGCCATTGATCACCATGTTCTATTGATTATTTTATCAGAAATCACCATCTCCCATTAATTGCTTCCCCTTCCAATGTTACTGACATGATTACATTTCTGTCGCCTTTCACAACATATGTGGTATTAATTTATAGCACAATCTGTCTATTTCTGCTTTCTTTTTAAAAATAGCTTGCCATGAAATATATCATGATTTCCATATTACTGCAAGTTCTTTTAGGCTAACAACCAGCACACGAGACAACAAACTTGGAAGTTCTGACTTGATGAATGGCTGACTGGATGGATGCACTCATAGATGGGTAGATAAATAGATTAATAGCCTATGATTTAAGGTACATTTGAACTAACAGAAAAGATTGCTTTGTAATAACTAGGCATGACTGACAAAATAAGGCATTTTAGTTCCACAGAGTCATAGGCTGAATCTGAAAGAAAGAGACGTAGTCTGTGATGTAAGTTGTTTTAGAATTCATTTTCTTGGCGAGGGATAGAAAATAATCAGATTTGAGGAGAATTACAAGCAAAGCAGCAATCTAGGCCCTGGGAGGCCTTGGTCAATATGATTGGAACTCAAGATTGATTGTCAGAAGTTCTAACACAAGGTTCTAAATAATTCCTTAATTGCTCATTAGGGGTAAGCTCTTTCATTGGGCTATACTCAGGCCAGGACAATAGGAGCCTGCTGTGACATCTTAAGCCAAGTGGCTGAAGCAGCTATTCTAGGACCTGTCAATGTAGGCAATCACCTGACCAGACTTTATATAGTTAGACAGCATGTGTACTTTGAAAACAATACAAGGAAGTAGAGCTCTATCACTTCAACAATAATTTTAACTTACTTTAATCTTCATTTTTAAATCAGATAAATGTGACAGGAAAATGATCATTTAGTAAAATAAGCTATAAGAATTTGCTAAACCAAAACTCTTCCAGTGTTTGAGAACAAAGCATACACAGACATACATGTTGATTAACATACCATTTACACAGTACTGGTTAAGGTAGGACAGATGCAGTAGCCATGCCAGGACCATCTCTGCAAATGGTCTGCTTATCAGTCTCCTTCACTCTCTGTTGGTATCTTTGACATTAATGCAAAATTTCACCTCATTTAAAAACAAAGAACATGCATGCACAAAATATTGTTTTTTTTTTATTGGATATTTTCTTTATTTACATTTCAAATGTTATCCCTTTTCTTAGTTCCTACTCCTGAAACCCCCTATCCCATCCCCCCTCC
>JANHMN010000005.1:87238168-87250188 GCA_030674055.1 Rhabdomys pumilio
ACATGACTAGAAGGAAACAAGAAGTTAATGTTGCAAATAAAGGGTTTGTTTGTGTTGTGGATAAATTATGACTTTAAGATAGAACTACATGAATGAGTGTATAAGAATCTGGTAGCCAGGAGTAAGTTACCTGCTTGGAAGCTTAGATTAAAAAAATATCTCTTCTGTAGGTCAATATTAAGTTTCCTCCAAGATAACTGCCAAGCTAGTTTTCCTAAAGATTATTATGCAGAAGTTCTCATCTGAAAAAATTACACTAAAACACTAAATGTGTTTATTGAAGTTGAATTGGTGTCTACTCCTGATGCAGTCACCCATACCAAATACTCGCTGAACAAAAAACTTTTTAAAATAACTTAGTATTTTCCCTCATAAAAGTTCCTTTAGATATTCCCTACTCAGAGCTGTATCTCATATTGGTCTAAAATTTATGTTAAAAATTTGTTTATTTTAATTTTATGTCTATGAGGTGTTCGTATTTATTGCATGTGTGTATTGTGCATGTGCTATGTATTTATGTAAGTATGTATGTATGTATGTATGTATATATGCATGTATGTATATACATACATACTGGGTGCATACCTGGTGGCCAAGGAAGACAGAAGAGAACTCCAGATACTCTCGAACTGACAATACAGATGGTTTTGATCTAGCACATGGGTGCAAGGGACCAACTAAACTTTAGTTCTTTATCTTATTAACTGCTGAAGCATCTAACCAATCTTATCCTCATATTATTCTAAAGCAATACTGACTTCTACATTGGGAAAATTACCCTTAAAGATAAAAGTTTCATCTTTGAAAATAAAGAAAAATGTGAAGACAAAACAAGCAAGAGAATGAGAATAAGCAGAAGCACTGGAATTTTTGTTTAATCAGCATGTCTTCTGGAATTAGTATTATATGCCCAGACTATAATTAGCTTATAGATAGTAGATTTCAATCTGTCTTCATTTTATATTCTTAGTTTTAGTTTACTCTGGCCTCAACTTTTTTTTTAAACAGATAGTCTTGGAAGTGCTGTATAGAATATACAAATATTATACTTTACATATTTTATATTGAAATTATGGTAAATGATTGCCAATAATTTGCATTTGGGGGTTAATTTTTATATGTGTAGGTTAGACAAAGTATATGACTACAGTCTTAAGTTTCATTTTCAATTATAAACAGCTTGTTTATAATTTCATATGCTCAGAAAGTCACAGACACAACTGAAAGATGCATACCATGCTGAAAGGCAACAATAGTGATATAGAAGCCTCTAAATGTTACATGTGAGGGCTGATGAAATTAATG
This sequence comes from Rhabdomys pumilio, assembly GCA_030674055.1. NCBI lineage: Eukaryota > Metazoa > Chordata > Mammalia > Rodentia > Muridae > Rhabdomys > Rhabdomys pumilio. The sequence goes on from JANHMN010000005.1 coordinate 87,239,474, forward strand.
TGACTTTATAAATACGGTAAATTGTCAGGAATAACAATTATAATGCTCATTTAAATAGGAAAATTAATCAACATGAGATCTGATGTGCTTAAGAGTGATGAACTATTAAAAGGCTTGTGACAGCTTTAAAGTCAAATGCCAGTAGACATTCTGAAAGATAAGGAAAACATTCCCAAGTTTACTTTAGCTTTTTTCCACCGCTACTTTTCTCCAACCTTTATTCTAAGAAGCTAGCTTGCAATACCCTCATGTTCAGATACTTATTACAAGAAAAATATCTGTAGCTTTATGTGAGGGAGGGAATCACAGCTTGAGAATTTTCAGAGGTATGTGCACAGTGGGTGGTTTCAAGCTTGCTTAACATTGAAACTATTTACAGGAAATCTAAATGAAGCTTCTGAAATGAAATGTATCCTGAAGGAATGAGAGTCTAGCCACACAAATTAGAGCCAAGAATGGCTCCGATTTAGAAGGGGCTAGAAATATGGACTGAGTTCAGTGTGGGAGCACAGATTATCCAACCCCATGCTGCTGGTTCCTGTGGCAGTTCACCAAAAGCATGCAAAATTGGTAGTAAAACTAAAGACAAAACAAAATTCCTCACTAAGTCAACCTGGAGAAAGCAACCCACCCCATACCCCCTGCCAAAAACAAAGAAAGAAAGAAACAAAGGAACAAAATACCAAACACAAAAACCTGAGCAGTAGGAACCCTTACTCTGTAAAGCAAAAAAACTGAGGCCAAGTAAAGTGAAGAAAAAGCATTTGAGCCCACACATTCTGTAATACTGATAATAAGGTTTGACTGTGCTGGGCACATGGAATGGAAATCAACACCAAGATTTGGACCATGGGATAAGATTAAAAATCTCAAGATACAGCCAAATGAGAATGAGATCAAAATGGCAAGATCAATATTGGTCAATAATACATGTGGGGGTAGGTTTTGGCAAATGCTGTGAGTTAGGCCAAATAACAAGGGTGAGATCCACCAGATATAATTAGAAGGGATTTTAAGTTAATTAGAGACTTAAATTCCTCAATTACAAGACCACTGGAGGAAGTCCACAAGCCATCTTTTAAAACTATTTATAGCCCTATTTTTGCCACTAGGATGGACAGAAATATCTGTGGTTTCCATGCTTTAAAAGTACCTTAGAGGAGGGGTTGGAAAGATATCTCTATGGTTAGCAGTGTTTACAGTCCTTGGAGAGAACTCATTTGTTTTCAGCACCTACATGGAAGTTTACGACCCTTTTAACTTCCTTTTCTTGATCTCTACAACATTTTGCACAGAAGTGATATACTTATATACATGCAGGCAAAACACAAATCTCTACAAAATAAAAATAATTAAATCCGAAATCCTATCTTGAGGAAAAATGATCATTGGTGGTTTTTGTAACCCAAATCAATATAATCTGCCACTGAAAAAGTCCCAACAGGCAGTATAAGTAATTGTCAAATTAAACACAATATGACAGTTACACTGAGATTAGCAAGACAGGAAGGCATAGATTTCCTAATTTTAAAATTTGTTCTTGGGTTTCTTCCAGTCTGGGCCTGAGCACTGAGCAGATCCCGGGTGGCAGCTCTGCCCCCAATCTCTCAGAACCCAGAGGAAGCAAGGCTCCCCGGTGCTCTAACCCTGGCATTATCTTAGGCAAGCAGACAGCAACGCCTGCCCCAGACAGGGAGTAACTGGGACCCACAAGGACCCAGGAAGTCACTCCTGGGCTGAGCAGATTTTGGGCCTCAGCTCTTACTCCAGTAGCAACACCCACCCCACACAGTTCTGATAAAACCAAGATAATAGGAAAGACAGGCTCCAGTCAGAGACAGGGCAGGTAGCACTAAGGAGATCCAGATGGCAAAAAGCAAGCACAAGAACATAAGCTTCAGCAACCCAGGGTAGTTGGCATCATTAGAACCTAGTTCTCCCACAAAGAAAGTCCTGAATTCCCCATAGTACTAGGAAAGCTAGATTCAGATTTAAAATCACTTCTAAAGATGATGATAGAGGACTTTAAGAAGGACATAAATAACACTCTCAAAAAATTTGAGGAGAACACAGGTAGACAGGTAGAAGCCCTTAAAGTGGAAACACAAAAATCCCTTAAAGAATTACAAGAGAACACAACCAAACAGGTGAAGGAATTGAACAAAACCATCCAGGACATAAAAATGGAAGTAGAAACAACAAAGAAATCACAAAGGGAGACTACCCTGGAGAGAGAAAACCTAGAAAAGAAATCAGGAGTCATAGATGCAAGCATCATCAACAGAATACAAGAGATAGAAGAGAGAATCTCAAGTGCAGAAGATACCATAGAAAATATTGACACAACTGTCAAAGAAAACTCAAAATGCAAAAAGTTCCTAACACAAAATATCCAGGAAATCCAAGACACAATAAGGAGACTAAACCTAAGGATAATAGGTAGAGATGAGAGTGAAGATTCCTAACTTAAAGGGTCAATAAATATCTTCAACAAAGTTATAGAAGAAAACTTCTCTAATCTAAAGAACGAGATGCTCAAAACATACAAGAAGCCTATAGAACGCCAAATAGACTAGATCAGAAAAGAAATACCTCCCATCACATAAGAATCAAAACACCAAGTGCACAAAACAAAGAAAGAATATTAAATGTAGTAAGAGAAAAAGGCCAAGTAACATATAAAGGCAGACCTATCAGAATTACACCAGACTTCTCACCAGATACTATAAAAGCTAGAAGATGCTGGACAGATGTCATACAGACCGTAAGAGAACACAAATGCCAGCCCAGCAAAACCCAACAAAACTCTCAATTACCATAGATGGAGAAACCAAGATATTCCACGATAAAACCAAGTTCACACAATATCTTTTCACAAACCCAGCATTACAAAGGATAATAGCAGGAAAGCTTCAATAAAAGGAGGGAAATTATACCGTAGAAAGAGCAAAAAATGTATTCCTCTTCCAACAAATCCAAAAGAAGATAGCCACACAAAGGTAACTCCAACTCTAATAACAAAAATAACAGGAAGCAACAATCACTATTCCTTAACATCTCTTAACAGTAATAAACTCAATTCCCCAATTAAAAGACATAGGCTAATGGACTGGATTCATAAACAGGGTCCAGCATTTTGCTGCATACAGGAAACCCTCCTCAGTGATGAAGACAGACTCTACCTTAGAGTAAAAGGCTGGAAAACAATTTTTCAAGCAAATGGTCCTAAGAAACAAGCTTGAGTAGCCATTATAAAATCTCTAGCCTGAGAACACAAAGGGAGGGACTCATGGCTCCACCTGTATAGGTAGTTGAGGGTGGCCTTGCCAGGCATCAGTGGAAGTGGACAGCCTTGATACCTGAAAGTTCAGACTCCCTAGTGTTGGGGAATTTCAAGAGCAGGAAGGTGGGAATGAGAGGATGGTGGGAGCACACACTCATAGTAATTGGAAGGGGGTGGATGGGGTAAGGGGTTAGGCATCAGTGGAAGTAGAGAGCCTTGGTGCCTGAAAGTTTAAATTCCCTAGTGTTGGGGAATTTGAGAGCAGGGAGGTAAAAATGGGAGCATGGTGGGAGTACACCCTCATAGAAACTCCTAGAATTATATGGATTAGACATGACAGAGGCAGGCTGCCAGAAGACTAGATTCCAGAATTCAAACAAAAATTATCTTGATACTAAAATTTGTTTTGAGAATTGTATATTGCAGAATACACAACCTCGGTGTATCTACTCATCAAGTGAGCTGAGCAGACCTGCTCCAACCTCTGATGTCCTAGAATTCCAGCTGGATGCAGTGAAGACACAGACATCAGAGGCTTATCAATTTACTCTTCCCCCTGGCCATCTTCTAATATCTCATCACCCATAATCAGCTTGAAGAAGTTAATGAAGAGTCAGCGCCCCTACTCCCTGGGCTTGGGGACTGAGGTGGTTAATATTGGGCTGTCTTTCTAAGGAAAAGTAGTGGTTTTGTTGGAACAGGGAGAATTAGCTAGGATTTATTGCATAGCCATAACCTATTTGCAGAAATATGTATAATTGTTATTAAGATGAAGTTATAATTTCTTAAATGGTACAAAATTTACTTTGATTTCCAATTTAACTTTTTCATTGGTATGAACTTCTTATTGATATAAAGAGAGATTAATATTGTTACTCTCATAGGCATTGTGCCTGTATAACGCATTTAGGAATACAAGGCTTAGACCTAGTCCTTCTTTAACTTTTTAAACTGATTTGAGTTGGTTAGCCTGTGAGTTAAGGGCCTATAGCAAATTCATGGCTCTGAGTTTATTGTCAGAGTGTTTTGTATATTTTATTTAGCTGAGAGGAGTTAACAAACAATAGTCCAGATTGTCTTACATGGATAGTTGGTTTTCAAAATGTCAGAAGTCCACAGAATTGATGTTACAAACATTTCTGTATTAATGTCCATTTTGATTATAGACCTGTCTGCTCCTGACATCTTCCCTGTTGTTGGATTCTAAGAAGAAATTGAGCATCTTTGGAGTTACTCCAGTTGTGGTGAGACAGCTACTAGGCAAAAATTGCCTCTTCATCTACAGACAAATCACTGTCCAGAAAAGGATACACTTGTGGAATAGTCGACTGATTATATCTGGCAAGACTGAGTAATCAGCCCTTAATAATTCTGCATCACTTGGTCTGTCAGATGATCCTGGGCCAGAAGGCTGAAGGTCGAATGCTCCAACATTTTGTAGTATACGGACTGTCCAGTTGCTCAGTGGTCTCTATAATTTGGCTAATTTTAGAAGCTCACAAGTTTTATTAATCTGCCTCCCTTTTTCTACATTCTGTCCTGTCTGAACTCATTTTCAGAATACCATCTCTTCTAAACTGTCAATATTATTTCTGCTTTCATAATTAAATATCACATCTATTTCTTTTTATTTTAGTTAAACAACTAGAAGACAAAGACTATATTTTATATATTTTTTAATCTATGTAACAAAGCTAACAAAATAAAAGTTCTATCAAACACATGAAAATAACAGTCAGTAACAGTTTTCTGAGCTTTCAGTGCCAATTAATAGAACAGATACTGAATCCCAGCTTCTTTCTAATCATCTCCCATTACCTCCAAATCAATTTTGTCAAAATTAAAACAAACCTTTCTGAAACCATAGCCCCATAAAATAAAAAACCCAGTGGCTTGTAATTTATCAGCCAGATTTATAACAGTACATCTTCAACCCCTAAAGAATACAAACTCAAATTTCTCACACAAAGAATACAAAACTCAATTGATATTGATACAAGTTGCACACCTAGATTGGACAAATGTGTCCTACATTATTCTATTGCCCTTCTGTGATATCCATAGTTACCTGTGGCTATTTCCAGCCACACACATCTGGTTTATCTTCTTTCTCCATCTTCTCTCTGTCCCCTTATCCACCCACATCTCTGTCTCTCTGTCTGCTCTCTAAAACTTTCAGGCCTGCCTTCTTTTTCCATTGCCCAATTACAAGCTCTAGCCTTATATTTCACCTGACCTCACTTATATACAGACAACAATCCATACATAGCAACCTATTCTCATTTGAGAATCCCAAAAATATCACATGCTTCACATTCAGTATTGTGAATAGTGGGTGGTCAACAAACATATTAAATTAACCTATTGTCATATTTTGAAAGCATTTCCTTGGAAATCCTTGTCCAGGAAAAAAGAGAGAAGATCTGTGTATCTTCTCAGGGGTCTCTAGAGGAACAAAACAAATGGTAGGAATATGTTATGTGAGCTTCAGAAATAACAACAAAAGCAGAATCACACCAGAGAGCTGAGAACCCTGTAGTTGCTTAGTCCTTGAGATTGGGTGTCTCAGCAGTGAGTGTAGTTCCACAATAATCCTGATTGCCTCAATTGATGTGGGAAGATCCAGTTCAGTTGGGAGTGGCACCCTCATGTATCAGTCCAGCTAAACAGGATATTTCAGGAGGTAGATCATCTTACGTTTTGCTCTCTTGGTCTTTTCTCTTGCCTCCAGGTTAATTTGCTCCTGATTCTCACTTGTAGGTAGCCTGATAACTGGTCACTCAATCCCGAAACTGGGTGTCTGTCCAGTCCCAATGTGGTTCTGTTGACCTGAAAGTTTTCTTGGAGAAACATGGTAGGGAAGGTGCAGTGGAGTTTGCTGGTCCTGATCCCTAGTCCATGATGAAAGCTCAGAAACAAAAGTTGGTTCTGACACAAGTATAGGAATCAAGATGAGTAGCAGGGCAAATTAACATGGAGGCAAGAGAAAAAGCCAATAGAGGGAACAGTGAGAGAGTCTGCCTCCTGAAATATCCTTTTTATCTGGACTGCTACCTAAAGGTGCCACCCACAGTTGAAGGAGGTTTTCCCATATCAATTGAAAGAATTAGGATTATTCTAAACTATATCAAGTTGACATTAAAACCAACCATAATAATCTGCTTACCACATTTTTAAGAGATTTCAGTATACACATGCTGTGTTACTCAAGGATAATGTATGAATAGAATCTGAAGGGCCTGAGAATGGAGCAAGTTGTTATGTTTATAACCTGATATTAGTCAACTTTACCCACTTAAAAATTCTGATTTCACAACTAACTATGGCCGACCATCCATTTTAATAAGATCAGTACTGTTATAAACTAGAAAAAAAAGACAGTTTCCATAATTTCAATGAAACTATTATGAAATTGGGCTGATGGTAGAAGATACTATTCAGAATAGACTTATGGAATAGAATAATAAATGTTAATGAAGAAATAAAGGACAGAAATTGAAAGTCCAGAAAGGCTTCATTAATATACCTCAAAGAATAGCATAAAGCCAAATAAAATATTTCTTCTCTGATTAAAAAAAAAATTGGAAAGGCTCCCTGAATACGGTAGTAAATGACAGGACTACTTTTAAAGCAGTCACATGATAGCTATAAAAGAAGATAGCATTGCTGAGCTATCATTTGGTTCATAGACTGTGTAATGTCTCTTAGAATCCTTGAAACAACTTGGTGGTACAGTCACTACTACTATAACCTTCTACAAATGAAATAAGGGGTAGAGATAGTTTTAGTAATTTTCTTAATGTTGAATAGCTCATAAATGTCAGAGGTGGGAAAATATTTTGAGTCATTCTGAATTTATATTCCAGATATGAATCTGTAGCCCTTATGATTCTCAAGTCAAATCAAAAAACTGACTCAAACAAAAGTGGAGATGCTCCATTCCTCTTTGATTTTTCTGAACTATCTGTTCCTAAACCTAGAGATTTTATTTCTGTGAAAACATTCAAGTAGCAAGAATAGCTAACTGGCTAACAATTGTAAATATTGTTCTGGGCATTAGAAAATACTCCATGCAGTTTCTTTGAAAACATTATGTATATGTGTATGTGTATGTATATGTATTTTCATGTATATATATATATACTGGTATAGGTAGATATTCATTTAGACGTCCCCATAACTCCACAAATTGACAAATTTTCAATTTTTAAAATTTATTTTATTACATTATGTATATGAGTATATGCATCATGTGTGTCTCTGGCATCTGGAAGTCAGAAGAGGGCACTAAATAAAGAAGTATAAAATGATTTTGAGTCATCATGTGGATTCTGGAAAGAGAACATGGGTCTACAATAGCAGCAAATGCTCTTAAACTCTGAGTCAACTTTCTCTCCATATATATTGTTTGTTTCAATCATCAAATAGAAGTTTAAAAACTCAATGGAGTATATAGTGAAAATTTTGTAGTTTTGGTTTAGCAACCCCATAGGAAGAACAACATTATCAACCAAGGGGACCTGCCAGAGTTCCTAGGGACTAAACCACCAACCTAAGAGTACACATGGAGAGACCCATGTCTCCAGTTGCATATGTAGCAGAGGATTCCCTTATCTGATATCTATGGGAAAAGAGGCTCTTGGTCCTATGGAGGATCAGTGCCCCAGCATAGTGAGAAGCTAGGGTGGTGAGGCTGGAGTGGGTGAGTGGGTGGGGAGCACCCTTATAGAGCCAGGGGGAGGGGGGACTGGAATGGGGGTTGCCAAGGAAAAACCCAGAAGGGGGACAACATTTGAAATGTAAATAAATTAATTAACCAATAAGAAAAGCACAGAAACATTATACCAATTTGTTTTTGTTTTATTTCCAGGTCAATATGGAGCTGTTTCAGATTATCCATGCTGAATGTAACTTACCTTGTGCTCTAAGATGGTCATGACTGCCAATGGCAGATTCTTTCTGCAATGTGTGACACTTGGAATTCTGTAGACTTTTCAGAGGGTATATAAATGCTAAGGCCCCAAAACTGGGGTGAGTTGTTGGTTGGTTGCTATTGGTCATGGTTTGTTAAGTAGTCATGCACAAAGAAGAGAATAGAAGAAATTATCTAGCCTGATGGTGAAGATCACACTTGCTCCAAGGACCTAGAAGCCCCTAATCATCAGGAAGCAGCCTAAGGACAACATTGTCCCCTTTCCTCTCTATCCCTTTCTATCTCCTATCTATTGTTAGGAAGTTGAAGGATGAAGAAAAGGTGGAGAAGGGTTGCAGAAAGAAAAATAGCCAAAGTAGCGAAGGACCAGCTATAGGGGTATGGTTTGTTATAAATGCTTCTATTTTGCCATTCTCATTCTTATTAATCTTTAATATTCAGTGATTTATTTTGCTATTTATTATCTGAAAAGCCTATTTTGAATATGTGCATGCGTGAAAATCTGCCAGTGATGTATCCTCTGTTTTTATTTACTTGAGAGTGTTCCATTATTCTTTCATTTATAAATATATTTCACAACATAGAATTCATTCTTCTGTACTTAAAAATCTGCACTTTCTATTTGAATTCTTGGGGTCCTGAACAGAAAATAATATCATTCAATGTATTAGTAATCTATAATAATATACTGTTTTTCTACAGTGGGTTTAAAGTATTTGTTTTGTTTTTGTTTCTTTGCTTTCAGAAAAATTGTCTATGATATATGCTGTTATTTAGGTTTAGGGATGTTTATCTACAGATCTTTTAGACTCTACTAGTTCATTTGATTTTCTCCCATTTTCTCTATTAATCAGACAATCTTCTTTTATCTTCAAGTTTAAAAATTCTTTTGTTTATCATCTTAACTCTACATTTTTTCAGTTTGGATGTTTTATATTTTTGTTTATATTTTTCATTTTGTTCCTTAAAATTTCTTGTTAAATGATTTTGAGATGGCAGTATATAATTTCTTCTGTTTAGATACTGTCTTTAGGGTTGGTGAGGTGATTTAGTTAACAAAGGTGCTTACTGCCAGACCTGATGACCTGAGTTTCATTCTGCAGTCTTTACATAGTAGAATGAAAAAAGGACTCCTCCAATCCAATTTGCCTCCATACACACAAACAGTCTCTCTCTCTCTCTCTCTTTCTCTCTCTCTCTCTCTCTCTCTCTCTCTCTCTTGCAAGAGAAAGAAAGAAATTAATGAAAGAAAAATTTTACTAGTTTCTTTATCAGTGTAGGAGAAGCTCTAAAGTCCTGTCAAAGAACTTCAACATCTTTATCAGTTTTATGTTATTTTTTTATTTCTTATTATTAAAGTTGAAGTTCCTCTGGGTTTTATTATGCTGTTGTTTGCCAGACTATGTGTACATTTTATGTGTTGCATTTGAAGATTCTCTGCCTCATGTAAATATTTTATTTTAGTTGACAAGCATAAAGTTTGGTTTAGACTTGTCTCATTAGTTCTAGCTTGCATCACTTTAAACACAGTAATAATACACAGAGTACCCAAACTGCATCAGTATAAGAAAAACAATAAAGCACTTCCTTTGGATTATTTTTGCCAAGAGTAAGCCCAAATTTGAATTCTTCACACAGGAGAGATCCCCGTGTCTTCTGTCACCTCTTGTCTGCAATGTGCTATATAATCAAGAGTCTATGCCTCCCTGATATCTGATTTCTCTGTGTCTCTATCTGTGTCTTTGTGTCCCTAACAAAGCTTTATTTTTTGGCTTTGTATTTATTGAATATCACAGAATATGCCACCTGGGGAAGAAATAAGGCATATTTTACAGAAATCTTTAACCAAGTTTTAGGAAGTGAAATTGACACCAACTGTCACAGATAATAAACAAACATTTATCAAGCAATATATGTGTGCTGCTTCCAGCATTTGTGATGGATATTTGCTTCATGAGGTTGCTTTTCAACATATGTGTTGCTTCCAAACAATAACTAAATCTCTCTCTCTCCCTCCTCCCTCCCTCCCTCTCTCTCTCTCTCTTTCTCTCTCCACCTCTCTGTCTCCCATTTTCTTACCCCCTCCCTCTCTCTCTCTCTCTCTCTCTCTCTCTCTCTCTCTCTCTCTCTCTCACACACACACACACACACACACACACACACATATGCAGGCATTGTTATCTGGGTCAGGGGTATGGAAGAGTACATATGTTAAGATTATAACATAGATTATAAAAGTTGATTATATGGGGCACCAAAAGTAAGTAATAATAACTTTTGAATTGTTCTGCTAAATGTAGGTTAAACAAACAGGCTGAGTACACAGTAGAATAGCAGTCTTAAGTCTTATCTGACCTCAAATGTACTACTAACTTTGGCTGTGAGATTCAGCAAAAGTTCCAGTCTCTTTGAATGTAAAAGTTATTTTCATAACAGTGCATTGCCACATTTGTGTGTGTGTGTGTGTGTGTGTGTGTGTGTGTGTGTGTGTGTGTGTGT
>JANHMN010000005.1:87250198-87271723 GCA_030674055.1 Rhabdomys pumilio
TGTGTGTGTGTGTGTGTGTGTGTGTGTGTGTGTGTGTGTGTGTGTGTTTTGGGGCTTGCTATGGTTTGATTGACAATTTATGGTTTAAGAATAGTCTCAGTGTTATTCTTGTCTGCTTATTTGTATGCTAACCAGATAGGCTATCTCATTCTGGGAGAAATTCATAGTGCTATTTAGTTCTCAATCCTGATTTTGTAATTCAGATTAGTCTCACCTGAGGCTTACTCATAGATTTTTGTGGCTCTTCATATTTGCATATAGCCTTTTTTCCCCTTTACCCTTTCTGATTCTCTTATACCTTTCCTAGTGAGGAGAAGCAGTGGTATCACTGAGAAAGGATCAGAGTCTAGTTTTTGACTCAGCTTCTGCTAACACTATACCACTAATGAGCAATGTGAAGGAAGAAAATCTATACTTCCCTTCCATTCCAATAATAATATGTGGATAGTGTAAAAACTGATGACATGACTGCTTTATGGCATGTTTAGGGGAAAGTTCTTACTATAGATATGAGAGAGAAAACAGCCAGGGACATCTGTAAGTATCTAGAGCAGAGAGAGAAAGTAAAAGATTGAACATGGCCAGCAGACCGGACCTGGCCACCACAGATAGACATTTGTTCTTTCTGCCAAGGATAAGAGAAATGGTTTATTTTGGTAGTGGGAAACTAGCTTCACAAGGTATTGTGTTGTATAAAAAATAAAGAAATAAGGAGTATGTTTGGTGGAGGTGCAGTCAAGTGTGGAAGAAGGGGGTCTCTGAGGTCCCATGCTGAGGCATCTCCCCCCCCTGAGGGACCAGCCACAGGACTGTATAGTATAGAATTGTGTTTATTCAGGACAGGGGGAAGGGAATTGAGAGGGCAGTAGAGACAGAGAAAGAATAGAGGAATAGAGACTGGCCATGAACACATGGAAGGAGATGGGGGAGGGGAATGTGGAGAGATGGGGAAGGGGCAGAAGGACAGAGCAAGAACAAGAGAGAGAGGAGAGGTTGAGAAGCCCCTTTTATAGTGTGTCAGGCACACCTGGCTGTTGCCAGGTAATTGTGGTGCAGAGTCTAGACAAAATGCTAACAAAGGGTCCTGAAGAATGCTGTGTTTTTTCCTACTAGAATTCATCAGAAGTAATATGGTTATTATAAAAATGCATTCTGGCCTTTTCATTTTGTCTTTTTATCCTTAAATATAAGAAATACCTTTTCACTGAATATCTTTTGTTTCTATCTGTTGACTTTGACTTTTCTGTGTTGTGAATTCTTCCATTTAGTATCTTCCTTTCAGTATGAGTGTTAGATTCAAGGAAGACAAGCCAAAATCTAAAATCCTGGGAACTCATATTCATACTGTTTTTGAAAACCTGGGTTAGTCTCTAGCTAGCTTGCATCATTCTTTCCTACACTTTGAAGGTGTTTTTATATTTATTCAATGTGTTATATACAAAGGTTTTTAGTTCTACTTACAGGGAGTAACAATGAAAAATGTGTTTACCTGTTCCAAAAGTAAACCCTACATAAGATTTAAAAACCAAATTTATGTTTAACTTATGATGATGTTTCACACATATATGAACAGACAAAGGTTTGAATGACAAAATGTTTTGTCACTTCTTAATAATTCCTAATAAGAACACTCAATTTGTAATTAAATTACCAAATGTGCTTCATAAAGTTTGCTGTGTTGTGTCTAATTATCTAAATGTACTTCAATACACTCAACTTTGTTCTCATCCAGTATAAATTATACTTAGATAAGAAGAGTAGATAAGAAGTGTCGGCTAGACTTTGCAGTGGTGGTGAACACCTTTAATCCCAGAATTCAGGAGGCAGAGATAGGAAGATCTCTGAATTTGAGGCCAACCTGGTCTACAGCGTGAATTCCAATAAAGTCCCAGCTACACAAAGAAACAACAACAATAACAACATTACCACCAACAACAAATGACTATTGCGATGGGTTCAACTTGGGCTCTTGAGTATCAATGGCTTAATGGCTGGACTGATAAGCTCAGGGTCTTTAGTACCAAATCCTGAGACTTAGAGTTATGGAATCAGGCTATAGATGCCAGTGATATATGACTACAGGTTTAGAATGTGCTAGTGAAATTTTACTCAGAAGCTAGTGTACTAAAACCTTAGATAAAATTAGCAATAATAGCAGTCAGTACCAACGAATGCCATAGATCTGAAGCAGCTAGTTTTATAGACCTTGGGTTTTGGGTGCCTCAGCCTGTGAGGATTAGCGGCTCTGTATAATTTTTCCAGTGAATTGGGTTGCATTCTTTCATCTTCAGTTTTTCACTTTCTCTAATCACTCACTGTTCTTTAGTGTCATCTCCACATCCTATGCTCTACACTGTCTCTCTCTCTCTCTCTTGGTCACTTTCTGCAACCCTTCTGCTGCTTTTTCACTGCTACTAATGCAGCTTGGTACTGCTAACACTATCTCCATTTTTGTATAAAAACCCCAGTCTGTTCTACCCATAAAAGCAATCATAATCAACAAAGAGCCATTTAAAAGAAAAATTTTCTAGTAGATGTAATGTTGCAATGCCAAGGGGCAACAAAAGAAGATGTTATCTCTTGGTTGATATAGAAAGTGACTAGAACAGCCTGATTCTATTAGTATCATCAGGTTAGAGATTGCCAAGGGTGTTCACAATAATCATGGCCTAGTTATTCATGTTAATGAAGGGTATGTTTTGTACCTAATGTTCTATGTGACACAGAGCGAATGATCTAAAAGATGAAAATAGCTACAGACTCATTTACACTTGACTTAAACTTATTTTTCTTTGAGTGCTGCTTTTCAAAGCCTGTGCAAGTTCTCTGGGGGTGGTCATGATTGGAAAGTGTCTTTAACCATGCTAGAGTATCCTCTGAGTGGATTGTATATACCCTAAATAAGTGTATTACCAGAAAGTCAGATCTGCTGGTTTCTAGTAATGATGCTGTTTGTATTTCTCCAACTCAAGTCTACCAGATAGAAAGGTCAGTCAAAACGTTTGCTTAAAACATTTAAAAAAAAAAATGCCAGGCGGTGGTGGCGCATGCCTTTAATCCCAGCACTTGGGAGGCAAAGGCAGGCGGATTTCTGAGTTCGAGGCCAGCCTGGTCTACAGAGTGAGTTCCAGGACAGCCAGGGCTACACAGAGAAACTCTGTCTTGAAAAAAAAAAAAGCATTTTTAAGTATTTCTATTCATTATTCCTTCCAACCCCTCCTATATAATCCTTCTTGCTGTCTTTCAAAGTCATGTTTTTCTTTTTAATCATTATATTTTCACGATGACTATCTGGTATTGAATAGCTCTTCCCACAAATATTCCAGAACTATAAAAATTATTTCTTTTTCTCTCAGCATTCCTCAGTTGCCTGTACTTCTTTGAGTAGGTTTGAACTTTCATGTCTAAAAACTTTTATTCATTCATGAAAGCATCAAGAAGTATTTAAGATAAAAGTTTTATTAAAACTCAACACAAAAATAAGCCCAAAAGCATTTAGTAATACTTAGCATATTTAGTAGTAAACAAGGGTAAGTTGAGTCTCTCTTCTTGTTATCAGTACAACCTCAAAGATAGTACTAAAATAACAATAGGATGTAACTTTAATTTTTGCAAAGCCTACTTTTAATGACGCTTCTTAAACACTTTAACCTCCCTTATAGTCCACCATCTAACAGAGGTAGTAGGAAAGAATGGTTACAAGGGAAGTGAGCCTGTTTAGAAATGGTTCTTTGGAGCAAATCTTATCTCCACTGTCTGGAAATCAGCATTTCATGTCATAGAAGACCGCAGCTGCAGCTTGATCCACTGAAAAATACTTCAAGGATATATCAGGAGTTCAGTTTGTGGTAGAGTCAAAATAACAGACAAGAATCAGCAGTGGTGGCACTACCCAGCAAAAACAGGCTTGAGCCTCTGCACAAGTCTGAAGGGGATTGTAACCCCACAGGAAGAACAAAAATATCAAATAATCAGACCCTACCCAGAGCTCCCAGGGACCAAACCACCAACCAAGAGTATACATGGATGGGTCCATGGCTCCAGCTACATATGTAGCAGAGGATTGCCTTCTTTGGCATCAGCAGGAGGGGAGGCTTGACATTCCACAGTAGGGGGATGCTAGAGTGGTGAGCTGGGAGAGGGTAGGTGGGTGGAGGAGTACCCTCTTAGAGATAAAGGGGGAGAGAGGATGGGAGGGGATTTGCAGAGGGGAGAACAAGAAGGGGGACAACATTTGAAATGTAAATAAATAAAATAACCAATAAAAAAAGAGAGAGACCAGGGCCAACAGGAATTCCAGGAAAAGGTCTCAGCTGTGCCTCTCTCAGTGAAGGGAAGATTAGCAAAGACCCAAGACCACATGCTTTGCACAGTCAGCTCTATAAGCAAGTTATGCTCAGCCTCCATCACTTTCTATTGAGTCCTTTTTATACTCTCTCCAAACATTGCGTGTCCTCCACTGGTCTTGCATCAGCATGTGTCTTGCATCAGCTTCTGTATCTTTCGAAGAAAACATCACTTGGTCAATTAGCCCGAGTCACTGTAAGCTGCAAGAAACTGCTGCATACCGTGAAAAAGATTTTGGTGCATTTATCTATATGGAGTCCTGACAAATAGAACTCAACTATGCATTGTAAGGCAGACCAATACATGCATGTCTTTAGTGAAAAATCCTTAATCACATGTCCTTTCAGGTTCTTGCTTTAGCAAAACATCCTTTCACATTTGTCTGCTTCAGCAAAATGTTTCTTCATGAGTCTGCCTTAGCCTTTTACTTGTGTCTTCTTTAGCAAAACGTTCCTTCACATGTTTGCCCCAGCAAAACACTCTAATAAAACTGACTTTCCAAAGAATCCTTAAGTTTCCACTTCAATAGGGGATATGCTTAAGAAATCTATTGTAAAAAAACAACCTTACATGATTTTTAGAAATTAATTAGTAGAGTCTAAAACTCATACAACTGGCTATCAGGAAGAATAGGTTGTACTTTTCAAACAAAACTGCTTCTATGAACATATAAAATAGATTATTTTCTAGGTAAGCCCTAACTCTGGCTCAAACGGCTCTCAACGGACTACATCCAGCCATACTTCAATTTCCTTGGATAAGATAATTCACGTTTCTAAAAAACATGATTGAACACAAATTTATAATCTCCAAGTAAGTCAAAATATTTTTAAACATTCAGACTATCCATAAATCATAAAGAGCCAAATCTGACACTCTGTAATTAAACATCTATAACTTGTTAAAAAGCAATGCAAACTGAAATAAAGAAAAACATAAGCAATGTTTAAATGCAAGCCATATGAGAATAAAATATTGCATTGGTAATTGTTTCCATACCCTTTTCATAGTTATTAGCTTATTAACACTAATTTTAGACTGTAATTTTATAATGGGAATGGCCATTTTTTTTTCTTTGCCAGAAATATTTCTCTGATGATGATGGAAATACTCTGTAAGGGGAAGGAAATTTTGATTCAAGGTTCCGGTGTACTGAGTAGGCAAACTCCAAGATCGTGATATTTCTTTGACATTAGACTCTTGTTGCATAGTCCATTTCACCAGTGTCTGCCTCTTGTAGTACGCAGTGACCAGCAGCAGCACACAGTCAATAAGTTACTCTACATGCTTTACTCAACGTGTTTTCAAACAGTGTATCTGATAAAACCTTTCTCCATGATGAATCTTTGCCTTTATCCTTTAAGGATGCCTTTGAGAAGGTTCTACCATTGTGTTACCAGAACCACATTTCTGTCATTCAGTTAAAACATGGGAGTACTATGGATATCAGTGCTGAGTGGTGGGGGCTAAGGGAGGAGATCTATGGTGCTTTATGTTAGAAGTAGAATAAATATTTATATCTGCTCTTTCTATAGTCTTTGGAGTCAGCTTTACTAGCCAATTGGTGATGATGCTTACAGTGTGGCTATATTATAGTTAATTCTTTTTATTAAGTTTTCCAATTCTAGTTACAGTGTGGTAAATATTAAAGTTACAATTGATAAAGAATTACAAATGCAAATATGCTGTACTACAGAGTCTTGCTAATAAAATTATGTAGATTATTTTGAATCTTGAATAAGTTTAAATCTATAGGATGTCAGAATTTTTTTTTTTTTTTGTCTTACTTCCAGTTCAGTCCAGACTCTTATATGTTTGGGGAGACTGATGGTTCCAGGAGTTAAACTATCAAATATTATATTAGTTGGTTTGTGTGTGTGTGTGTGTGTGTGTGTGTGTGTGTGTGTGTGTGTGTGTGCTTTTTGGGCTGAGCAAAGAGCTGAGCCCTTGCCAGTGCAGGGCGGGGGGGATCAATGCTGATAAAACATTGTATGCAATGGGCTCCAAATTGACAACTGTCTGCTTCCTGCCTGACTGTAGATACAATAAGAACAATGGTCTCCTGTTCCTATTGCCTTGATGAACTGTATGGCTGAAAAAAAAAAAACCCTCTTCCTTTAAATTGTTCTTCTTCAGTATTTTGTCATAGTAATGAGGCAAGTCTTTTGTTTTTAAAGGCATATCAGGCTGTGAGTTTTGTTTTTATTTATAATGTGTTCTTTTTTTCTTACATTCATTTAGTGTATATGTGTGCATTCACATGTGGTGTGTATGTGTGTGTGTGTTTGAGTCATTTTTTGCTTTAAGTAACCTTTTATCCATATTCTTATATGTAATTCCAATAAAATACATGGTTCAACTAGTTGGACTTTGATAATATTTGTATTTGGTCTATCCTGAGCTCCTTATCAGTGATGAGTATATGTGTGTTGTATCTCTCAAGGAAACATTTTCTCACACAACAATTTGGGTGAAAGCATTTATTTGGTGTGTTGATGATGCCTTATCTATGGTGAACATTAAAGAGACATTTGCCTCTTCAGGAAAAGTCCATTCAACAGGTCTATGTCTTGATTTTGAGGCAGTTTTCATAGGAGTATATGTGCTTGTCAAATCCTAAAACTGTATATCCAAGGAATGATCTCCATTTAATTTACAGTGAAGACTCACATTTAAAACAAAATAAAAGCACATTCCTTAGCAGCAGACTTTAAACTTGGGTAGGCAGTTTGACTGTGCTTACTCCATGCTGCTGAAGGGGCTGGTGCTGATGCTGAGGTGGGAGAGCTCAGTCTGAGATGTGGGAAAGATGGAGCAGGTTGAGAGTCTCCGGGCCTACAGGCTGTGGGGTTCTCAGACTCTTGAACATCCAGGCCTCTGGGAGTTGCAGAAGAGGTCAGAATGGAGTAGGGAGCTGGAAGCCTGTGGCCAGGTTGGGAGTGAGTAGGTAAAGGGAGCTCCAGCTTGTCTCATGGGAGATGATTGTCCTTAGCTTGTCAGTTGCAGGCTTGGTGGCAGTCGTGGCTGGGAGCATAGAGAGGCCTTCTACTGGAGTAATAAAGCTGTGGCTCTGTAGACAAAGGCATTGTCCAGGTTCCTCATAGCAGATCTTGATGAAAGAGACAGTCCAAGGTTCTAAACAGTTGATTGTCATGGCAGAAGATAGATGTGCAAAACCATACCCCACTTCTCAATATGGGCCTGAGATTAAATATCTTTTACAGAGAGGAATATCTGGAAAGGAAAGCTTATTGGCTAAGCCCTCTGGGACTCTAGGTTCCTCATTAGCATGGAGAAAACTGTTGTAGGCCTGCATGACCATAGGACATGTTTCTTTTATGTGAGAAGCATGGCATGTGTTCTAACTCAGAAGTCTGGTAGGGAGCCGGGAGTTGCCCAAGTAGAAAATTAAAAGCCAAACTTTTCTGGAAACTTATGTATTTGATAAACTTTACAATAAACAGAATATAAAATACAGAGATGACCCACCACATGTATTTTGTTGTTGTTTTGTTTGTTTTTTGTTGTAGTTGTTGAGAGAAAACAAACAGAAGTGTCAGAGAAAAACACAAGACCTAGATGGTTTGTATGGTTGTAAACTTCCAGACAATTCAGTATGAGAAAAAGGAGGAAGAGTCATGAATTTAGGCTATATAAACTTTTATCTGCTCTTCGTCAGTACCATGCCCCTATGAGCTGACTCTTGACTTTGTGGTGTCAAAAACAAACAAAACAAAACAATCTCACTTCACTACTCTGAGTTCCCACTGCTCTTATTATGAAGTGAGAGAAAATGTCATGCATCAAGAGAATATACTATACATTGACCAGTTAATAGTTAATATAAGTATTAACTATTATTTATAATATTCTTTCATCTTTCTGAAACATTACTTTGACAAATAGTTTATGAGAAATATGTTGTAGTCCTGTCCTATAACTTTGAACTTGAATTTTCCTTCCAAGTTTAAAAATCTTTAAAGAAAACTTAAACTGACCAATAGGGTGGGGTGAGTAAAAGAGTCTCTTATTTTGTCTAACATTTGGGACAAAATGAAAATGAATATTTGTTTTTCTTTTGAAAGTCATATGTGGAGGCACCACAATCGTAGAAGGGAAATTTCTTGTTATTTTGTCTTTTTTTTTTTCTCTCTCAGAGCTGAGGACCAAACTCAGGGCCTTGCACTTGCTAGGCAAGCACTCTACCACTGAGCTAAATCCTCAACCCCAGAAGGGAAATTTCTTTAGAAATAAATGATCAGTTAATTGACTCTTGTTTCTCATGACTAACTTAGTTTTCTTATGGAGATGCTAATTTTGAAAAATCTAACGTTATCCATGTCAGATTATTTTCAAAGCAAGTGTTAAAAATTATCCATGCTGTTTCTTAATAAACCTCTGCCATGTTGATCTGCTAAACATGCTCATTGTTCTGAGTTCTAATTCAGAAAAACTAACTTTTCCTTTTCCTTTTCCTTTTCCTTTCCCTTTTCCTTTTCCTTTTTCCTACATTTATTTCATTGGACACCGGTCAAAACCTGGGAATGCTTTACCTGATGGTCTGGGCTTTCTTATTTTTTTGTGAATCTCTCCTCCTCCTCCTCCTCCTCCTCCTCCTCCTCCTCCTCCACCTCCTCCTCTTCCTTCTCCTCCTCCTCCTCCACCTTCTCCTACTCCTCTTCTTTTTCTTCCTCCTACCCCTCTTCCTTTCTTCCATGTTACTACAGCTGCCTGCCATTCTTCACTGCAAAAACAAGACTTTCTTACCTCTTTTCACCTTCTTCCTCCTCACAGAGATTTTTCAACTTGCTTACCCTGTTAATTTTCTCTCAAAATCTAATAAAATTGTCGTCAAGCTAAAAATAAAATAAAAAACAATCAAAGAACAATCACAAAAATCTTTTCTTCATATGTCTTTAGTCAAAATTTGAAAGCAAATAAGGATGATCATTTTTAAAGCATGGCAAATATTTCAAACATAAACAAATAAGAGAATAGTAATTTAGCTCTCCTACTTAGGCTACAAAGGTCATGACAAGTACTGATTTCAAAGCTATGTGTACCTAAGACTGTGCTGTATGAATAAATACAATTTTTAAATGAAACAAAGAATAGAATGATATAAAGGATATCCTTTCATTTCTAGTCTTATATATTGTCTTACTGGGCAAAACACTTAAATTGCTTACCAAATATTCAGCAGGATGATGGTGGTGCAGAACTATAATCCCAGATATTTTAGAGACTGAGCCATGAGGTCTTAACACATTAGACACAGGCCTTGGCTACCAAGTGAGTTCAAGATTTATTAATTAATGGTGTGAGCTTTTCAGGTTAAAGAGTTAACTCAATAACAGAGTATTGTCCCACTTGCATGTGATCCTAGGTTCAATGTTTAGACTTATAAGAAAAAAAGAAAGAAAGAAAAACTACCGTTAATAAAACTGCCAATTATTTTTCTGTGATAAAGTTTAAAAATTAGTTGTGGTCATAACAGAGTTACAGAAGTATAATACATCAGAGCATTTATTACTGGTTACAGAGCAGTGAAAATTTGACTCTCGAGATAAAATGTGTGATTTTAATGTATTTATGTATTAATTCAAATAGTTACATGTGACTAGCAGCTAAGGTAGGGAATTATAACCTGATACCCTAGCCTAAAACATGGCTTCAGGACTCACAGGGGAAGACTTACTTGAGTGACTCAAACAAGTCTGGAGAAAGATACCAAATACAATTGAAATTACCTGCTAACGATTTTTGGTTATACCAAAATCTAACACAGCTATAGCAAAGAACAGGTTACAGCTAAAAATAAATCAAGGACTTTACTGCTGATTTAACATTTTGCTGTTACATAGGTCAGCCAAGAGAACACTCACTGACTATATATTGCCACAAGAAAGCTACAGACAACTTACAGCTACCTATAAATACAATAGAGGACACTTACAATGACCAGAAACTGGAAAATCAATCTGCCTGTTTAGCACAAATTTATTGAGAAAATTCTTACAGGGTGGACTGTCTATACAGGATTTTATATGTTCTTTTTAGTATCTGGCTGAAATACACAATTATATATGAAATAAATCTCCCTTTAAATGAACAACAAGAGTAGAATGATTTAGAATTTTGGGCCAAGGGTTTGCCACCCACTGTTTTGTGAACAAACACCCTGAGGGTTTTTCTTTTATTTTATTTTGAAACTCATGTACAATTTAACCAGATGTGAAAATACACTATTATAAGAAATTAATAACAGCAAATAAATTTTGCACAGTTGAATTAAATTTTATTTTATAATTCTATTTTATATTAAGATTATAGTTTAATATGCGATGGAAACATATAAT
This sequence comes from Rhabdomys pumilio, assembly GCA_030674055.1. Classification (NCBI taxonomy): domain Eukaryota; kingdom Metazoa; phylum Chordata; class Mammalia; order Rodentia; family Muridae; genus Rhabdomys; species Rhabdomys pumilio. The sequence goes on from JANHMN010000005.1 coordinate 87,260,905, forward strand.
ATGGAAACATATATATTTTTTTTAAATTTTCAAGTTTAAAACTTTGGTACTAGGAAAAAAAATTTCAATTTCCTTAGTGGTGATATATATTATATTATACCTAGGGGTAAGTTTATAGTGATATATAAAGTATCTATTATTCATACTAACATTTATTTGTATTCCTGGGGTGGGTAGAGGTCCATACAATGTTTATTAGTTTTGTACATTCAAGTGTATACAACCACAGTCAGATAAGGGCCAAACACACAACAGCCTCATTTCTTCTTTCTAAACCATACTCAACTCTCTTGTCCTTTACTCCTTGACTATCAAGTAATATGTCTTCTACTTGCAAGATATTTTATCTTTAAACATTTTCATGAGGATGCAATATATGTATTACTGCTTACAGTATCATGTTTTGTTGTGGAGTTATTCACCAGAGAAGACTGCTTGTATATGAGTTTAAGCCAATAGAATGTCTTTATTAGCTAACTGGCAACTGGGTGTTTGGGATTCCAGTATATCCTTTCTCAGGGAGAGTTTTTAAACAAACAAACAAATAAATAAATAAATAAACAAAAACAAAAACAAAAAAACATATTTTGTGTAGACATAATTCAATTTACAAGAACATTTAGCTAGAACTACAGAAGCCAAAAATCAAACATTTAGAAATGTTCCCATAACTAAGGGTTTTGATGGATTAAGTCTTTATTCTGGTTTTGGAAGGTGATTCGGTTTAATGTTGAGTTTTACATCCAGAATAGTACTTTCACTATAGAATAAGTTGTGCTAAGGTCTCAGGACCTACTAATGTCTGTATCCCTGTTACATTCCCTATTTGTCTCAGTGAATGAGTCAAATCATGGACTCAATGTTGCTCTAAAAAGCTACTGTTGGACCATAGGACAATTAATTTTAATGAACTGCAACATAATTGGCCAGATAGTTTCAGACTTAAGGGCCTGCTGTTAATCTCAATCAGAATGAGAATTAAAGGCCCAATTAGAGTTGATAACAGAGTATTTAGCCAGGGGTACTAAGAGAACATAGACTGGTATCAATTATCTGACATATGTTTTCATCTTTTTCTATTTTTGAAGTTTTTATTTTACTTTTCCAACCATGACAAGATTTTTTTAAAAAGTACTCCTGATCAGTTAGCACAGAAATAACAGATTTCTCTAAAGCCATGCATAGTTTCCTTTATCACATGCAAAGAAAGTAAGTTTAAGCCTTTTCAATTATGTAGGATTATTTATACAAGGGAATATAAGTGTTGTTTTAATATTTATAGGTCCTGATTAACCTGTCTACTTAGTTTGGAAAGCATCAGAAGAGGCATATTTTGGTTAACCATTGTTACATACCCACCAACTAGTCTTAGGGGTGTAGCAATATTGCTGTTATCTAGATGAACACAAGCCTTAAAATGGGGTAGAGAGGCAAAGAGTGGATAGGTCTGGCTGTCAAACGAAGCCTAATATTAATAGGTTCACAGTCCAGAGACAGACAATTTGGGAACATCCATGGCTTCCATTTTCTTGACCTGGGTGTGGTTCATCCATGGTGTAATGCCAGCTATGCATAAACAACCATAGGAGTGGAGAGAATCACTGTGTAGTCTTTTTCATTTGGTTTCAGTGTCCCTTTGGTTACATGCCTGATACAGAGCCTGTCACTGGATTGAAAGGAGAACTGGTGATGGATTGGAAATTGGCTGGATCCCTTGCATAGTCCAATGAATAGCCTTTATGGAGGATTAAAGTGCCTATAATGACTTGAGAATAAGATGGTTAGAGAGTTCTGTCAGCTGCTGGTCTCTGAGCCTAGAAAGCAGTGGGGGAAGGCTTCCAAACATAATCTCATAGTGGGTAAATTACTCTCTATATGGGGTGTAGCAGGCCAAAGCAAAGCAAAAGAAGGAGGCTTATCCATCCATTGGTGAGCTCTAATGAGTTTTCTTAGACTTTCTTTAAATGTCGTAGGTTTCTGTGGTTTGTTTGTTTGTTTTTAACATGCCCAGTACTCTGAGATCTATATGCAAAATGAAGTTTTCAGTCTATGTCTAAAGATTTGGTTATTAGTTGAGAAGTTTTGGCTATGAAAACTGGGTCATTGTCAGACTCCATTGCTAGGGGGATGGCAAATAAGGGGACCAGTTCCTGGAGGAGATTATTAGCTACTATATGACCATCTTTAGTCCAGGTGGGAAACACCTAGAATAAGTATGTATAAAAACTAGCACGGACTTTTATCCTTTCTGACCACGTTAGATCTTGATGAACTTTATTTTCCCAGAGTTTGTCATGATGTTGGTCTCTCACTTGGACACCGTCCTAGGTAAGGGCTCTATGTTTTAGATTCACTTGAGCACAAACCTGACATTTGGCTGAGACGTTTCTCCTTAAGTTATCTAGTCAAGGTCTAACATTCATTTGTCTGAAAACCTCAGAAAGTTTTGTGGACTCCAGATGAAGGTCTGGTGAAGGTTTGCTATCAACAATCCTGCCAGTTGTTTCTAGGGGAATATTTCCTTCTATAAATATGTGGGTTTGAGTTGTCCATTTTTAATTTACCATGGAGCCTCAGGCAGTACCAGGTAGTGGTAGGTTATCAAAATATCAATAGGCCATACCAGTCTTAGGGCCATTTTTCAGGAAGTCAGCTCAGCAGCCTAGCAATGGAGGACAACAATTTGTAAGGGAAGACAAATAGTTTCTAAAAGGGCCAAGATTAATTAATGTCCTTTTTTCAATGGTGAAAAGCTGTCATTCTCCATAGATCATACCTTGAACATGCCCAGCCGTGAAAGCATACCGACAGATGGTCTGTGTATATGGCATTGGACTTTCCTTTTCTCCATTTGTGAGCCTGGGTCAGATCAACCATTTCTGCTCTCTGGGCTGAGGACCTAACTTGGGCCCAAATCATTTTAAAGTTACTACTGTAGCTTCTACTGCTTTCATCTTTCATCACATGACAGTTGTGGATGAGCACCTGAGTCATCAGGCAAGAAGGAAGCCCAATTGATGGTGGAGGGCTTCGCAAACCAGATTTGATGTTAGCCCGGAGTAAGGCCTTGTACTGGGACACACTGTCATTAGACAGCCAGCATTTCGGTGCTCTTCCTAGGAACTCAGCCTTGTTGTAGGGTAATATGAGTATGTGATCATGACCCAGAGTTTACTTGGTTGCTTTCTTTTGTTAAACAGGCAGCAGCTACCATAGCTCTTAGACAAGTGGGCCATCCTGTGGCTAAAGGGTCCAATCTTTTAGATAGGTATGTTATAGGGCATTTCTATGACCCCAAATTTTAGGTTAAAATCCCCTTTGTATTTTGTTTAATCTCAGTCCAGATTAGGAGCTTAGGGTCCCTCTTTGTGCTGGTTTACAGAGGCCTTGCTATTTCCACAAACTGCTATCTATAGGTAGTAATATCCAGCTGCACTTAAGAACTCTTGAACCTATCTCTTACTCTTTGAAGTTGGGATCCGAAGGATGGTAGGAATCCTATCTTGAAACAGCCCCCTTTTGCCTCCCTTCAGTTGGTACCCAAAATAGTAGGCTTCTATAAAGTTGGTCTTTCTTACCCATTCTTCTGTAACCCTAGATCTGTTACTCTTGCAGCAGTCTATTAGTAATCCTTTTATAATGTATTTACCAGGAAACATCTGCTAGAAGAAAAGAAAACATGCATTTAGTGTCTTTAATTCCTGGATAACATCTTGCCCTCTGTAACTTCCCACTGGGTCTATCCATTTAAAAGCAAATATGGATTGATTCACCTCTGCAATGGGAGGTTGAAGTTTGCATCTTTAAGGTTAAAGACAGTGTACACCTATTTCTCTGAAAAAAAAAAAATCAAACTCATGAGAACCAGCAGTCCCAGGTTTCTTCATTGGCAAGGAGAGGTATATTCCAAGGTGACTGGCAGGGCACAAGGATGCCTGTCTCTTCAAGCCAGGCAATAAGGACAGCAATACTCTCCTCTGTTTTCAAGGTCATTGGGTATTATTTAATCTGGACAGGGGTAGCTAAACTAGTTAGTTGAACAACTAATAGGAGCTGGTGATGGGCCAGTCCTGGAGGATTGGTTTCTGCCCATACCCCCAGGAATCTTTGTTGTCCATCTGAGAGATAGTCCAACTATATATTTGCTTAGATTCAGAATTTTCAGCTAGGAGACACTTTTCTGACAGAGGATAAGACAGCAAGATATTGCTGGGTATTTGTAAGGCTAACTATATCTCATCATCAAAGGAGACAGTGACTTTCAGTTTATGCAAAAGTTCTTGTCCCAATTAGTCCTCTCTTGTTAAATACCCTTTGAACTACCTCCAGCAAATGGGAACTACTTATTATGTTTGAATATTTCTGATTTTTATAACTTTTTAAAAACATTTCCCTGTTTAAGTGTATTTTGGGGGTTATTTGTCAAAGCAACAGAAAGCCATTTAGCGCATAGATGGGGGTGGGGGGGAGTCTAATACAATGTCCCTGGACAGAAGTGCTGAGAACCAATCCCAGCCAACAGTGACAGATCACATATTAATATTTAATGTTTGAAAACCTTTTTAAATATCTGGGGCCAAACAGGTGCCAAAGGAAATCTTTTAGCAGCTGTTTTTAATCTTCCTAAAAGTGTAGCTACTGAAAATTGGCTAAAGTCTCCTCGGTCAGTGTTTGACAGAAAGGAAAATCTGTTTTGTCCAGGCTGTCCTGTTAGGCATGGATTCTCTTGCCATGTCCAGGGGCGATTTTGATATATATGTATATACATAATATATACATATATTATACATACATATATACATACACACAAACACACACACACACATCCTTTTTTCTTCAGAGAATGGTGAATTTTACAAAACATTGTTTGAGAAGGAGACATTAAATATGAAAGAGAAAGAAGTGGCACTTTCTTTTTTATTTTGGGCTCAGTCCGGGGAAACTTTTCCCCTTCCTCAGGGAAGTTTAAAGAAGACATGGAGAAGAGGAAATGCTCACCAAGAGGAACTACTTCCCCCTCCATGTGTGTGTTCCACTTAGATGCAGGGGGCCCTGGGTGAGAGGCCAGCCCCTTCTCATCTCCAGTTAGGGACCAACTGTGTGACTGTCAGCAGTAGTCAAGCAACAAAATTGCACTTGGAGTGGAACAGGTTTTTGTTTGTTTTTGGTTTCTCTGGATGACCTGGCATTTAATAATGAATACATTTTTATTTATAATATATAATTACATTTATATAATATACAATATACAATATTTGATACACAATATGCAATATATAATGTATAATGTAAAATATATAATATATATAGAAAATATCATCCTGAGTGAGGTAACCCAATCACAAAAGAACAGACAAGGTATTCACTCAACTGATAGTTGGGTATTAGCCCAGAAGCTCGTAATACCCAAGATTCAACTCACAGACCACATGAAGCTCATGAAGAAGGAGGACCAAGTGTGGGTGCTTCAGTCCTTCTTAGAAGGAGTAACAAAATACTCAAGGGAGCAAATATGAAGACAAAGTGTGGGACAGAAACTGAAGGAGGGGCCATCTGGAGACCATTCCACCTGGGTATCCATCCCATGTGCAGTCATCAAAGGTAGATGCTGATATGGATGACAGGAAGTGGATGCTGACAGGAGCCTGATATAGCTGGCTCCTTAGAGGTCTGCCAGCGTCTGACATATTCAGAGGCGGATGCTCACAGCTAACCACTGATCTGATCAAGGGTTCCCAATGGAGTAGAGAGAAGACTGAAGGAGCTGAAAGGGTTTGTGGCCCCATGAGGAGAGCAACAATACCAACCAACCAGAGCTCCCCAGGGTCTAAACCACCATCCTGGAAGCACATAGGGAGGGACCCATGGCTCCAGCTGTACATGTAAAGGAGGATGGCCGTGTTTGGCATAGGTGGGAGAGGAGATCCTTGGTCCAGTGAAGGCTGGACGCCAAGTGTGGGGGAATTCGAGGGTGGGTAGTTGGGAGTGGGGGGGGTTGGTGGGGCACATCCTCATAGAAGAGGGTAAGGGGTTCCTGGGTGGGGGGGATGGGGTAAGTGGATAACATCTGAAATGTAAATAAAGTATCCAATAAAAATAATTATAATTAAATAAATAAAAATAAAAATAATAAAAAGGACTTAGTTCCCCAACAGGAGTGGGCAGAAGTTCTAATCTGAGTAAGGGGAAGTTCTCACACCAGAGAAAGCAATACAGAGAAACAAACATGACAGAAATATATAGAAAAGACATACAGACACAGACATAGACATAGACATAGACACAAACACACACACACACACACACACACACACACACACACACAGAGTAAAATGCAAGCAGGTGTGGCTACCAAGCATTCATACACTTGAACAGAGAGAATCCAGTTACATCTCACATGATCACAAGTTACTTCTGACCTCTTTTATGTGTCCAAATAGAAGATACTTCAATCAGACTTACCTTCAGAGGTGATAGACCTGGCCACTTTCTAATCTATTTCCTTTTGGGGTTGAGGTGTCAGACGCCTCCCAAGAGCTAGGCAGAGATTGATAGAAGGGCACCCCCTAGTGCCTTTTATCAAGGGCACCCTGACCTCCACACTCTTTTTTGATCTTCCTTGACCATTCCCTGTCTCAAGATCTTGTTTCTGATTTGATTCTTCAGGGTAGGGGAAATAACCTGGGGGGACAGACAGCCTTTCAGAAGAGAAGGGAAGAAGGGAGAGGAGATGGGAGGAGGGACTCTGTGAGGGGGAAATTGGGATGTTGTGATGTAAAACCAACAAACAAATAGATAAAATATATGGAATCTTGGTAGGACCTCCAGAAATGTTGTAGAATATTATCAGAGAAGACTGCTTGGAATGGATTTAAGCTAATAGAAACTCTTTATTAGCTAATCAGGGACTACACTAGTTGGTCAGGATCTAATGTAGTCCCAAGCCTTTATCAGCACAAGCTTTGAAGCACAGACACCATATCTGGATTTGTCATACTTCAGTTAGTAAGTTCAGTTAGCCAGAAGCAGAACCACAGAAGCCAAAAAGCAGGATTAGGACATTTACAGACTTTCCCATAACAATAAATTTTGATGGATTATTAGGTATTTGGTTTAGTTTTGGCAGGTGCTGCTGGGTATGTGCTGAGTTTTACAGCCTGAATTCATCATGGAGACAGTTATGCTAAATTCTCTAGGCCTACAAAGGTCTGTGGCTCTGTTCTAGTTTGACACTTTCTAATACTCAGCATGCCACTAAGAGTTTACATCTATCATCCATTCTCATTTTGGAGTAGTATTTTAGTATGTATGTATTATAGATTGTTTATTCATCACTGAGTGAGTTGTACTGGATTATTTCAGGATTTGATTAATGGGAGTAAAACTCATATTTGAAATACTCAAATATGCAAATAAGTTTGTGTTTCTCTAGAATGGATGCCCATGAATGCCCATCAACTTGTGAATTGCATTGTAGTTGTGATTTGTTTAATAAACATTTTCAAAACTGTTTTATAGAGTGTTTGCAAAATTTTAAATTTTCACTAAATATTAGCAGAGTTTGGTAGCTTAGGCCTATTAAATCATACTATTCTGGAGGCTAAGGCATGAGGATCATAAATTCACGGGGTGCCTGAACTGCAAAGTGGTCTAATCAGTGTGACATTATCTTAATATGTTTTAGAAATGAAAACAAGACTAGAAAAACTCAGTGGTAGAATGCTATCTGGCATGCAAGGTATGTTCAATCACCACTACTACAGAAAAAGAAGACACGTAAATATTATCATGTGGCTTTATTTCCTCATCAGAATCTGATGTTTTCATATTTTTCATTTGAAAATGTACTAATCAGGTGTTTTGTCACCAACCAGATCACCATCAAATACATTATTCCGTATTACTACTTAACAATGTGTTTATGCTATACTTTTACTTGAATCAGCATTCTGTTTTTATATGAATATTACTCAGCAAATGATACTCACCAAATAGCTTTCTATTTTCTAAATAATAAATATTTTTTCTATATGCTCAAAAATTTTTTATTTTAATCTCTTATTATTCTAAGAAGTCCCAATTGTCTAAGTTTCTCAATATTGCTTCATAACACAAACTCATAAAGGATTCTAATAACCAAATCTCCCTGAGAGCATGTGTACGTATGTGTGTGTGTATCACAGACCTTACAGATATCTGTACAATGTATACACAAGACTAAATGTTGTATGCATTGGTTTCTGCCTGGTGTTACATTTTACTTTACACATTTCTGAGTTTCACACTTCCTTAGTTGAAATGAATGCCAAAAGAGGCTCTATCCACTTCAGATTTTAATCAATCTTTTTTTTTTGAATGTGTGCCAACAAAAATAATCATTGATTATTTCCAATTGTTTTAGAGCTGGTTTAGGGCATTTTACAGAAACTGATATTGTCAATTACACAAGCATTGAGCCATTCAGGGGTACAAAACTACCTTGACTTGGGCACCAGGTTCCAGGAAAGCTTTGTTTTATGCTCAAAAGAAAAATAAATCAGTAGCTAATGTAGATATTTTATCATTTTCTACAAATTTCACATAATAACCAAATACCTTCCTGTTGCAACTGTCGACATTTCCAATAAATTAACAAGCTGACTTTATATTTAGGACTTCTTATTACTTTCTCCATCTTTGTAGAAAATGAACTGTTTATGATCTTGGTGCTGTTAGAGTCTTGCAAAATTTTCAGGTGACAGGCTTTTAAAAGAGATATGCAGTTGTTAAAGATAACTTTTTAGTTGGTAGTTTCAGAGTCCAGTAGCCAATAGCAAATGAAAAGAACAAGAGAAAGATAGAACAATGAAAAACAGTGCTTGTGTGAAAATCTTCATCTAAAACTGCAAATGTTTGATTAATGTACCTTAAGCAATAACTTCAAAAGTTACTCTTAAGATAGCCAATACTATTTTTAAAGCCTCTATAATCAGGGTATAATCCATTAACTACAATTATTGAAATCCTCTGGGAACTTGTAAGTGCAGATTCTTGGGAACTGCTTCAGATACTGCAGATTATAGTATAAATCACAGAATTGCCTTTACATCAGGTGTGTGTATGTCATTTCTTTACAATTTAATGATATAGAGGTTGAGGATGTCACTCAGTAGTAGAATGCTTCCATGCTTAAGACATTAGATCTATTCCCTTGAATTGTGAGGAAAAGGAAACAAAAAGTAATATTTTCATTAAAGACACAAAGAACATGGCATAGCATGGATCGACTAGTTTATTTACTCATCTCTATTGTTAAATTTTATATTAATCCAAAAGTTTGACCTTATTAAAAACACAGAAATGCTGGCCTAAAGGCCACTGACACTGTTCTCCTTGTTAAAAGCCTTCATTTCAGTCAAATCTGGCTGCCTTAATAGACACTTTGTTTTCACTAAGCTTGCCCTAAAAGAAGAATCCTGCCAGGCCATGTCAACATGAGCTGCCTCTGGATTTGAGGCTGGCATAAAGTGTTTTCAAATAATATTGTTTACATTTGCCACCCAGTTCTTAGTTCGGTTCTGACTGCCACCTCAAGCCCTTGGGTCAAACCATAGAAGACGGGTTACTGCTACTGCGCATGCGCGAGCTTCTGATGCCGGATCAGTGTCGAAGGGGAGGGTTTTAAAGTCTTGAGTGAGAGTAGCACAGTTCCCTTTGCTGGTGGAGCAAGCGGCAGATCCACCTGGTGGGCGTGGTCGGGGCGGGACAAGCACAGGAGACTTCTGGGTGAGGAAGGCTGGGGCCAGCGAGAATGGTCCAGCCCATGCGCGCGGGATTCCGCTAGTCATTTCCGGGTGCTTGTTACCTAGCTACATCTGTTGTCCCTCGCCAGTTGGGAGTTGGTCAAGTCCGCACCTGGTTGCGGGCTATCTAGAGGGCCGCAATGGATACAGAGCGGGGCTCAGTAGCCCCTCGGGAGGTAGATACCCCCAAGAAGGAAGTTCAGCTGCGGGTAAACCCGTCGGAGCTGAAGTTCCAGGATGCAGTATCTGGGAAAGTGTACCGCCTCCCTCTTACTGTACACAATTTGGGCCGTTGGAACCAGAAGATCAGGTTTCAAGAGCCATCAAAGCCACAGGTGACACCTTAAGGGTACTGAAAGCTTCTGGGTAGCCTCCGCACTTAAACACTTGAGCATCCCTTTGGCCAAATATCAAAATCTATGCTACTGAGGAACTGGGGAAAGGATTGTATTTGCTGAGGGGAAGCAAGGGAGAGAAAAAAGAAAAGGAGAGGGGAGGAAGGGGTATATGAGGAAGTAAAAAGTCTGGCAGAGACAGGAGAGGGGATAGAGAAGGAGAGAAACTCAAAAAGGGACTAAAAGGAGGGAGAGGGAGGAAGAGTGGAAGTGAGAAAGGTAGTGAAAGAGGGAGAGAGAGGAGACAGAAGAAGGAATGGGAGGAAGGGAGAGAAAAGGAGGGAGAGAGGAAGGGAAAGAGGAAGGGAGGGATAAAGGGAGGGAGGGAGAGTAGACAGAGAAGGAATGGGAGGAAGGGAGAGAGAGGGAAGGAGAGAGAGGAAGGGAAAGAGGGAGGGAGGGAAAAAGGGAGGGAGGGAGAGTAGACAGAGAAGGAATGGGAGGGAGGGAGAGAGAGGAAGGGAAAGAGGGAGGGAGGGAAAGAGGGAGGGAGACAAAGTAGACAGAGAAGGAATGGGAGGAAGGGAGAGAAAGGGAGAATTGGAGGAAGGGAGAGGAAGGGAGGGAGAGAGAGGAAGGGAAAGAGGGAGGGAGGGAGAGTAGACAGAGAAGGAATTGGAGGGAGGGAGAGAGAGGAAGGGA
>JANHMN010000005.1:87274045-87291324 GCA_030674055.1 Rhabdomys pumilio
GTGTGTGTGTGTGTGTGTGTGTGTGTGTGTGTGTGTGTGTGTGTGTGAGAGAGAGAGAGAGAGAGAGAGAGAGAGAGAGAGAGAGAGAGAGAGGGAGAGAGAGAGAGAAACAAGTCTCCATGGACTATGAAGATGTTACTAGTTGGTTAAACATTATTATGTGCTTCTTTTCTTCTGTCTTAGGCTGATTCCAGTCTGTAAACTGGAAATTGTGCCAGTAGTTGATTTTGGCACATTGGTTGCCAATAGTAAAGTGCACTGTAAAGAGATTACTATTATTAACCATGGCAAAGCTCCAGGTAAGTATTTTGTGTCATACAATTTCACACATTTAGAAGAGTTACTATTGTTATTTTAAATGTGCATATTGTATGTATAATAGATTTTCTGAGTCATCAAGAAAAGAATGTCTATCATTTGAAATAGCTGAAAACCAGTCACTTAAGTGTTGTGACTAAAAAGGATAAATACCCAATCACACAGGAAATTGAAACCGCCTCTTAAAATCTGTATTAACACAACTTCTTTGTTATATGACTAGTGATTTTCCTGAGGATGAGAGGCAGAATGATGTCCTAGAAGTCATGTTATTGTTAGGCTTATCCAGAGACTGAACTAGACCTCAGTGACTTACTAGATGTATCATATGGGACAAGTATTTTTTTGTTTGTTTGTTTTTGATTTTTTGAGACTTTGAATGGTTTTTATTTTTTATTTTTATTTTTAAAATTTATTTATTTTAAACTCCAAATTTTATTCCCCTTCTGGTCCACCCTCCAACTGTTTCACTCCCATAACTCCTCCCTGTTCCCCTGTCTCCAAGAGGAAGTCCCTACCCCCACCCCACCAGATCTCTAAGCTTCCTGGGGCCTCCAGTCTCTTGAGGGTTAGGTGCATCTTCTCTCACTAAACTCAAACCTGGCAGTCCTCAGGGGACAAGTACTTTAAAAAAAAATTGAATTTGAGATTTTCTTATTCATGGGGAGAGAATAGTAAATATATGATGGTTACTTAGGTATGTACCTAAATTTTTGGTATAATACTTATTTCATTGTGGACAGGAAATATTTCTTCTTTGTCATACTCAACTTGGTATTCCCATCATGGTTCCTTGAAGGCTTTTAATAATTTATTCATTTGTCACCACAAGAATACTTTTCTCCAGATTAGATTATTTTTAGAATTTTTTATTGTGGCCCAGATGTTTTCATAAAAGTATGTGTTGTCAGGTACAGTTTTAATTGATGGCAGCCATGGATATAGTCTGTGATTGTTTTGATTAGATGGTCAGCAACATTACATGTAAGATTGTCTTGTCTCCCAATCTAACATGAGGACTAATAGTAGTCACTGTCTCCCTGAGACTTCATGATGAATACATAAGGAGATCTTAATTGCAATCCTCTTTACCTCTATATTGTTTTTTCTTAGCTGCCCACTTGAACCTTCCTTGGAAATTGTTAACACAAAGCCAATTTATCCCATTACATATTTCTTCAAAATATATACAAGTATAAAACTGATACCTATTTCTTTTTGAATCATATTCATTTAGTTCATTGATGGTTGAATATTCATTATGTGGGAGCACTAAGAGAATATTAGTTTCATTTTCAGTTTGATTCCATTGTGAAGAAGAGAGTATCTTGAGGCAAGTGGTTAAGGCTGAAGACTGGTAATATTTTAGAGTAATGATATTTGACTGAAAAAATAGTTTGCTTTTCAATTCTTTATTAACTAGTTCATTCACAATTATTTAGGGATTAAATAAAAAAATGATATATCTATTTTAGTCTATAATCTCCCCAAGTTATAGTTGTATTATATATGAAATTTCTCTGAATTAAAATTCAGATTTAATTTTAATGGAATATTAGTGTATTTTTTTCAATGACACAAATGAAAACTGTAGACCAGGGTACATATTTTCTTTTTGTTAAAAAAAAATCAGTAAAGCACTAACTGAAAACTAGTTGTCTGGATGTGAAATTGACCACGTTCTACACTTAATTGTTTCGTGTAGTAATTGGAAAAACCTGGGTAAACAGTTAATTTTTCCCAAGCATCCACTGCATACTTTAGAAATCAAGACAACTAATCTAAGTCTCTGATTTCTTATTTGTAAAATGGATATAAGTAGTTGAACACACAGGTTAGAACAAGGATAGGAGATCATGCATGTGGATATTCAGAGCTCTTAGTCAAAGTACTTTCCCCAAATGAATAGACAGTATTTTTAGCTCCTGATGAAGTATGAATTGTAGTGCTGGGTTTAGATTTGTTTGGTGATGTCAATATCTATAATTACAATAAAAGCTATTATTTTTCTTCCACAGTGGACTATCTGTGTAATATGTATGTATTTTAAGTATCTAACTATAAACTGTGTCTTTTACTCTCCTTAGGGATGTTTAAAACAGAATACCAGGGCCAGCTACCTATTGTCATTTCTCCAAGTAGTGGTACTGTAAAGGCTAAAACATCAATGGTCATCAAAGTGGATTTCTGTGCAGACCAGGCTCAAATTGTAAATGAAGTGGCAAGGTAATATATAGTACCTTTTTTTTTTTTTTTTGGAAAAAAATGCTTATATAAAACTCAAATATTTTATGTTTTCTTCTTTCAGAATGATTGTTTGTTTACCAACCCTCCATTTTTTTCATTTGCTAGTAGTTTATTTATTTAGTCCTATATGTCAAGATATACAAGTATAGATCATACTTGTCAATGGAAAGTACTTGAGAACAACAGCATATACATACACATAACAGCAGCTCCTAGTATCAGTTTTGTGTATATGAATGAATGGTCTAAGGATTCCACTAACAAATTGGTAGTTGAATCACACACTCATCACTAATTAAGATCTAGGTAACACTTATGTCTGGAGTGTGTATGTGTGTGTGTGTGTGTGTGTGTGTGTGTTTGTGTGTGTGTGTGTGTGTGTGTGTGTGTGTGTGTGTGTGTAAGTGAAAGTTGATAACTTGGATTACATAAGTTATTTCAGGCAGAGGAAGTAGCAGATTTGAAACTTTAGGGATAACTTTACTCTCTATTGAAGATCAGAGGCAATATAAAGTTGAAGAAGTACAAGGGATTGATGCAAGTTAAGATTTAAACAGGATCTAGTAAAGAATCTGTGGGGCAGCATTTTTCTGAAATTTGCCTCAATTCATTTATATATGGAATGTGCAATTAATACACTGAGTGACCACTACTAGGTAAAGAATCATTGCACCTCACATAGTAATAAAGATGTTTTATAAAACTTCTTTGAGTTTTTGTAAGTCTTTTGTTGTCTTTATGTGTGTGTGTGCATGCGCGCACTGCTGTATTGCATATAAGATGTATTTCTTACTGAAGGCCACAGTTGTGGTTTTTGAGATACAATTGTGAGCCTAAAATGAGGTTAGGTTCTATTTTGAAGGATGAAAATTAATCTGAGGATCAGTTTGCATTTCAGAAAGTCACAGAAACACCAGTGAATAAAGCAGATCAGACAGTATAAAGAGGGCTTGACAGTCTGGCTAGATATTATAAAAGCAAAGCAAAGAGGCAGTAGGAAAGGGCAGAGCTAAGGCTCGAATAGGGGAAGCTGAGAGAAGTGTGGAGAGTTGAGGTATTTTCTACAAGCCTCTTTAACTCATTTGATGAGTTAATGCAAAACGGAGAAAGGATGTGCAGAAGGAAGTTCAGATGTAAGATGATGGGACAAATTTCATTTTCAGAATCATCATTGAGTTTATGGTTTTAGCTTATTAGATTTACTTGTCCTAAGATCCAGAAAGCAACTTTGTCCAGAGGAGTTGGGTACAGGGTACTTGTGGTATATGTGGTGGCAAAAACAGTACTGAAAAAAACACTGAAAAGAAGAGCAGAAGATGAAAGAGTAAGAGGGGAACAAATAGTATACAGAGGATCCATGCTTTAGAACGATAGTTAGATCATGCATGTGTGAGTTACAGTGAAAATCTAGGGAAGTGTGTGATGTCCAGAATCTAAGGAAGGACAGACATGTTGAAGTATGGTGTGGATAATGCTCACAATTATAGAAAAATATAAATGAGTGTTTTGATAGTTTAGGAATAGCCAGTCATTTATGGTATCTGCTGGGATTAAGTTGATAAGAAAGGAATAAATATATGAAAAAAAATGCTAACTGAGAACTGAAATTAGTTTGAGAAACCAAATGTTTTTTGGAAACTTTTTTTTCTTTAGCAATTTTTTTCTGAGATTTTTTTATTTAGGGAATTGTGGTATTTGTATATGGATAAATTTTTTAGGCTGGGCCTGAATAGGAATAGGGTCTTAAAATTATTGAGCTAATCTTACAAATCATATAGCTCCTATATTTATGAAATAAATAATGATATGAATCTTCAATTGACTCTCTGGTGTCACATCATTAGATTTCCAACTTTGTTGTTTCAAGTACAGACTAAGGTCACACTTATATTTCACTTTATAGAATCTGATAAACTGGCAGCTTATGAAAGGAACCACCCTTAGTCTTCTGAGTTAGTTATGTCATTTTAAAACTCTTGATTCAAATACTTAGAAGAAAATAAAGAAATAAATTTAAATTAAAATACTTGCACATATACATATCTTATTTTCTTACAGAGTGAGTTTGCAAGGTCGTCCTGATATGTTCTTGAACATCAAAGTGCATGTGGTTGAACAGATAATTGAATTGTTTCACATGAATAGTGAAAGGAAATTGGAATGTATACGGTTTGGTTCTGTGTTCTTTGGAACATCAAAACTTGAGCACGCACTTCTGTATAACAATAGCCCTGAAACTGTAAACTGGGTGGCAATCATGCAAGATGATTGTGTTGGAGAAGAGCTGGTAAGTGAACTGAACAAAAGTGCCACGTCCTGTCTGAATTAAACCAGATGAGTGCTTCTTGCAAATCACTGACTAACTCAATTCTCCTCAAGTTATGAATTGGATCATATGCCTTAGTCAAATTTTGATATATGCTATTTTATAGACAAATATTCTTTATTTTCTACATTCTGAAAATTTTCAAAACTTTTTAAAATAAGTTATTTACTTTAATATAATTTTTTTGTCTTTTTTATGTTACAGGGAGCAAATATTCATCAAAGGACAGATATTGCCTTAAATAATCTCTCCTACTTAAACAAAATAAAGAAAATAGATATGACTGATTTTATGTCCTGCATTCCCAATGAAGGGACTTTACTCCCTTATCAAAAGATTGTCATTACATTTTGTTTCAGCCCAAAGTAAGTGAATTAAATTGTAATGTCAATTATTAATGAAAATTATAGTAACTACATACTAGCCAGACTTGTTTGAGCTCATAGTGAAACATGTTAGAAGGCAAAAATATAATTTTTCTTACATTTCTAAATATTTCTAGCATATTTAACATTTCCAATATTTATAAGTGTGATATCCAATAGTTTATATTAAATTAAAAACAATGTCCTAGAAGTATTGGAATTTAGTGGTGAAGTTAAACTTTTAGGTTGTTTTAGATTGCATAAATTGATTTGTACAGCCCAGAACTTTGTGTTACTGCAAGAATAGTCGTGTGCATACCGTATTTTATACATGCCATCAGATAGGAAATTATGCTCTTACCAGGACAAAATCCTTTCTGACTGAATCTCATTATTGTTAAACCAACAGCATACCTTAGTATGCTTGTGTGTAAATAACCCACCTAACTGTAACAGTTTTTCTCTGTGAGAGGGTCATGTTCAGTGTACTTCCATTTTAACATTGTCATTTAGTGATACATTATGTTTTTGAAGCCTGAATTGTGTTTTAATTTAAGACAGTGTGATGATTAGTTTTAATTTATCAACTTGAGAGAACCTAGAATCACTGGGGAATCTCAATGAATGATTGATTACTTACATCAGATTGACCTATGGTCATGTATATGGAAGATTGCCTTAAGTGATAGAGGCTCTCTTTCTGAAAGTGGGTTGCACTATTCTGTTTTTGAATCTTATGCTGTATAAGAGTAGAAAAACCTTACTGAGTTCTATAAACACATGTCTTTATTTCTCTCTGCTCTGTACTGTGACTATCATGGGACTTTACATTTTTGCCTTGACTTCTATACTTTGTTGGAATTTGACCTGGAATTGTGAACTGAAATAAACCTTTATCTTGCCTGTTGCTTCATTATATCAACAGGAAAAAAGCCAAAAGAAAACAAGACATGCAAACAAACAAACAAACAAAAAACCAACAAAAACCTAAGGCAGAAAGCTAATCAATTATTGAATTATTACTGTACTCATATAATCAAAATTGTCTTAATGATATTTTGTGAAGGAAGTTTTTTAGGGAAATCTATAAGATTATGTTCAACACATACAGGATTACTATGTTATTTTATGTGTATGTCTGTGTTTCTTATCTGAATGCATACATTATTATGAGTCACCTAGTATGGCTGCTGGGAACCAAGCCTAGGTCATGCTAACTGTTGAGCCACCTCTTCAGCTTCCTCCACCTTTATGTACTTCAACAAATCCAAGTATTCTTTCCTATGGCAGCGTTTTTACCTCTTACTTGAGAGTCTAGTATAAAAATTTAGGTATGAATGTTTGAAGTCTTTGTTAAATTGTTGTGAACACCACATATATTCCAATTTAATATTACACATCAGCTTTTTGTGTTTTCGACTATCCACTGGCAGAAGAGATACCATGTAGGTAGCTAGATAAATATAGTCAATAACCAACCCTATGTGGTAATCTATCTATACCTTTGTTCCTGAATCTTTCTTTTGTTTCCATCCTTCCTTTACATTTCTCTAGTTACTTCTGACTCATATCAAATCATGTTCTCTAATTACTTGGCCACTACCATGAACATGATTGATAATATAAATTTAGTTGACTAGAGAAAACAAACACGTAATAAAGTTTACTACTGGGGTGATATGTATTATTATAGAGTCCTTAGCTACAAAGAATTCTTCCTGGAAAAAATACACTGTGACATGTAAGTTTTGGAAAGTTGGTATATTTAAGTTAGTTTTGTCTTAGAAATATTTGTATTAATTAATTTTTTTTCCTGAGCTTTTTGCTCTGAAATCTTCCTTTGTTAGTTAATTTGGAAAATGGGTAACAGTTGTATTTTTATTCATTTCCATATGCTTGCATAGATTTAAGGATTAGGTTAATAATTTATTCTGACAAAGGACAAAAATATGTCACTTGTGCCTTAATAATAATGGATTGTGATATTTACAGGCTAGTAGTTGATATTAAAAAGGATGTTGGACCTTCACATAGGCAAGACTATGCTCTCTTTGTGAGATTTGATTTTGTGGGAAGTAAAGATGGATTTTTGAGAGATGATAACTCTGACACCATGAAAAGTAAGTATAAAGTTAACAAGATTATTAAATGCTGACATTTTGCAGAGAGCAGTCCCTTATCTTAGAAACATGTGTTCTTTGGGGATTTCCATGGGATTCCTTGGCCAATGATTTAATTGAATTCTATTTTTTTTTTAAAATAAGATGTCCCTATGTGTGTGGATTTATGTCTGGGTCTTCAATTTGATCACACTGAAAAGGGTATCTGTTTTTATGCCAGTACCATGTGGTTCTTACTACTTTAGCTCTTTAGCTCTGCAGTAAGTACTACATGAGATCCCTAATGGTGAGATCTTTAGCACTTCTTTTATTGTTCAGTTACCCCGGTGTTTGTTTTTCCTTATATAGTTAAGAATTACCATCTCAATGTCTGTAAAGAATTGTGTTGGAATTTTGATGGGGATTGCATTGAACTTCTAGATTGCTTTTAGTAGGATGGCCAGTTTTACAATGTTAATTCTGCTGAACCATGAGTATGGGATATCTATTCATAATCTAATATCTTCTCCAGTGTCTTTCTTCAAAGAATGAAGTTTTTTCATACAAACCTTTTAAATGCTAAGTTAGGCTTATGTCAAGATATTTTATATTATTTCAGGCTACTGTAAAATATATTGTTTCCCTGATTTATTTCTCAGTCCATTTGTCATTTGTTTATCACAGGACCACTGATTGTTTTGACTTAATCTTGTATCCAGCCACATTGATGAAAGTCTTTATCAGCCGTAGGAGTAACCCAGTGGAACTTTTGGGGTGGCTTATGTATATTATCATAATAAACAAAATGCAAAATGTTGACTTCATCCTTTCTAACTTTTATCCCTTTTAATTTTTTCAGTAGTCTTATTGTTCTAGCTAAGACTTCAAGTACTGTATTGAATACATATGGAAAGAATAGACAGCCTTGTCTTGATCTTTAGTGGAATTAGTTTGAGTTTTTCTCTGTTTAATTTGGCTGTAGGCTTGCTGTAAATTGCCTTTAATTATATTTAGGTTGGTCTCTTGTATCCCTAATCTCTCCAGGACTTTCATTATGAGGAGATCTTATAGTTTTCAAAGATCTTTTCAGCATCTAATGATGTGATCATGTGTATTTATTTCTTGTAGTTTGATTTTATGATACATTACATTTCTTGATTTTTGTATATTGAGCAATTCCTGCATCTCTGAGATGAAGCCTACTTGATCATTCTGGATGTGTGATGCCATGTGTTTTGCAAGTATTTTATTGAATAGTTTTGCAGTTATATTCATAAGAAATATTGGTCTGCAATTCTTTTTGTTGAGTCTCTATGTGGTTTGGGTGTTAGGGTAGCTGTGGTCTCATAATGTTACATATGTTTCTCATTTTATGGGATTATTTGAGGAATATTGGCATCAATACTTTCTGGTAGAAATCGGGACTAAAAGCCTCTGGCTCTGGTTCTTTGTCATTGGACGACTTGTAATTGCTATTTTTATTTCTTTAGGAGTTATAGGTAGATGTAAAATATTTATTTGATCCTGATTTAACTTTGGTAAGTGGTATCTGTGGTCAAAGCTATTCTTTTTGTTTGTTTGTTTGTTTAGATTTTTCAATTTGAGAGAGTTATAGGCTTTTAAATTATGTACTTATGATTTTCTAGAGGAGGTATTAGTTACCTGTGAGGGTCAGTATATAATTTAAACTACAATAGTGTTTCTTTTGCAAACTCGGGTTTGGGGTATAGATATTAAGAATTGAAATGCCTTTTGGTGGATTTTTTTTTCTATAATGAGTATGTTGTGTGTTTCCCTATCTCTTTTGATTAGTTCTGCTTTGAAATCTATTTTGTTACATATTAAAATGGGCTATACTAGCTTGTTTCTTAGGTCCATTTGCTAGATATTGCTTTGTCTAATTTTTACCCTGAGGTAATGTTTATCCTTGTTTTCTTATGGCTTTTTTTGAACATGAGAAGCAAGTTTGTACTTTAGAGCTCTTGACTTTGTTCTTTCTGCTTGGAATATACTTTTATGGATGTTTGTTTCCTTTGAATGTTTGCCCAAATGTTACTGTGTGTATAAAAGTGGCCTGTTTGAATATCTCTACCTAAAACAATTCTACTTTGCCTCGGTGACTGTTGTAAATGTGGTTACTCTTTCTCTCAGTCTTACTCTGTAGAAAGAAAATCCATCAGAGTAGCCTCTTTTTTATTCCTATGTCAAGAACCAAAATTACGTGTAGTTCAGAGAAGGCAATCACGGCATTTGCTTATTATGTTTGAGTCAGGTTCTCATTTGGGCTAGACAAATACATTTTTCATTTTCTGAACACTCCTCGCCATGTTTTATATTTATTATTGTTTTTTTTCCCAGGTAATCGACTTCAAAAGGTGGAATTAGCACTGACAGGCTCTGGACTTCCTGTCATATTACAGTTTGATCCAGGAAAAGCACTTACTTTTCCACCTTGTCATATGGGTGAACATTCAGATATTTTGTGCATTGTAAAAAATCAGTCCATATCACTTCCTGTGATGTACCATTTTCAAAAAACTGCACACTTTAAAATGGATCCTGAAAGGGGAAAAATTGATGAAGGATGTATTCAGGTGAGCTAGCTCATTCTTTGTCTTCTTTCATAACCCTTCAGCTAGTTTTTCTTGCTAAAATACTGTATAAAGAATTAGGAATCACATCTGATCTACTAATGCTTATGAAGTATGTCTCTCATGTGGCATAGAATTATAAATGCAGTCATAGAGAATCCACATTTCTTTGTTAAGTAACTGTAATGTGTTAGTAAAAGCATGTGATGGTCAAGTCTTTTTTTGAAATATAGTTGTTGCTTCTAAAACATTTTTATTGCATTAAGGAATTATAATACATATACAGAAACAGGAATGGCTTAAGAAAATCAATGTGTTACATAGGTTTTCTTAGGTAGTACCATCAAAACTCAAAGAACAAGTGTTTTATTTTCATTCAGGAAAGATTTTGTGGAACAATCTCACAAGTTATATCTTGCAGATTTTGTCAAAATTTGAAATTTGAAATGTGTAATAATTACTTAGTTTGCAGCTTGTTGTGTTAAGAACAAAAAGAAAATGTGGATACTGGGACATTGTTATTGGCACCAGGCCAACTCCTATGTTTCCAGGGCTGGTTTAATTATGACTGTCCACTCTGACAATGATTTTCTAGCCACTTTAAAACAGAACCTCTTCAGCATTCTCTACTCAACTCCCCCCCCCTTTTTTTTTTGCCTGAGCAGGTTTTATGTGACAATAGGTATATAGTTATATAAATTGTGCGTACAAATTTAATAACATTTAATTTGCTGAGGGATGATGGCAGAAGAATATTGAAAATCTTCATTTTCTATAATTAAAAAAGTATGTTTCTATAACAACAGAAAACTTTGTGTTTATAGTTAAAAATCTGTAGCTTAAAACATATAATGGTTTCAAGTCTGAGCCCATGTGTTTCATGCACCATCCATTGTTGTCATGTCACATAATACATTCAAAATGCAGACTTTGCTTGTTGTGTATTTGGAAGCAAAACTGTGGTGAAAGTTTGTGCTTAACACAGACTAAGGCTACAAGAAAAACTTCAGTTTAATTACACGTTTAATTTTCACTTATTTATGTCTACCGCATAGTAAGAAGCTTTATAGTGTTCCCAAATTTAGTGTTCCTCCTACACATTCCATTTTAGGACCTTCGTATATGTTTGTTATTCAAATCGGGGCTTGGAATTCTATGGTCTGTTAGACGGTTCTGGCTTGATACTTGATGTCTTACGAGTGATTTTTATGTAGATACATATTTAATATTCTCAAAATACATTATATAGAGGAATTGTTAAGTCTTGAAAATGCTGTTCTTAACATTTGGAGCTATTCCTATAGTGTTTTTCAAAGTGATGTTCATGTTTGCAGTGCCATGTCATGTCCAGAGGAAAGCATTTCGCAGTACTCTTCCAGATTCACTAGCACTGATATTATTTCTTCATTCTCTTCTGTGAAGCTTTCTAAGTCTTGCAAAGAGTAAAGGGTGTCCATATATATGCTCCTGTGGATGAACACTCACAGTCTCTTATTTGCAACACCTTGCATACTTCATCTCTGTATTAACTGTTAGGTAATTCAATAGGAAGCTTCTCTGACCAAGCACAACTTTGTGAATAAAAACATAAATATTTAAGGACAATTGACAATGTATGACCACTTAACAAAACACCCAAAGGTCTCCAGTAGTTCCATGACTTCATTAAACATGGTTTTAACCATGTTTATAATACCAGGCATAAATACTTTAATGTTTTTCTTTGTTGTTAAAATGCAAGCCCTTCATATGTTCTGGATACAAGTCTCAATCAGATAGATAAATTAAAACTATCTTTCTGCCTTGATGGCTCTTTCATTTCATTGATAATCTCCTTTGCAGCAAAAGACTTTAGTTTGAAATCTCATTTACTAAGTTCTCCTTTTAATCATTGAGAACAGTCATGTCTGAGTTATCCAAATTTATTAAAGAATATTTTTGAATAATTTGGAATCCTGAAAATTGATAAGATTCTAAAATACCTTGCCAGTTTCTACCAAAAAGTGTCAGCAGGCAGCTGGTATGTGTATAACATCTGTGTTACTTTTATAAATCCTTTTGGTGACTATTGTTATTCTATAATATTAAGTCTTGCAGTCTGTGGAAGACAGATATCTTGCTGTGTATTCATGTGTGCTTTAAATGCTTTCAGTGCTGTTTCTAGTATCTAGTATATCAATTTTAGACAAGAATTTTATTTTCTTATAGTACTGGTAATCAAATATGAGATATTTTGCATGAGTGGCAAGTATTTTACTACAAAACTGTACCCCAACCCCTGTAATTCCTTTAAAAAATATTCTTAAATGTCCTAGTTGTTTTGATAAGCAAATTTAATTTAGCTGTAAAATTCATGTTGAATTGTTCTCTGCTAATATATCAAATTCCCTGAGTTTATGATTCCCTCATTATTTATGAGTGATCACATTTTTAAATAGATTTCTGGGTATACAAGATCATGTTCTTGTGTATAGATTTGTTTATGCTTTTCTTTTTTCAGCCTAGATTCATGACTTTTTTTCCCTTTTTTTCTGTTGCATTTTATTTATTTATTTATTTATTTATTTATTTATTTATTAATCAAACCGTGATTTTTACTTTTTCACACAGGGGTTATAAACACAAAAAGAGAGGATATGGGGAAGGGGATGACACAGGAGTGTAGGTGTCTTCAGGGGGAGAACAGATGTCTTCCAGAACAGAGTATCATCTGGGTGAAGGTTCTGGGAACATGTCACTATTATTCTGTCTATGAATCCACTTGTTTCTTATCTAAACTGGGACTAGCCACGAAGGTTACCTATCCACAAGGTCTATGGCTATTAGTTCTTATCCAGGCTTGTAAATTTCCACCAGAGCTGCCTGCTTACAGTATCTTATAGCTATCTGTTTCAGTGTTTTTCCAGAGACCAAGGCTTTATGTTAGCAGGCTGACTTAGGCCTATGGCTGATTTTAGGCCTTCAGTGTATGCTCATACACAGGCTGCCCCTGACATCTCCTCCCTTCTCCAAGTATAGAAGGACCGTGGTGATTCATATCTTACAAAGGCAGGGATAGAGGCCTGACCTCCAGTAATTAAAGGGGACCTTGTAGTAGCTCCAGTCCTCCTGTCATTGTTCAGTGAGGCATGAGGGCCATACCCAACCCAATGCCTTTTTCCTGGAGAAGGATACTTTTGACATCATCCCCTATGGAGTCATGTTTGTTCCTCAGGGAACCCAGAAGGATATTTTAAATTTTTATTTATATTCCCTTGCAATGCTTAGCTTCACAGCCTAAGCAATAATTTAAATCACCAGTCAGAAGGGGTTCTGGGTGGCCCTTCTCTGCTTGGTCTAGGGGCGGGGGTTTTGGAGATGGGTTTTGGGAACACCCTAGATAGAGTAACAACCTGGTCTTGAGTCTCATGGTCTTCCATAGCTAACTTATGATAATGTATCTGAATAGGTTTTGCTTTCAAAATTATCTGTCTGTTGTTTCACAAAGTTAGTCAGCCTACTTAAGGCCCAGAGACCAAAAGAAATAAGCAAAAGTAACCCAATTATTGGTCCCAAAATGGAAGGAAGTAGGGTTAACAATCATTTGAAAACCAATTCTTGTACCACCTCTCATCTTTCTCTCTCTCTGTCTTTTTTTCAAGGCCTTCTCTGACCTTTCTCATGTTCTCTTTAACCATCCCTGTCTTGTCTATGTAAAAGCAACATTCTTATTTAAGGGCTGTACACAGTCTAGAGCTGTACACAGTCTTTTCTATTGTAAAAGAGTAAAGTCCAATAAAGTCCTTTGTAATTTTTGGAGATCACTTCAGACAGAGAAATGAGGTATTTCTTCAGATTAGTGACATAATCTCTAGCTGTTTGATGTCTTTGTGAATGACCCATCAAAGGTCTGAGTAATGTAAGTCTTGAGGCCAGCATCAGGATTAGAACTTCCAACTGCAAACACCATGGGTGATTCATTTTTACCTGGAAAGGAAAAAGAAGGGAATTCTCAGGGAAATTTCTCTTCCCTGGAAGTCAATTGTTATTCATCTTACTTATAATTGGGCCTGGCTTTGTTGGGGTATCTATTTATTTCATTAATCTTTTTGGCAGCCATTTAGCTGTGCCTTCTTTGGCATCAAACAAGCATATCAATCCTTGGCCCCATATGAGACCTGGGTCTGGGCCATTCCATTTAAAGGTAAGAGGATCCTCCCACATAACTGTGGCATAGTTTTTATTGGTCTCAGCATGCCAAAGGCAATCAGCAGCAGTTTTGTCATGAGCTTTTAGATTTAGAAAATTAAAAATAAACAAGGCATGATGGAGAGTATTTCTGGGAGACTTCTTCTGGGAGTATAGTTCCCCGTCTTTTGTTTTAAAAGTCAAATTTTCAGAGTTCTTGTAAAACCAGGGTAGAAGTGCCAGTAGCTGTTCCCCCATACTCAGAGAGTTATTAAGATATTATTTTAGGCCAGGCAGTGGTGGCGCACACCTTTAATCCCAGCACTTGGGAGGCAGAGACAGGCAGATTTCTGAGTTCGAGGTCAGCCTGGTCTACAGAGTGAGTTTCAGGACAGCCAGGGCTACACAGAGAAACCCTGTCTCAAAAAACCAAAAAAAATAAAAAAAAGAAAGATTATTTTAAAGTTTTATAATATCTTGTCTTTAAAGATTATAAGGAATTCCAGTAATATGGGTAATAATAAATTGTTAACTAAACATCTCAAATGTCTGACTGTAACAATCAGTTTTGTTTATCTTAGCCTGATATGGAACACCAAGCATAAAAGATACTATAGGCATTAACTAATTATATTTTTAATTGTTTCTCTTGTTAAAGTAATTTTAACTAGAAAGCCTGAAAGGTGTCAAATCACATATACATATTTTAATTTTTTAAATAAAAAATGAGTAACATCCACTTATAATTGATTAGGTATAAGTCCTCAAGTATTAACATTATTATGAAAAAAATTGAGGACACTAAAAACAAATTTTGTAATTTGAACTATATACTCTCTAAAAATGTCAAATTGTTGACTCAGGCTATCATTCTCAAACACAGACCTATAAAAATGTACTATCTTGTGGTGATGTTATATAATAGATGACTTTTTAAATCTTAGTGATGATTTTTAAAAAAATTTAAAATTATATCCATGATAATTAAGCTCTTTTATAATCAGACTATTACTAGGCCTTTTTCTGATAGTCAAAAACTATAATAAAAAAAACCTGTCAGTCTCCCAGATAACATCAGTTAATTTTTCCTAGACAAATAACCAGACTTTTACTCAGAGCACATTTTAGGAGGTTGTAAAACAATTTGTCAAAGGTCAATGAAACGGGAATCAACAAATTATCATAGGTGTTAGGATAGAAAATAAAATATTGTCTGGGCTTATCTAATACAAATCTTCACTAATAACCCAGTTATAGTTCTGTGGCTATCTTCTTTTAGATTTGTTAGAAGGGGATTACTTTCTTGCTCTTTCTAGAGTATAATTTCCATCCTTGTATTGGAGCTTTCCCATTATTATCCTTTGTAGTGCTGGGTTTTTTGAAAGATATTGTGTAAATTTAGTTTTGTTATGGAATATCTTGGTTTCTCCACCTATGGTAATTGAGAGTTTTGCTGGGTATAGTAGCCTGGGCTTGCATTTGTGTTCTCTTAGGGTCTGTATGACATCTGCCCAGGATCTTCTTGCTTTTATAGTATCTGGTGAGAAGTCTGGTGTATTTCTGACAGGTCTGCCTTTATATGTTACTTGGCCTTTTTCCCTTGCTGCATTTAATATTCTTTCTTTGTTTTGTGCACTTGGTGTTTTGATTATTATGTGATGGGAGGTATTTCTTTTCTGGTCTAGTCTATTTGGAGTTCTGTAGGCTTCTTGTATGTTTATGGGCATTTCTTTTTTTAGGTTAAGGAAGTTTTCTTCTATAATTTTGTTGAAAATATTTATTGGCCCTTTAAGTTGGGAATTCTCACTCTCTTCTATACCTATTATCCTTAGGTTTGGTCTTCTTATTGTGTCCTGGATTTCCTGGATGTTTTGTGTTAAGAACTTTTCGCATTTTGCATTTTCTTTGACAGTTGTGTCAATATTTTCTATGGTATCTTCTGCACCTGAGATTCTCTCTTTTATCTTTTGTATTCTGTTGGTGATGCTTGCATCTACGACTCCTGATTTCTTTCCTAGGTTTTCTCTCTCCAGGGTAGTCTCCATTTGTGATTTCTTTATTGTTTCTACTTCCATTTTTATGTCCTGCATGGTTTTGTTCAATTCCTTCACCTGTTTGGTTGTGTTCTCTTGTAATTCTTTAAGGGATTTTTTTTGTTTCCTCTTTAAGGGCTTCTACCTGTTTACCTGTGTTCTCAAATTCTTTGAGAGTGTGGTTTATGACCTTCTTAAAGTCCTCTATCATCATCATTAGAAGTGATTTTAGATCTGACTCTTGCTTTCCTGGTGATATGGGGAATTCAGGATTTTCCTGTGTAGAAGAACTAGGTTCTGATGATGCCAAGTACCCTGGGTTGCTGATGCTTATGTTTTTTCATTTGCCTTTCACCATCTAGATCTCCTTAGTGCTACCTGCCCTGTCTCTGACTGGATTCTATCTTTCCTATTATCTTGGTTGTATCAGAACTGTTTTGCATGGGTATTGCTACTAGGGTTAAAGTTGGGGCCCAAGATCTACTCAGTGCTCAGGCCCAGACTGGAAGGAACCAGTGCTATAGGCCAGGAGTGAATTCCTGGGTCCCATTGGGTCCCAGTGGGTCCTAGTTACTCTCTGTTTGGGGCAGGTGTTGCTGTCTCCTTACCTAAGATACTGCCCAGGTTAGAGCTCCTGGGAGACCCTCTTCCTCTGGATTCTGAGCGATTGGGTGCAGGACTGCCTCCAGTATCTGTTGAGTGCTTGGGCCGAGACTGGAAGGAACCAGTGCTTCGAACCAGGAGTGAATTCCTGGGTCCTAGTGGGTCCCAGTAACTCTCTGTTTGGGGCAGGTGTTACTGTTTCCTTACCTAAGATACTACCTGGGTTAGAACTCTTGGGAGCCCTGCTTCCTCTGGATTCTGTAAGATTGGGTGCAGGGCTGCCTCCTGGGATCTGCTCAACTTTTTTTTTTATTTAATATTCCTTTATAGAACATCTAGCATAATGTTTAATAGAAGTAGTAAAAGAGATTATTTTGTCTTGTTCTTGCTCTAAAGGGAAGGCAGTTAATCAGTTAATCTTCCATCAAGTAAGATGTTTGTGTGTGTGTGTGTGTGTGTGTGTGTGTGTGTGTGTGTGTGTGTGAGAGAGAGAGAGAGAGAGAGAGAGAGAGAGAGAGAGAGAGAGAGAG
>JANHMN010000005.1:87291334-87312849 GCA_030674055.1 Rhabdomys pumilio
AGAGAGAGAGAGAGAGAGAGAGAGAGAGAGAGAGAGAGAGAGAGAGAAAGGTCAATGGCAAAGAGCTCTGTTGTCATAAAAATACTGCCTTCAACTCAAAAAGGGATAAGAAGTACTTAATTTTAGAGCCAAATTAGAGTGACTATTGTCTGAAAACAGATTTAGGTTAGATCCTATTTCCTTTACCTCTGTTCTTAATCGATTCTTCCAGTCTTGTATTGTAAAATGTTCTTTTGTTCAGTGAAAGGAAACGTTTTAGTATTTTCTTAAAGCAACTGTACTAGCAGTACGTTCTCTCCTTCGAAGTTTATTTGGAGAGATCATCATTTATCCCAGTTTTAACTATGTGTTTTGCTAGTTACAGGATTTTGAGTTTCTAATTTTTTTTTTTTTTTTTTTTTTGGTTATGTAAGTGAATCTCTTACTCACTACTGTCTTCCTATCTACGGTATTCTTAATTTTTCAACTTTCCAGGATTCCTTGTAAGTAACCTTTCCCTTGATATTTTCAAGATTTTTCTTGTCACTGGCTTTTGACAGTTTTATTTGTCTGTCATTCTGATGTATCACAAATATAGACTAATGTTTTTCCGTCATGTTTCTAAATGTCTCTTTTATTATATTTTTACTGATATTCTTCTCTTTCCTCTGTCAACTGTTCCTTGGAACCTCTTATCATTCATTGGTACTATATTTTTTTTTATTTCTGTGACCTGAATACATATGATGTTGATATGTCCCATACAAGGAAGGAATGAATAATACACAGACATACATATAAAAATGCTGAGGTTAGGTGTGCCATGTACTCTAGTACAGAGTCATTAGCAATAGCCAAGAAACTTATCTTAATTTTGGTAAGTCAAATATTTTATTTTCCTCATGGACAGTTCCTATTATGATCCCTTTCTGGTGTGTTGGCCATATTTTATTGTTTCTTTTGTTGTAAAATTATTTTCTGATGAAAACTTGCCATTGTTAATAACATACTTCTTGAAATGCTGAAAACCAAATCACTGTGAAGTTTACTGTGGTTTTTGTTATTGTCACATTATTTTGTGAGTTTCCAGATAAATTCTGTATAGATAGTTTTCTTTGTTGTATGTAGCCAATTAAGTTTTTCTCAGTTCCCAGAAACATGTTATGACAAATATTCCAGAAAAGGGTGGGAATGGGGGGAACAGGGCCACCATACATTTCATATATTTACCATAGACTGAAATGAGGGTCAGCAGAATTTCTTACATGCTACTTCAAAGAGAAGTCTCAGTATGCCTGAGAAATCATACAGTTTTTTTTATAGCTTTTGTTGATCTCTGGCAATATTTTTAAACCATTGCATTATCGGTGGGTTTAATTAATATAGGATCAATGTGACTATCTTTATAATGGGAAATTCCTGTCTGCAGTTAATCATATTTACAGAATCAGATACCTAGAATTGAGGTTTTAACACTCTGTTTTAACAGAATTGTTGGCAGCTGCTTCTCACCGGTAATGTTCAGTAACTTTTTCTCAGGAGTGTCTTTGGTTTTGTTTCTTTTTATACCTGTTTAAATTTGCTTCCTTTTTCAATGTCAGAGCTTTGAAAACACTGTATGGATATTCTAATAATTTGACTGTTTATTTTCTAATAGCTTCTTTAAATATTAAATGAAAAAAAACTCAAATTCTTGTATTATGCAATCCTCTCTCTGTGTCTCTCTGTCTCTCTTCCCCCTCATCTCTCCTCTCTCCACTCTTTTTTCCCTCCTTTCTCTCTGTTTCCCACCTCTCTTTTTCTCAGAGAAAGTTTATAGACAGAACCCCTAGCATAACCTGTGGAAGTGAGTTCTGGTGTTTTTCAGCTCATATCTTTCTTTTTTTGGGCTGTTGTACTAATTGTTGCCACAGCTACCATAGTTGCTGACCACAAAACTGAGGTTAAGAAAATGAGACTCTAGCAAGAAAATGCCATGAGGATGTTCAGACTTTCAGCAACATTCCTGGTATACTGAATTTTTGTAAGCCTTAGATAATTTCTATATACTGGATAAACTGATTTTTTTGCAAATTTTATCATTTATTTTACTGCGAAATTGGACTTGGAGATTTTATTTTTTGATCTATTCCTGAACTACTGTAGTATTATGTTCTCAATTTTCTTAAATTTCCAATAATGACTATCATATGGCTTATTTGTTTTCTTTTTTCCTTTTTTATTGAATATTTTATTTATTTACATTTCAGATGTCATTCCCTTTCCCCATTTCCCCTCCCTAGAAACCCCAATCCCATTCCACCTTCTCCCTTTTCCTTTTATAATATTTTAAATACATACAAGTATTAAGGTCAGTTCTAGGTTGAGGAACTAGCAATATGGTAGGTAGATGCAAATTGTCCAAGAACAAGCACAACAATAAACACAGATAGTCAAAGAACAAGCAAGGCAATAAACAAAATTCCATGAACACTCTCATGATCACTGTTTCTAAGGGCTTATCAAGATGACTTATTTTTGATGTTTCCTAACATTGCTTATAAATTCCCATGGTGAAAATAGGTTGCTTAACATTCAAATAACATGTATTTTAAGATTTGTTTTTATTTTTTTAATCAATAGAATATTGATTACATTTTCTTTTTCTTTAGAATGTGATATGTTCATTTGTTCCACATCAAATTGGAGTATTTAAAGTAAAGCAAGTGATTGAGATTATCGGACCAGTGGCAGATGATAACTTACGGTCTTTGTCATTGAGACCTTTTCATTATATACATTTAGAATTCAACAGCACTTGTAAAGCTTACACTAAGAAAGTTGGGGTAAAAATTAATCCTGGTATGTTACTGTATTTGTCTTATACAGCTATGATGTGATTTTCAGTTATAATATAAGATTATGTGTATCAAATATGATCAAAACAGTGCTTTTCCCCATTTTAAAGAATCTATCAAAGTCAGGTAGAAGACCTGTTCAAATACATATCATGGGCCTACGTGTGTATCTGTATCTGTATAGATATTTGGCTATACCAAAGATTTACATTTCTTTTATATTTCCAGTAAATAATATGTTGCTATTTTGGGGTGTCTTACATAGATTCTTAAATATTTTAATGGTTGCTGTGCTTATTTGTTCTATTTTTTTTGGAAATTAATGTAAACTGGTTTGAACTATATCCATATGTTCTGGGTGGTACTGTTTCCTCTAATTATATATAATATTTTATCAATTGAACCATATGAACTTGATATACAGTTGTCTTTAACTATAAAGAAATAACAAAGCCTTTCACTTTCATATAGGTCAATTTACATCTTCAAATTAGTATGCTTTTTATTATACATATATTTTATTAAATAGTGGAGAGCATGGCTGCATGCAGACAGACATGTGCTGGAGCAGGATCTGAGAATTCTCCATGTGGATTGGCATGCATCAGGAAGAGAGCCACTGGGCCTGACTTAAGCATTTGAAAACCCAAAGTCCACCCCCAGTGACATACTTTGTCCAACCAGGCCACACTTACTCCAACAAGGCCTTATCTCCTAATTTTTTTCAAGTAGAGCCACTGCCTAATGACCACACATTCATATCTATGAGCCTATGAGGGTTGTTCCAATCACCACACCAGTTATCTAGTGTATCAATTATTTGTGGCTAATTTTTGGAACTGTCACAGTATAAAGTACTAAATGTTGGCTTAATTTTCAATTTTATTAAAGGTATATCCCCATTGGTCAGTAATCCTACAAGACACTTCGTGATCAAAGATTCAGAGAAAAAGGATGAACTTCCACCTGTAGCTGCAATGCTCAGGTCAACAGCAACAAACCTTCATAATCATTGCCTACATGATGCGTCAGCGAAGAATGCACTGATTGCTTTTCCTAATGATAGAGCTACAAGTATCAGGTCTGGAGACCACCATGAACATTTCAGGTAACATGTAATTTTAATAAATTACTATTCAAATGATAAAATATCCAGGATAATATCCAGAGATCTGTAAGATCCTGGGGTTCAAAAAGGAAAGAAACTGCTGTGGTCAGGAATCAGAATGAATTTTTTTCTTCAGTTTGTATGTGGAGTACAGTGGTTGTTGAATGCTACAGCATTTGACTTATCTAACCTTTAATACTCTCTACTGTATAATTGTGACAAAATCAATGGCAAGCAAAATAATTTTTTTAATACATTGGATTTCATTTTTTTCTTAAACCTTTTATTGGTTATTTTATTTATTTACATTTTAAATATTATCCCCCTTCCAGGTTTCACCTCCTCAAACCCCCCCATCCCTTCCCCCTCCCCCTGTTTCTATGAGGGTGCTCCCCCAGCCAACCCTCCTCCCACATCACTGCAACCAGACCAGAGCTCCCAGGGACTAAACCACCAACCTAAGAAAACACATGGAAGGACCCATAGCTCCAGCTGCATATGTAGCAATTTTGTTTAAAACTGTATTATAAACACCAATAGATAACTGATAGAAATAATCACCATTGAAATTATACTCTAGAATAGTTATATTTATTTGATATGATTATGAGTTTCTATTTATCTGAATAAAGCAATTTAAATTGTATGAAACTAATTAACATTTCCTGTAGAGACTTGAACAAATATGAATTTATTCCAGATAGGGCACCAACAACAGAGCAAAGTAACTCCTTCAAAGTTCAAATTTGTGAACCAGTCAGTGAGATTATTGGGCTCATTTTCAGAGCACAGTTGAGGGATTACTTAACAATAAGTGTGCATGGTACCCAAGTAGCTACATCATTGCAAAATGTGGCTGACATCATTGAAGCTGTATTATTGAGTCCCCCTTTCATTCATCCTTTCACTACCATTTCCCAAGATAATTGCTTATGGGCGAGGACAGGAGTAAGTATGATACTAGTTGAGGGTTCTGTGGTTCTTCCCTCCTATTTACAGGGTATATAAACAGCTTCATTACCATTGCTGTAGATATAGCTCTCACTATACTGTTCTATTCAATTAGTTATTGTGGCTACCAGGATGAGATAGTTTCTATTCTAGAATGATGATTGGATGATCATGTTACAAATGGAAATAAAATATCCATATGACATACAACACTGACAATCAGTAAGTTGTTTTGAATAAATAATTGAGGGAAATAATTTAGGTACAATGTAAGATTTGTTCCATGTATATTCCATATTCAATTATAT
The DNA here is from genome assembly GCA_030674055.1 of Rhabdomys pumilio. Classification (NCBI taxonomy): domain Eukaryota; kingdom Metazoa; phylum Chordata; class Mammalia; order Rodentia; family Muridae; genus Rhabdomys; species Rhabdomys pumilio. The sequence goes on from JANHMN010000005.1 coordinate 87,296,518, forward strand.
GGATTAATATTACATAAGCTACAGATATAATTTATGTTTATTGTTTAAGAATATGATAGGATTATAATATATTATTATCACCTATCACTATAGGAGCTTACTCTTTTACTATTTTCCATGGATTTCATTTCACCATAGTACCATTTTTAGGGCTTTAAATATAGGAATTATTTTTAGTTTCTAAAAATAGTTAGCAGTCCAATAGCCAGTAGAGAACTTTAAATAGAAAGAACTATCTTTAACTAACTAAACATTTCCCTTCTTTTTTTGTAAATTACTGTCAATCTTTTACCACACTTAAAGCTATTATCATGTAACATTGAAGAATCATGGGAAATATGGAGTTTTTAAATAAAATTTCATTAATTTCACGTATATACATGAATGACTTAGTTATAGAGGAATCCTTTAAATGTTTGATAAACTTTGTGGTGAATGAGGTAGATGAAGATGGTCAGAAGCTAGGAATAATTCAACTCTAGTTTCTTGGAAATTTATCATTGTTAAAAAGGTAGAATAAGAAGTCGATTGCCATATAAAGTACTTTAAAGGTCCCTTATGAATTTTTTTGCATCAACTTATTATTGATGGTTAATGCATTAACTCTAAAGTTGAAGAAAATTGTTGTTAGAAAAACAAATTTCCTTTATCATGTGGGTTTTTAGAAAGGAGCTGACAGGAGATTACTCTTCAGAGTTACCTTTATTTAGAATAGATATCCTCCTGACCACTTGCAGCCAGGTTCTGGACTTGAAATGGGAAAGTGGTAGAGAAGATAGCCACTATGTATGCTAAGACAGGTTTCTTGATGTGAGGGACAGACCCTTCAGTTCCAGAGAACAGAAAGGATTTCTGACTTTTAGAGGTTTTCAGGGAGTGGACAAACTTCATATCATATGACTTATGCTAGCCTAGCCTCAGCCTTGGCATTGTGGAAATCAGTTGAGTGTTATCATAAACCTATTTTGCAGTGAAATGTAAAAGGTTGTTAGGCCACACCACAGCAAGATTTCTTAGTAGTTCTCTACCTCATAGAGCTACAGCACTTTTTCCATGATCCTGATTTTTGAGAGAGGGAGGGAACCTAGAAGGTATGTAATCTAATAATAGTGTATCTGGTGAAAAAATTCAGTGTTTTTTTTTTTCTAATTCTAGTCCACCCCCTGAAAACCACTAAGAGTCAGAAACCCTTTTTGTTCTCTGGAAAGGAAGGGTCAGTCTCTCTGATCAAGAAACCTGTCAATATGTGTGTGTGTGCATGCGTGTGTGTGTGTGCATGCGTGTGTGTGTGTGACACACGCATACATATGATTATATTTTACCTCACTGTAGATATATGGGCAAGGATGTCTTTATATTTCACAGAATATGCAGTTTGTCCTAATTCAGTATTTAATGCCTCTGACTTGACATTTAAAATGACTAATATGTATTTGCTAAATCTTCATTGAACAGGTTTTGTGTGCATTTTAACATGATACCTTGTTTATCTTGTAGAACAATTTTCACAAAGATGCCAAGGTATGATTATACAGATCCTGATTATGAATACACTGATTTGGAAAAATTGGAAAGAAAAGCACATCGAGATTACTACACAAACTATATTAACAATTTAAGAAGTATACGCCTACATAAAGAAGCACAGAGGTAAAGATAGTTCTTCAAACATTGTGCCTAAAGACCAGATTTGGTTTCTTCTTTTTTTAAAAAAATTATTATATTATTCTTTAATCTTTTTTTTACAGTCCAGTCGTTATCCTGGTTCACCCTCTGAATGTTCCTCATCCCATTCCTCTTCCCCTGTTTCTAAGAGGATGTCCCCACTATCCCACTTCACCAGACCTCCCCACTCCCTAGGTCCTCAAGTCTCATAAATTTGGGGAGTACATTATAAATCCGAGTTATTTGTTATTGTCATCATAAACAGTTTTTATAACTTTTGATCAATGGGATATTTGAAGATATTTATGAAGTATATTCAGAAATTTCAGGACATGTATGCAAGGCATTTGGGTCAAATCAAGATAACATATTCTTAATTTCCATGTCATTACTTTGTTTTTGGAACTTTGAGTTTTTCCATATCAGTTTTCATGGTGGCTATATGTATCCCCCAATAATGTTTTTGGATTTGCATTTCTCCATATCCTTTTAACATTTGGTGTATTTTGTCATTTTAAAAATACCCATTTTAATAACATGAAGTAATAATCTCAGTGACATTTTGATTCTTGTTTTCTGGTGACTAAAGACACTGAGCATTATAAAGTAAATTTTGTGGGTCATCTGTTTTTTTTTTTAAGAAGTATGCATTCATCAGATTTATACACACTTTAATTTGATTTTTTGAAGAGCTATTATTAAGGGTTTCTTGTTATCTGCATATTATGGCTAAATCTCTTTTCAAATGAATAATTTGCATGTCTTTTTCATTACAAGTGTTGTTTCTACCTTATATTGTTTCCTTTGCTTTGTAGAAGCTTCTTTTTTTCAAAAAAAGGGGTATTTGTCTGTAGTTTCATTGTTTTATGAAAAAACAAATCCAAAAAATCTATTGCTTATAATCAGTACTATTTTATATGGTTTTTGTCTTTAAATCTGATGTTCATTTTACGATGTTTGTATAGATTATTATTCAGATTTTAATTGTCATGTTAATATCAGGTTTATATCTCTATGCCTTTGGTTTGTTTTAATTTTGAGTTGTTTTAGTAGGATCTTCATAAAACATTTAACTGCTTTAGTTGCAGTAACTTTTGCTAACTTTTTATTTGAAGTTGTCTTAGGTAGTTTTTTTTTTTCTAGAGGCATATCTCAAGGTAGGGATTCTTTTGTATGTGCCTCACTAAAAATATATTTCCAAGACAGTACCATGTAGGATATATAGAGTACATATATCAGGGCAAGACTCGATGTATTTCAGATCAAGTATGTACTTAGTCTGATGGCAAGATTCTTTTGAACATAAATGACATCAATCATTGTTTGCATCTTGAACCAAAGATACTTTTTACTTTGATGTAAACCACTCAGTGACTGTGGTCTGCCTTTTGAGTGTGACAAATATATAGGTTTGGCTATAACTTCCTCTGTGAGGTGTTTTAAGAAGAGTTGATGCCATACAGTGAGGAAAACCTCCTGCAGATTGGTATACCAATTCAGGTAAATACATAGATAAGGCTATAACAGTGTTCCCCATGGAGGATATTTGCACTTATTACTATATTTTTTGAAGAACTTCTTCAATTGCTCATTATTATTATTATTATTGATGATATTATTGTTAATAATGGTAATTATAATATATAATATATAATTTTTAATGAATAATATCATATTATATTCATAATTATTTTTTTAATAGGGAACGCAAGTTTCTAGATAACGATGTAGATATTGGCATGCAGCCATCATCTGGTCTAAGGTCACCACCACTATCTCAATCAGAAATAGAAGAGGAACTACCTACATCTTTAAAAGCTTCTTCTCTCAAAGCTAAAAGATTGTTAAGCACCAAGAAAATAGCATCCAGGGAATCAGAATCTTTGCAGAGAAAGGCATGTGTAATGTTTTTCATTTTGTTTTCATATCATGAGAATTCTACAAATATCTCTTACTAATACTGAATGATTAATTTTGGAAAAACAGATCACCAAAGGACTTAAATCGAAGCCAACCACTAATCATGAAAAACAAGACTGCAGCAAAGTTTTGACTCCAAAGCAAATTCATCAAGTAATTGTTGGTAAGATTATGCATAAATTTGCTGTGGTCTTTGTTTTTTGTTCATTTGTTTTGTGTGTGTATATGTATGTGTATTAATTTTATTATTTTTTGTAAAATATATTTGATCACCCTTTACCAGCTCCTTCTAGATCCTACTTATATCCCTACCCACACAATTTTATACTGTAGTCCCCCTGTCTCTAAAAAGCAGATTGCATTAAGATGGTAGAGTAGAAAGACCATGGCTCATTTTACCCCACAACAGTAATTATGCAACTGTTCTTGGACAATTGTATCACTGTGAGAGCTTTGGCCTTTCTTCCTAAGTTGTGAACCTCTACTAGAACTGAAGACACATGAGAATTCATAGGTGGATAGGTGATAGCTCTGTGCTCAGGTGGCAAGCTAGCTGATAATAGTCCTAGATTTAGAACATTGCCTCAGCAGCAAAGCCCAACCCCAGCTTATAGGAATTCTTGTCATCATGATCTATTGTGCAATTTGGTAGTTATAATTAAAAGATAATGTATACATGAACATTGCTGCGAGTAGAGTTTTGAGCCTTTTATTAGACAGCTGTCAAGTTCCTGAGGTGATACATATGTTAATTACCATTATTGACTATTCCACAATGTAGATATAAATAAAACATGTTACATAAGATAAAACATTCAGTTAAAACCTAGAAAATGTGATATATTGATATAATTAGAATATACTTATGTTAAAAAAGAAATTCTGGAATTTTTGCTAAAGGAATCCAATATGAAAGATACGAAAATAACTCAGGCAATACTAAGACATATGCTACATTATCTTGTGTTTTATGGAATTAAAAGAAGCATTTGGGCCTATAAAAGCGAAGAATAATTTGTTACCAGGGTTTGTATCAGGTATAAGACAAAATGGGGATTGTTGGTCAAAGGATGCAAAGCTTCATTTATTATAAGTTCTGGAGAGCTATTGTTTAGCATTGTAACTACAGTTAATGACAAAATTTTATGTAATTGAAAATCAGTAGTGATAAGTATAAATATTTGTGCCATAAAATTGACTGTGTGAGGTGGCAGGTATTTCAATTAGATTACTTTAATCCTTTCATAATGCACATGTATTTGAAAACATGCTGCATTTGTAGACAAATATAAATGTTTTCAGGTTTATCTTTAAGAAACTGATAGAAATGGATTAAAACCATATATTTTGTAGAGGGATATCTATCTATCTATGTATCTATCTATATGAAGATATCATTAACTTTGGGAAAATAAAATGTATTTGTTTTGAAAATAAATGCATAATTGACAATAATTCAGATATTAATCAAAGTTAAATATTTTTACATTTTTGTAAAGATACTGGTAGGGAAATAAAAAGCATCCTTTGACTAAAATAAATTGTTATAAATTGTATATCTGAAAACTTAGTTTTAACTAGGATACATAATAAATCTTAATAAAACAACAACTAAAGTTTAACAAATAGGCTGAAAATTTGATAGGCAGTTCATTAAATACATAATTGTTGTACTCACATTAAAATAGACATTGTTAGTTTTTGAGGGCATACAAAATTAAAACAAAATGAAATTTAGTAAATGACTAAAAGTCTGGTGGTTTGAATGTGCTTGGCCCAGGAAATGGCACTTCAAGAACGTGTGGCTTCTTTAAATAGGTGTGGCCTTGTTGGAGGAAGTAAATCACTGTGGGGGCGGGCTTTCAGACCCTCCTTCTAGTTGCCTGGACTGACTACCTTCAGAACAAGATACAGAACTCTCAGCAACTTCTCCAGTGTCATGTCTGCCTGGATGCTGACGTTCTTCCTTCCATGATGATAATGAACTGAGTCTCTGAAATTGTAATCTAGTGCCAATTAAATGTTGCTCTTTATAAGAGTTGCCTTGGTCATGGTGTCTCTTCACAGAAATGGAAACTCTAAGACAAAAACCTTCTCACTATTTAATTTTTCCCAATGACACAAAGAACCTGAGACTCTTATAATGTATACTACTAGTGAGAATAAAATTGTTCTAAATAGTTTGCTGTCTCTTTATATATACACACAAAAACAAGCCATATCATTCTTCTATTCTTTTCCTAGATATTTATCCAAAAGAAATAAAGTTGTATACTCAAATCAATACTTGCTATCAAATATGCATAGTAACTTTTTAAAAGTAGCTAATAACTAGAAACTAAATATCAATGTAGAGGTGAATAAACCAACACAATTAAGATACATGCACAAAGGGCATTTGCTCTAGTTTTATTTGGGTTATTGTGGTTAAAATTTCTGACAAAATTATAGGGTACGGTACAATATCATGGAGAGGTCAGAATGGCAGGAGCTCAGGACAGCTGGCCATATCTTATCCACAGTAAAGAGCAGAGAGAAATGATTGAATACGTGCTTTAGTGTTCAGCTTACTTTCCCACTCTTACCCATTCTGCAACTTGAAATTCATGTATGGTTCCACCCATAGTGGGCTGTCATCTCATACCACCTAAGGTGATCAAGGTAATTTTCCCCAGACATGCCCACAAACTGACAAACTGTCATTAAGACTCTTTTTTTAGATGACTATAGACTGTATCAAGTTGACAGTTGAAACGAACCATCACACAGCAGTACCTAGTAATATAAATGAATGAAATACTTACTTTAATAATTGCATGAATATCTCAAAAATTCACTATGAGAAAGAATCCATGCGATTTTGTTATGTACCAGATGAGTCTATTCATGTGAAACTATGGAATGTGAGCACCAGTGAGATGGCTTAGTGAGTAAATATGCTTGCAAGCCTAAAGACCTGAAGTTGATTCTCAGATTTATGGTTAAGAACAATAACTTTTGACTTGCCTTCTGACTTCCACAATATGCTGTTGTATACCCATATCCATTTATACATGCACACTCACAGAAAGACACACACGTACAAACAAACAAATAAGTGAATAAATAAATAAATGTAATTTAAAGGCACTCTAGAAATAAAACTGATATATAGTTATTCATGTGAATTTTCTGAAAAATGTTTTGGGACTAGTGAAAGGGAATAAAAGTAATGGCATATAAGAAAAATATTTTGGAGATGTCAGTATTCAACCTTTATGCATGTATGTCAGTACTAAAGAAATTGTATATTTGAATATAGTCAATATATTAGTTATTACACACTATTACAATTAGCAGATTGAAAACAATATGTGATGGTGATGCATATGAAGAATAGATCCACACACAGGAGATTCATGAATTCAAAGCTGTCCTGGCTTACATAGGTGAATCTTGTATCAAAATAAAAATGAGATTGTGTTTAATTATAAAGATTATTTCAGTAAAAGCCTTTGGCATTTAAAGGGAAACCCTTAGGAAATTAATTAACCATGTATTGAAAATTGCTATTTTTTTGAATTGTATGTTGGTAAATAAAATAAATGTATTTATAGAAGTAGACTTTGGTGAAATGTTGCAGATCAAAGTGATGATTACAACTTCATTGTGCTTATTTTACCATAAAGATTTTCATACTAAAATATATTCATATTGAACATGAAGCAGTAATCGCTAAGCATGAAACTATCATCAGATAGATAAACGTACAACTAATACTGTCTGATATTATTCTAAATAGTTTTGTGTTAATTTTACTTTGATTATTTCAGGACCATCTGTCCTTAATTTTGGTAATGTTTGTGTGAAATCTACAAATACTCAGCTACTTCATATTGTTAATATGCTGCCCATGTATATATTGATCCAGTTAGATATTGATTTGAAAGAACTTCAGAAAACCAACCAATTTTCATATGTGATCCCTCCTACATCTAGTACATATATTTCGATGGTGTTTGAATCTTCCACCAATGGAAAATTTTGGAAGTAAGGTTTATTTCTCAGTTTCTCTCATTAGAATCATTTATATGTATTAATTTACTTCAATAATTGTAACATACATTATATTTTCTCTCAAAGTATAGAAAGTATATAATATACATTACTTTGTACACTTGTATGCTCTTATGTTTCAGTGACAATCTAATTTATTCCCATCATTATTATCAGAATTAATATTGTATGGTAATCTATAGCATATATGTTATATCTGAAGTCTGTAATCATAAGTAGATACTTTGATACTAGTTAAATTTGAGAATTTCTACTTTGTTACAGATCATTCACTTTCAAAATTAATAACATACCTGGTGGACACATCTTAGTGATGGCTGTCATCCTACCTGTAAAACTTGAGCTGTCTTCTAATGAGATTGTATTGAGACCACAAACCTTCTTGTTGAAAACGTGTTTTCGTGGCACAGTTAGGCTATATAATCATCTGAATTGCCCTGCCCAATTTGAATGGAAACCAGTAGCTACACCAAGAGGAATTTCATTTACTATTCGTCCGGCCAAAGGTAATAATAGTTTATTTGATTTATTTTATTTAGAAATTCATTTATATTTATTTATATATCCAGCAATGAATTATTTATTGAGCATATACTGTCTACTTATGGCAAGAGCATAGAAGTAAATAGATACTATCATTAGGGGAATTTATATGTGTAAATATGACTTTAAAGTAAGTATTGTATTTTGAGGTTCTAACAGAAACACACAATAAGAGATAGAGATGGAGATATAAGTTCTTGGTTAATTATGTGGCTTAACAAGTCATATGTTTACAAGACAAGAGGGGAGGCTACATACCTAGAGAAAAAGTGATAGTACCACTTTCAGATCAATGGCAAGATTCACTTTATGGGCTCTAAATTGTTTAAAGCTGTCAAACTACTAGAAAGCTCTACTATAATTATTAAATATAAGCTGAATATATATTTGCTTCAGAAAACATCTGTATAATATAAGCATATATCAAATTAGAACATTCTATGAATTAATTTATGCAGTATTTTTCAGTTAATTATTTTAAATCTACTAATTTATTCACATCACATCTGAATATTGTCAAAGCTATTATCTTGCTTAGTGTTTAATCACACAACTGAGCCCCTCAGTCTAAATAATGTGTAACATTAACCACCACAAATACTTCTGAAAAAGTGATTACTTTTATAATTTGAGTATAATTATAAGATGATTTAGTGACTTACATTTTCTTATCTTTTAAATTAATTTAATTATAGCCAGTGATGAATTTAATTTAATATATATATATATTATAATATAATTAAGTAAAAACTTAAGACTACCATTTAATAAGAACACTACTATAAACAAATCTGAATTACTGTTTCTGATGAGACCCTGAATTAGTTAATCATCCATTTATTCTTGCTTGTGTAATCTCATAATTTCATATAATGCATTTTTATACAAATTCAGTAACTTCTAAAGTTTGCTTTGTTTAGTAATACATTCTAATTGACAAACATCATTGTATTGTGCTGTGAGGATCTTTTAAGAGCATAAGGTATAATTTAAATAATTAAAATTGCGATTTACCAGTTGATCAATACTGTCTTTACCAGTTGATCAATACTGTCTTTTCATTTTATGTACTTGTTATACTTTTACAGTGAGAGAAAAAGATCTGAATCTTCACATTTTGTTGACTTACCGTGGTGTTTTATAGCCAGCTAAAGCACAGTGCAACAAAAGTGCCAAATAAAATAAAGATTAAATCTGATCTTAGCTTCTCAACTCATCAGTTACTTTATCATGAGCAAATTTCTTTATATGTACTACTTTCCTCACCTATAAAATGAACATGTGTACCAGAGGCTGGTGAGAGGGTTCAGTAGTTAAGAGTGCTTACTGCTCTTATGGAGTCCCCAGGTTTGGTTCCTAGTACCCATACGATTGATCAACTGTCTCTAATTCTGGTTCAAGAGGATCTGATGCCCTCTTCTGATCTATGAAGCCTATCTCATGCATGTGGCACATATATATATATATATATATATATATATATATATATATATATATATATATACACATACTTAGGCACCCACTTATACATATAAAATAAATACTTAGCATTAAATGTATAGAAAACTATAACAATTCACAAAGGTACATCAATAAATGGATAGGTACATGACTGTGGAAAAAACTTAGTATTTTATTTTATTAATTAATTATTTTATTTATTTACATCCCAAATGTTACCTGCCTCTTGGTTCTTACAGAATGCCTCTCCATATTCCCTTTCCCCTTCACCTCTGAGCGAGTGCCCCCTAGCAGGCATCCCCCAGCCCTGGCACATCAAGTCTCTACAGGATTAGGCACATCCTCTTCCACAGAGGACCAATAAGGCAGGCAGCCTTCTGATACTTATGTGCCAGGAGCTTAGGACCATCCTTTGTGTGCTGTTTGCTTGGTGGCTTAGTCTCTGGGAGCTCATAGGAGTCCAGGTTAGTTGACATTGTTGGTCTTCCTATGTGGTCGCCCTCCCCTTCAGCTCCTTCTATCCTTCCCCTAACTCTTCGATAGGAGTTCCCCAGACCTCAGTCCAATGGTTGGCTATAAGTATCTGTTTCTGTCTCAGCCAGCTTCTGGTAGAGCCTCTCAGAGGATAGCCATGCTAGGCTACTGTCTGTACAACGTAGCATCATGAATAGTGTCAGAGTTTAGTGGCTGCCCATGGGACAGATCCCAAGTTGGTTTGGTCACTGGTGGGCTCTTCAGTCTCTGCTGCATTTCTTTTAGACAAGAACAATTTTGGGTCAAAATTTTTGAAGGTGAGTTGGTGACTTCATCCTTCCCCTGGGGATCCTGTCTGGCTACTGCAGGTTGTCTCTTCAGGTTCCATCTCCCCACTTCTGGGCATTTCAGATAAGGTCACCCCCATTGAATCCTGGTAACCTCCCCCATCCCAGGTCTCTAGGACTTTCTAGAGATTTTCCCCACCACCACCCTAGCAGCTTCATATTTCCACTCATTCTCCTGACCCTTTGGGCTTCTTGTCTGTATTCCTCTGTACCTGATTCTGTCCTCCTTTTTCTCTCCCTCCCCTTACTCTCACCCAGGCCCTCCCTTCCTCTGCCTCCCAAGATTATTTTGTTCTCTCTTTTAAGTGGAGTTGAAGCATGCTTACTAGGGCCTTCCTTCTTGTTTAATATCCTAGGGTCTGTGGGGTCTATCTTGGGTATTTTGTACTTTTTTCTTAATATCCACTTATCAGTGAGTACAGTGAAAAACTTCTTACTCTTGTACTATTTTTTTCATTTGAAAGCATCCTGAGAATATGAGCAGTTTATCATATAACTTGGTATTTATTTATATTTTTCACTCCTTGCTTCCTGCCTTCTTCCTCTTTTTCCTTCCTTCCATACATTCTCCTCAATCTCCTTAGTTATAATTTATGAGCAAATGCTATTTGGAATGTAAATTGTTGTGCCTCAAATCATATAATAATTATAAGTATTTATTTCCTTTTGATTATGTCATTTCCAAATTACAATTTTAATACAGTTTTACAACAACTCATCTCATAGTAGAATATTCTAAATCTTTAACATTAAACTTAATCTATTAGTATTGATAAATTTTGAAAGTGGAAAAAGCTTTCTCTTTAATAAGGTTAAAATTCTGATACAGTTGCTATTGCATCTTTGTAGCCTGGAGTTATTTAACACAATTACATTATAATTTTTAGGCATGTGAAGGAATGTTTTTATTAATTAATTTTGTCATACTCTTTACATCCTAATATCATTCCCCCTTTCTTCTCAGTCATCCTGCCCTTCTCTCTTGAGAAGGGGAGGACCCTGTGTATATCGGTCACTGTATATCAAGTCACTGCAGGACTAGGTTCATTCCTTCTCACTGAGACCCAAAAGGCAGTCCAGTTAGGGGAACTGTATCCATAGGTAGGCAACAGATTCAGGGACAAAGTAAATGTCCTTCAACTGAAGAATAAATAAAGAAATTGTAGTTCATTTACACAATGGAATACTACTCAGATATTAAAAAGAAAGATATCACAAATTTTTCAGGCAAATGAATGGAACAAAACAAAAAATCCTGATTGAGGTAACCCAGACACAAAAGGACATTCATAGTATGAATCCACTTATAAGTGGATATTAGCCAGGATATCCACACAAACTCAAAGAAGCCAAATAACAAAGATGACCCAATGCAGGAATCTTTAACAGAAGGGGAAATAGAATAGATAATGAACATAGATGGAAGAAGAGAACTTGTTGGGAAGAGGAGATTGGGAGCTCAGCAGGGCAGGGGATCAGGGATAGAAACAGCAATGGAGAGATAATGGAATTGGCCAGGGTGGGGTACTTGTCTCTTGGCTGAGCAGGAGACCTGGGACTGGGCTGGGGTAACTCTAGTTGAGACCGCTAGCAGAAAGGAGTATGGAGCCTGATGTGGCTACCTCCTATCTCCAGGCAGAACTATCAGTGGAGGAATAAGGACAGTAATCCACCCACAAAACTTCCAGCCTAAAATGTGTCCTGACTGCAAGATGTGCAGAGCAAAGAAGAAGCAGAGAGAGGGGGAATGGCTAACCAATGACTCAGACCCATCTCCTGAGCAAGAGCCAATCCCTGACACAATTAATGATACTCTGTTATACTTACAGAAAAGGAGTCTGGCATGGCTTTCCTCTGAGAAATTCTACCCAGCAGCAGATGGAAACAAATACCTAGACCCAAAGCCAAACATTAGATGGAGCATAGGGAGTCTTGTACAAAAGTTAGCAGAAGGATTGAGGAACCCCAAGAAGATAGGGACTCCACAGGAAGACAACAGAGCCAACTAACCTGGACCCTTGAGGTCTCCCAGAGACTGAAACACCAACCAGAGAGCATTGGCTGGATTCTAGCCTCCTCCAAGTACCCCCCACCCCCCACCAAAATATAGAGCAGAAGTGCAGCTTGGTCTTCATGAGGGTTCTTAACACTTGATTATATGCAGTTCCTGTTCTACCAAATTCAGACTTATTTAAACTGTGCATAAGTCTTCTTTGTTTATTCCCTAATATTCACAATATTCTTAGAAACTTAATTGTGCTGGTTGGAGGGAGAAACTCTCTTCATTCAGACTCATCAACATGAATTGCTAATCATTTTTTATTTATCACCTGTCATTGTTTTGTATTATTGGATCTTCTTTTTTACTTTTCAGCACAGCCATTCCCATCTATTACTTGCTTAATTTCAATGGGCTGTCTTCTTTCAGAACAAATTTGTGTCTCTTTGATCCTCTATATTATGTTTTTATTGTTACTTTCAGCCAGTGTGATCTTGACAGGCCTATAGACAACACACTTCTATAGCCAGCTCTTTCATTCAACAATTACTGTTCATAGTACAGAATTGGCATCCAAGAATATTGAAAGTATATCACTTGGTACTTTCTAATCATCTCATACTATGTCCATCCTGTTTGTTGAGTGTTGATCTCTCTGGATGGCTATTGCAAAATCAGAGCTCAGCATTCTGTTGCTTCCTCTTTAAAGATAGAAAACTTTGCATTACATGCAACTCAGTCTAACTCTGAGCAAAATTTGTTTGTAATGGCCACTCATGTCCGGTGTCCCCAAATTTCAGAAGCTTCTTTCTTCCTGAGGAATTACTTCCCATCAAGTATGGTTTGCTGGTCTTTTAAAAATTAAATTAATCATTTTCTTTGGTCACTTTTATGTTGCTCCCACATTTTGCCATCTTGCAGTATTTCTGGTCATTCATCCTTCATGTCAAACTCAAATGCATGCAAAGAAGTTTCCTCTATTTTCAAGTATCTTGGAATACATCAGAGTTTCCTCATGTCTTATGCTTTTTATGTATCATTTCCATTTAAAATTGTGAATTTAAAGGCATTCCCAATTTTACATCTAGTTTTTCTGATATCACATGGTCTCTCAGTACATCTGAAATACAGAGATATGTTTATTACTTTTAGCTCCATCAGAAGTTAATCTCTAGATTAAAAGTCATAATGTTAATTCTTCCATCTGGAAGCAGAATATTCGGAAGTTAGAATAGCTAATTTTCTCAGGATTCACAAATGAGTTTTTATCGTGTGTGGTTCTCTAGTCCTAATGTTTATTGCTGTGATAAATTTTCCATTGTTTCTCAAACATTGGTATATTTTGGTATACATTTTTTTTTATCTACTAGAAAACCAATTTATATTTTGGTTTTATGAAATCCTTTAGGACTGTGCTTATTTAATAATGCCTCACTTCTAATTTCTCTTTATTTAAATTTAATTTTAATTTGTTTTATAATGCCATTATATTTTTACACCAACCCTTATCCTGAATTTTTCCAAAAATTCAATAATGAAAAAAATGTTGTGTCTTATTTTATCTTGTTCTCTGTAGGTGTTGTTGATCCATATTGCTCATTGGAATGTGAAGTAACCTGGGAGCCAGGTTTTAGTTCTCCAGAGAAGGGAGAATTTTTGCTACAAGTCTCTGGAGGAAATACACTGACACTGAAGTGTATTGCACATGTAATTATTTCTCTTCAATGTGATTTTCATCTAGAGTATCTGGATTGTCTGACTATACAGTTGTCTTAGCTTATATATACATGTCACCACTGAATTCATGTAATAATTATTTTAGTTACTTCATAGAGCTGCTTGCCTACTAAGAATATAAAACTAATCCCCGTATCAAAGAACATTCTGTAAATAACACTAGATTGACAGAGGCTCGATAAATGTGCAATACCATCTTGGGAGACACTTGAGAGTAACTTCTTTCATTAACGAACAACATAAAATATAGTAGAGAAATTATATTCCTACTATATTTTACTGTTAATTTAATACTCTAGTTAATAACTTAGTATGGGAAATGCCATGTGATTTATATAAGATGAAACCAGACTTTTTAATACTATAAAATGTTTCTTACAATAAAAACGAAAGATGTGACCTATAACTAACTTTATTTATTTCCATGGTAGTTTTTAAGCCAGGATGCCCTAACAATATTAATTTGGGTCATCATTTTGCTTGTGTATCCCAGCCAATGCCATTATAGAATTAGTGTACTTTCACTGAATGCCACCTATATTTTCTAGACATTGTGATCTATTGTGTTTCATTTATAAAGATGCTTTTAGTTTATACATCATCAACTTTCCAATTTTAGGGATTGGAAATCACTATCAGTACACATTAGGGTCTTTCCTCAGTTACAAGCTTGAAATAAGCTTACTCCTACTAGCTTTGTATATAAATCACATATTATTCTTTCCCAAACTTGCATGGATGATATGGGTATATATTATAAGTGTTTAGCTAATGTACTTCTTTTTTATTATTTTAACTCTCAGTGTGTATATGAATAATATTTATCTGATGCTGATGTAAGTGTGTCTAACAAGTTTAATAATGTACTTTTCTTCACACACTCAACCTACATGTATTTTTAACTAGCATTAAAAATGAGTAATTTAATACTATAGGTTTAGTATAATAATAATAATAATAATAATAATAATAATAATAATAATAGATATTATTTATTGAGTAATTGCTATGTTTCAAGTGCTGTCCTAAGTGGTGTTTACTTATTATCTCATCCCTATGAAATGCTGAGGCATTTAATGTATATATTCATATATAATACATACAATATAACTGTAGTAATAACAGATAAAACATTGAAAGATTAGGGTGTTTAAGTAACTATTAGGGTGTAAGTAATTACAAGTTCACAAATGCCAGAAATGGCTTAGATGTAATTTATTTCCAGATCCAAATTTCCTTCACAGCCTTTAATGTTATCTTCTCTAGTAAAATTTGCTTTCCCTGTTCCCTACTCCATTATTAAATAATAATGAAATAAACTATGAAATTAAAAAAAAACCCTGAGATAATTAGTCAAGGAAATAACTGAGACAACTAAACTATAAAATGGATCATTTCAGGTAAAGCTCTGAAAGCTTTAAAGTGCACTTTGAAGAAAGAATAGAAAAACAGAAACTGTTTAAATAAAATGTTAATTACAGTTTATAACATATTTATGAAAAAACTGATTACCTTTTTTCTTCTGTTTTAGCTTAGTTTCAAATCTTATTACTCCAATTACAAAAATGTTTTTTAAATACTTGTAAGATTGTATTAAAGCCTAATATATAATAACAATGTTTTATAAAGATATTATTAAGTCTACTGTAAAATGCATTTAAATCAGTATTACTTGGACAAAATATGTTACAGTTATACATAATGCCTGATTACTTCACTTTAATACTGTAGACATGTATTTTGTCCACATTAGAAAATAGTATTCCAGTATTTACTAGTTCTATAAAGTGCTTTTATTGGACTGCAGTGACAAATCACTGGGCCTGTATAATTTTATCAATCAAAGTGAAGTATGCCCCCATTTTCATTTAGAGATAATATTTTGTCAAACTACATATTAAGCTCAATGAAGATGGCTTCTAGTAGAAGTATGTCTGGGCGATTTCATTTTTTAACAACTTGTTCTTTTTATTTAGATGACATTTGAATTCTTTTAAATACCAAAATATGTAGCTGAGTAAATGATAGCTCTCAGGGCCTTTCAGTAATTAGTATGTGGTGTGTGTGTGTGTATGTGTGTGTTTGTGTGTGTGTGTGTGTGTGTGTGTGTGTGTGTGTGTGTGTGTGTGT
>JANHMN010000005.1:87321047-87352806 GCA_030674055.1 Rhabdomys pumilio
CCCCTCCCCTCCTCTGTCTTCCCCTGTCCTCTCTTCCCCTATCCTCTCCTCTCCTGTCCTCTCATCACCCTCCCATCCCCTCTTTTTTTCTTTGAATAGAGGGTCTCACAATTTAGCCTGCCTAGCTGGGAATTCACCATATAGATCAAGCTTGCTTCAAACTCACAGGGATCCTTCTGTCTCTTCCTCTCAAGTGGTAGTATTAAATCCTTTTCTTGACTTTTAACTTAGAGGTTAAGCAGCACAATTAAAGGCTTTATATGTAGGTTTTCTTCCCATAGTTGAGTTACCTCTTAATTCAAGCCTTTCTTCAGGATACTCCATTATCTTTTCAAATGCATGCATGCATCCAAACCTTTGTCCTTAGTCCAGAGTCTTACATTTCTCTACTTTAAAAGCTTTCTTCATTTCCTTTGACCAATAACAATGTTTTGCAGCAGCAGGTTACACAAAGTAAAGAAAGCAAGTAAGTTGATCTTAATAGCTAGTAACAAAACATTTTCTTAAACTATTCTGAAAATTATCTTACTATCAATATTTTATCAGAGAATTGTCTTTGATATCTTATTGATTTCTAACATGATCCTTTGAATAATTTTTATAGAGTAACTTTTGGGAGAAGTAGTACTAAGATACATTGATGCATGACTTCACCATGTCATTCTAGATACTGGTCATTGCAGGTACCAGAGATTGTTTTCTAGAGCCATACCAAATTATGTGTATCAGCACTGAATTTCCATTCTCCTAGAATGACATATTCTTCGTTTCTATGGTTCCTGAGATCTCACTGTCTTTTAAAAACAGGTTGTATCTTTCTGTGTCCTGTGTATCACTGATAGTCTCACTAGAACTCCTGTTAATTATATGAAAATAAATTTGCTTTTTCACTTTATTATATCAATAACCAGATTCTTCCAAGCAGTACAAGGGTCTATGTACATGTGTTTGTTTTTGTTTTTAACATTAATAGAGTATATATCCCATAAGGGTCAATACTGTGAATTTATATTTTTTTTTAGTAACATTATCTATTCTGGTACTGTGTACATAGTTAGTATAAAGGTATAATCATGGAAATAAAATAACCACCAGGAAATATTTATTTCATGAGCTATATTATTGTGTATATGTGTCATACTTGCTTCTAAATATTGGTTTAGCTCAACTGTTTTATTTTATAGATGTTTATCTTAGTTACTTTTTGCTTTTCCCATTGGTATATTTTGTATATTTTCACAGCCCACAAAAGGTTTAGTATTAGTATATACTGATAATTTGTTTTGTGGTTTGCCTATCATACCAAGGATAAGTGAATTTGAGTAAGAAGATGTGTGGAGTAGATGTTACCTAATTTAATTTCCTGATAGGGACAATTAAAATTATTATTCCTGGGATTAATAAGGTAACTGTAATGAGCAAATTAGATTTTACAAATGTTTTAGTCTATGAAAAGTAGTTCCACTGCAACTTCCATTTTATCTTTTAGCAATTGAGTTTGTGTGACAACTGTATTTTTACCGTGTGTGTGTGTGTGTGTGTGTGTGTGTGTGTGTGTGTGTGTGTGTGTATGTATACACACACATACATATATAATTTTTTGCTTAGTTTTTATTGGATATTTTATTTACATTTCAGATGTTATTCCCTTTCCCCATTTCCCCCCTACCCAGAAACCCCCTATCTCATCCTCTCTCCTCCTGCTTCTATGAGGATGTGCCTTCCCACCCACTCCCACCTCCTGCCCTTGAGTTCTTCCACTCTGGGGCATCTAGCCTTCACAGGACCAAGGACTTCCTCTCCCACCTATGCCCGACAGGCCATCCTCCCCTACATATACTGCTTGAGCCATGAGTCCCTCCCTATGTACCCCTAGGCTAGTGGTTTAGACCTTGAGAGCTCTGGTTGCTTCCTATTGTTACTCTCCTCATGGGGCCACAAACCCCTTCAGCTCCTTTATTCTTCTCTCTAACTCCTCCATTGAGAACCCCATGATCAGTTAAAGTTTACCTAATATATTTATTCTTGAAATAATTCCAGTTTTATAGGATTGGTTTTTTTTTATGAAATTGTTTGCCTTTTTATTATATCTTAATGACAAATATTCCTTGAGACATATTTTATTGTAGGGTGGCCATAGTTAATACTAATGCACCACATGTACATATATACATGTGCTCATTTCTGAAAGGAAATTTCTAGTGTCTCCTCAAAAATAAATGAATAGTTGAAGTAATTGGTGTTCTCTTTGTGAATTTGTGAACTTTCGGGTTATCAAATAAAACTTGGGTTTTTCCTGCTCCCCATTCATTATAAGGCCATTTCTTAGCTGTTCTGTGACCTATGACTGAGTCAGTTGCTTTACCTTGCTCTTGATGCCTTTCCATCTTCCTCAGAATAACTCTATCTTTATTGAACTTTGGAAGAATTTCACAATGATTTTTTTTCTGGATTTAATTTCTTATTCTATGTTGCATATTTGAATATGAGATTTCATATTAAAATTAAAAATTTTACGCAACTTTACCTCTAGGTATTTCAATAGTTTTATTTTGATTACTATGAGTATTATAATAACATTTTAAGATTCATATAAAATATTAATATATATATATATATGTATACACACACAAACATATACATATATGGATAGGTTTTACATATGGATTTTCTTCTTTTATAGGGGAGTGCAAAAATGTGGAAAGTCCTTATATGTATGCAATAGAGGTAGAAGAAGGCACATCTGTGGAATGTGGCATAACATTTTCTCCAGTAGAAGTAAGTTCACTTCTCTGTTACTCAGGTTATGGAAGAGTAGTAAAATTACAGATTAAGTAAATATCTAGAATCTACCAGATATCACCTAAGTTCTGTTTTGAGCACTTCTGATTCTGATGAGTAACTATGCCAAGCTCTAAATTTTAATCCAGTATTATAATTATTACATATGTCTAATTCATGGGGAAGTCTGATTATGTTGTCTTTCCTATAATTACTGTCAAATTTGAAGTATAGTATGTTGTCAAGTAATGATGATAAGTTTAAGCTAATAAGAAAAGTAATTATATTCAAGCTACCTTGTGCTTTGTAATTATACTAGAATGTGCCTGTTGGAATCATCTGAAATCCCCTAAAATATGTTGTGAACAATTAAAAGATGCTGTTTCTATGATACTTAATTTATATTGTTTATGTGATGTTCAGGGATAATTTAAAACTGAAAGAAACAATCAGTACAACAGAAAAACTCTTTATACAGAAGGCATATCACTAAGACATAGTCTGTAGTATGCTTTTCTTCCAGTTTGCTGAAATATAAGTGAAATGGAGCAATAGATAGGTGAAAAGTAAAAACAAAACAAACAGTGTAACTCAATTAAGTTTTTGGTACCCTGTGACTACAGAAAATGATTTACTAAGTAGAAATTATAATAATTGCCCACTCTTCACACTAATATGACAGCTTGTGTTATCATTATGTGGTTCTTGTTTAGGACACCATATTGTTTAGATATTATAGATACAATTTGCCTGTCATATATAGAGGTCACTATTGAGCAGCCATACTAGTTTTGTGAAACTTATAATCTTTTCACTTCCCCATTCACAATATTCCCTGAGACTTAGGTATTGTGATGGCATTGTAAACATAACAGCTGGGAAGGTGGGCACCCTATAGTCACTTATTCTCTGGATTTTGACCTGGTATGGCTTATTGTAGTTGCTTATACCTGTTGAGAAAACCTTTGATGAGGGCTGAGAGATACATTCATCTGTAGGTATAAGGATAAGTATTTAAAATATAGTTAGATGGTATATTGGTTTAGGAAAATGGAACTTGTAGGTTCATTTCTAGGTTCTATTACCTTTCCAGCCATATGTACTTGGCTTTGTTTACAACACCAGGCAGGAATTCCTAACCATTAAACATAGCTCAAGTCCAATTAGACAGCTATTGGTTACCCCTGTGTACATAGTGCCACTATTCCATCATTGGTATCATACTTGGCTAGTCTTTACTGTAGTTAGTAGGCTTTACCTCTGGATTGCTTTTCTCCCATAGCAGCATTCATAGTACCATTCATTACTATGCGAGCTAGTCCTCAGGGTGGATACTTTCAGATCAATTCCAGCTCTATTTCTCCACTTTCTAAGTCTGAAACTTATGGTGTCTTCAGCAATAGAGTCTTTAACTTCAAGTTCTGGTAGGAAACCAAGGGCAATGGCAATAATTTTTATTTTGGGGAATCTTTTGGGCATTCTCTGAACGAGAACTTGATCTCCTTACCTGGAATTAAGGTTTCTGCTGGTAATTAGGAGGTGCATTGTAGCCCCACCCGGCATGATTTCATTTAAATTTTCTCCATCCATTTCCCCTTTGTGTTTACTCTCCCTTATTTTCTTTGCATGTAGGTGATATGCATATTTTCATTTGTATGCACATATACACTTTTGTGTATATATATATATATATGTATGTATGTATTTTAATTAAGCTTACAAAATAATATTTCTTTGTGACTTTTAAAAACATTCTTAATGTTATTTAAAAGCAATCACTCATAGGGACTAGAGAGATGATATGCTCAGCAGTTTAGAGTACTTGTTGCTCCTGCTGAAGGATTCACTTCAGTTATCAACACCAATGTGTTTGCTCACAAATATCTCTTACTCAAGTTCTAGGGAATCCAATGAACTCTTCTTGCTGCCATGTACACCAGACACACAGGAGATGCACTTCATACATGAAGGCTAAATATTCATATATGTAAAATAAAGAAGTATAAAACATTTTAAAAAGAGATTTCTCAATGAACCTGGAGTCCATTTATTTATCTAGACTGGCTGGCCACCCAGCCATAGCATTCCTCCTGCTTGAGATCCCTTATTGCTGGGATTTTACTTATGCACCCCACAGCTTGTCTTTAAGTTAGTGCTGGAGATCCGGACTTAGGTGGACATGCTTGTACTACCAACACTTTACCACTGAGTCATCTTCCCCATTTGGTTTAAACTGCTTGCATATTTTTAGGTAAATCTTTACTTATTTTTTTTTCTACAATGGATATATTCATAAAATTATTTTACTTAAGTGTGCTAGTTAGTTTTATATAAAGTTGACACAAGTTAGTTTTATTTTGGAAGTGAGGACCTAAATGCCCCTGCCAATATATCATGTATACAAGTCTATAGTGCATTTTCTTGATTGATGATTGATGTTAGAGGGCTAAGATATCTGTGTGTGTTACCACCGCTGTGTAGAGTCTCTGGATTGTATAAGATAAAGCAAACTCAATAAGCCAGGGAAAGAACACTAGTAAGTAGTACTCTTCCATGGCCACTGCATCAGCTCCTTCCTTCAGGTTCCTTCCCTGTAATCACTTCAGTGAGGGACTGTGATGTGGAACTATTAGCTGAAATGAACCCTTTTCTTCCCAAGTTCCTTTTAGTAACAGTGTTTTATCAAACAATGGAAACTCTAATACAGACATTAAGTCTCGTCGAAAATTAGAAACAGGTCTAACAATCCAGTTTTAATTGCATAAATTATTGAGTATACACACAATATATTTTTACTAAAATTCACTAGTAATATCAACAATAAAAATGTGTACATTTATTTCTTTAAATTTATGTTGAATCTCTGTAAGGATGCTAGAACTTGATTATAGAGTAAAATTACATATTTATAATTTTTTCTAATGTCTTAATTTGTAAATGTTCGGAATTATTTGTTGATTATAATTTTATGAGGAAATTCACACAATATACTGTAGTGTAATTCATTCCAACCTAAAAAAACATAATGTATTTTTAATTAGTTTACTATTTGATGTCTATTTACAGATACTATTACAGAAATAAGAGTATCCTGGTAATGAGTGTTTTGAAATGGCCATTAAAATAACACGTTTGTTTTTTTTTCCCTCAATTCTGTTATGAGAACAGATTGTTTATATAAGATTCCATGGCAGGAGGTGGAATTGGCAATGGTATGGTCAGATATAGTTAAATAAACAAAAATGAAAACCCATATGTTTTGCATAACCAGGGTAATGTGAATCAGCAGTTCTGAATGGATGCTCATTGTATGAGGTTGCTGAGTAGAGTATAACACTAGATATGTCGTTAAATGTGATCTTTGTTGTCATGATCTTAGGGGCTTTTCTTACTTCTCTGAGTTTAAAGTATGAGTTTTTCCCTCCACTGATTACCTCTTGAAACTTACTAAGGAAACAATGGACAGTAATTTGTGTGTCTGTGTATTGTGAGTCTGCAAATAACTTTAGAAGCATTTAGTGTTGTTACTTTTGTTTAAGCAATTGTACAGATGTGAAATGGTACCTCCTGATTTGTTACGTGTTTCTTTACATTTATTTATTTATAGTGAGTGTGTTTTGTGGTGTGTGTGTGTAGTTTATAGAACAACCTGCAGGAGTCAGCTCTCTTCTTCTGCCTTGTGGGTCCTGAGGATTAAACCAAAGTCAACAGGTGTGGCAGCAAGCAATAATATTCCCTGAAACATCTTAACATCTCACTGGGATGCATCCTGTGATTTCAGTATCCGTTTCCCTAATGTTTGATGTAATGCATCTTTGCTTTTGCTAATGTTCCACTGTGTACATAATTTCTCTGAAATTTCTTTCCCACACTTTTATTTTCATTATCTGGACCATTTTATAATCAATATTAGAATCTTATTTGTATATTTTTGATATAGTTAGAATTTTGGTGAAAAATATGTTTTGGCTCATTTTATGTCTCTAACATCTGTAGCAGAATAAATACTTTTAATTTTTTATGATACAAATTAGTCATTCTCTCTTTTAGGAATAATATATTTGGTATAGTATTTAAGAGATCCTTGCATACCCAAGGATCATAGACTTTTCTATATTTCTCCTTATGTATTAGCTTTTTTATTTATTTACTTTTTTAAATTTTTATTGGATATTTTATTTATTTACATTTCAACTATTATCTCCTTTCCTAGTTTCCCTTCTGCAAACTCCATCCCTCCTACCCCTGCTTCTATGAGGGTGCTCACCTACCTGTTCATCTACTCCCAACTCACTGCTTTGGCATTCCCCTATACTGGGGCTTTCACAGAAGCAAGGGGTTCTCCTCCCATTGATGACAGATAAGGCAATCCTCTACTACATATGCAGCTGGAGCCATGGGTCCCTTCATGTGTACTCTTTGGTTGGTGGTTTAGTCCCTGGGAGCTCTAGGGGTCTAGTTGGTTGATGTTGTTGTTTATCCTATGGGGTTGCAAATCTCTTCAGCTCCTTTGGTCCTTCATTCTCCCTACCCCCATGCTCACTTGATGGTTGGCTGCAAGCTTCCACACTGGTAAAGGTAAGGCTCTGGCATAGTGTCTCAGGGGACATCCATATCAGGCTCCTGTCAGCAAGCACTTCTTGACATCTGCAATAGTGACTGGGTTTGGTGGCTGCATATGGGATGGATCCCCAAGTGGGGCAGTCTCTGGATGGCCTTTTCTTCACTCTCTGCTCCACACTTTTTCCCCATATTTCCTTTAGACAGGAACAATTCTGGATTAAAATTTTGGAGATGAGTGGGCCTTGCCTAACTTCTGGATATGGTCTCTATAGGTTCTCCCTCCCCTTTGTTGGATATTTCAGCTAAAGTCATCCCTTTTGGGTCCTAGAGTTGGATATTTGATTGATTTGTGATAAACAGACACTTTTAACACGATTTATCTCATGGTTTTGGAGACTTATTTTTGACATGAGCAATAGTATACCTTTAGTCTCATTAAACAAATGTATTTTTCATGCTGCAATATAATTTTATTTGTACCAAGATGTTAATTTTGGTGAAACAACATATTCAAAGCCCTCAAATTATAATTTTTTTTTTTATGTTTTTTCTCTTGACAGGTGGCAACATACAAGTTTAGCTTTCCTGTCCATATTAATTCTTTTAAGGCTTCAGAACTCTATTGTGAATATTTGTCACAGCAAAAGGTTTTGATGCCAAGAGTCTCACCACTTATTCCACCATGCTTTGTTCAAGCTACTGGTATGTAATAGGAAACAGTCTCCTGGGTGGGTTATACTTCATCAGAGATTTTATACTTAACATTGAAAAGTTAAAAGAAAATTTTTCATTTTTTAAAATTTGAAATATTAAAAAATTAAATTGCTACTCAATTTCTTTATGTGTGATTGAAATCATGAATGCATGAGTTGGTATCTTGATTACCATTACAAATAAATCCATATTTGACTATTTCAAAAAAAATTACAAGAATCAAAACAAACCAATTTGCTATTATAGGATTATTATGAAAATTTTAAACAAAAAATACATTATTAAAACATCATGATGTGAAAGTAAAATGGAATAGTGTCGGTTTTTAAAATACATTTCCTGAAGAGATGCAATTATTAAAGGAATAACTGTTATAAATAAATATTACTACGCATATTGAATATTTTAGTTACTTGTTGCACATTTCTCTGCCTATATTCTAAGAATAGGTAAATGCAAAAAGTTAAATATTCTTCAAACTATACTCTCAACAAGCTGTAGTCTTTCTGTTTACTATATATGCATATTTACTTTTCCTGAAAGCCAAATATGGCAAAGTTCTAATATTGAGTTAGTTGTCAATGAAAATATTGATGGATGTGAGATTTCTTTATCAGTATATATATGGCAGATAGAAAGAGATGCCTCATTAAATTACTATGCCACATTAAATTTGTTACTCATTAAAAATTCCAAACTATAATTTCTTTGAATAACATGAAACCTTTATGAATTGGAGGTTTTTGACCTTAAGCTTTTCTTTCTTTTTCTTTCTTTCTTTCTTCCTTTTTTTCTTTCTTTCTTTCTTTCTTTCTTTCTTTCTTTCTTTCTTTCTCTCTCTCTCTCTCTCTCTCTTTCTTTCTTTCTTTCTTCTCTTTATCTCTCTCTTTCTTCTCTTTCTCTCTTCTTTCTTCCTCTTTCTCTCTCTTTTTCTCTTCTGTCTTTCTTTCTTCACTTTAAATCCAATATCTGCCCTTCATTTCCTCCCATTACCCCCTCATGCAAATCATCCCCTTGTTCCACCTTCTCCTTCTCAAAAGAAGTCCCAGCTTGAATGTCAATCCCCCACTAAGACCCTCCCAGCTTCAAGTCACTAGGAGAATATAAGCATCCTCTTCCACCAAGGCCAGGCAAGTCAGTCAATTTAGGGGTGCAGGATCAACAGACAGTCAGACAACAGGCTAAGGGAGAGCCCCTGTTTCAGTTGTTGGGGGACCTGCATGAAGACCAACCTGCTCATCTGCTATATATGTGGAGGGGGGCCTAGGTCCAGACCCTACTCACTCTTTGGTTGGTGATTCAGTCTCTGGGAGCCCTTACTGGTCCAGGTTAGTTGATTCTGTTGGTCTTCATGTGGCGTCTCTGTCCTTTGGGTGCCTCAGTCTTTTCCCCAACTCTTCCATAAGACTCCTCAAGCTCCATCTAAAGTTTGGGTATGGCTCTCTGCTCCTATTTCCAATGGCTGCTGGGTGGAGCCTGTCAGAGGACACTTATGCTAGGTTTTTGTCTGCAAGGTTAACAGAATATCATAGTGCCAGGGATTTATTTTTGCCCATGGGATGGCTCTCAATTTGGGGCAGTCATTGGTTGGCTATTTCCATGGTAACACTTGTTAAAGTAGACAGAGGCAGAAGAATCATGAGTTCGAGGCCATCCTAGGTTACATTTAAGATAGCTTTGACAAAAAGATTATTTTAAAATTTGGTCTTCTAAATTGATACATTACATTTCATGATAAATTTTATATTTGTTTATAACATTTTTTATATTTACCATGAACATTTTAAGATGTTTATTATTTTTGTTCTTATATGAAGTTTTCCATAAATATGTCCATTAACTTAATGATAAATCTGTATTATTTCCATTATGTTTAATATTATTTTTAAAAATTCAAATGTATTCCCATTCTATACTTCATAAGAATATAAAATTTTCCTAATTTTTTTCTACTTTTAGTGCTTTTGTTAATTTTGAAGTAGCAAAAATTCTATTTTCTGAAGTTCTATTAAAAATTAAGGTTTACATTTTTCTAAAATTTTTTATTTTTTAAATTATTTTATTTATTTACGTTCCAAATGTTGCCTCCTGTCCTGGTTTCCTCCTTCCTGAGTTCTTTACCCCATTCCCCCCCCCCTTTGCCTCTGAGAGGATGTTCCTACCCACTCCCATTTCCCCTACCCCCACCAGTATCTCCCTTCTTTGAGGCATCAATTCTCTATAGGATTAGGTGAATCCTCTCCCACTGGGGCAAGACAAGGCAGTCCTTTGCTACATATGTGCTGAGGGCCACAGACCAGCCCATCCTTGGTCTCTTTGGTTGGTGGCTTAGTATCTAGGAGCTTCCGGGGGTCTAGGTTAGTTGATATTGTTCTTCCTATGGGGTTGCCACCTCGTTCTGCTCCTCTAATCCTTCCCCTAACTCTTCCATAGAGGTCACCAACCTCAGTTCAGTGGTTGGCTATATCTGCATCTGTCTCAGCTAGCTGCTATAGAGCCTCTGAGAGGACAGCCATGTGAGGCTCCTGTCTGCAAGCACAACATGGCATTAATTAAAGTGTCAGGATTTAGTGCCTGCTCATGGGATAAATCCCAAGTTGGCATGGTCACTGGATGGCCTTTCCTTCAGGTTTTGTTTCACTTTTGTCCATACATTTTTTTTTAGACAGGAGGAATTCTAGATCAAAAATTTTGAAGATAGGTTGGTGAACCCATACCTCTACTGGGGGCCCTCTCTATCTACTAGAGGTGGTCTGTTCAGGTTCCATCTTTCCACTGTTGGGGATTTCAGCTAATGCCATCCCCACTTAGTCCTGGGAGCCTCTCACATCCCAGGTCTTTGGGACTTTCTAGAACTTCCCTTCCCCACTCCCGGTGGCTGTATATTTCCATTCATTCTCCTGGCACTTTGGACATCTCTTCTAGCCCTTCCCATATCTGATCTTGCTCCCCTTTTCCCTACCCTTCTCTTGTCCCACCTATGTCACACCCTCCCTCTGCCTTTCATGATTATTTTATTGTGAATTCTCTTTGTATCCCATTTTTAAATTGGGTTAATTTTTGGAGGTTAACTTCTTGAGTTCTTTATATATTTTCTATATTAGCCCTCTGTCAGATATAGGGTTAGTGAAGATCTTTTTCTAATATGTAGGTTGGCATTTTGTCCTGTTGACAGTGTCCTTTGCCTTACAGAATCTTTTCAGTTTCATGAGGTACCTTTTGTCAATTGTTAATCTTCGAGCCTGAGCCATTGGTGTTCTGTTTTGGAAAATTTCCCTTGTACCAATCCATTTGAGGCTGTTTTCCAGTTTTCTTTTAAGTTAGACTCAGAGTATCTGGTTTTATTTTGAGATCCTTGATCCACTTGGACTTGAACTTTGTGCAAGGTATTAAATATGGATTTATTTTCATTTTTCTACATGCATATCATCAGTTAGACTAGCACAATTTGTTGAAGATGCTTTCTTTGTTTTCCCCACTGTATGTTTTTGATTTCCTTTTTAAAGATCAATGACCATAGGTATATGGGTTCATTTCTGGGTCTTCAGTTCTATTCCATTGATCTATCTGTCTGTCTATGCACCAATACCATGTGGGTTTTTTTTTTTTTATCACTATTGCCCTGTAGTAGAGCTTGAGGTCTGGGATGGTGATTCTCCCAGAAATTTTTTCATTTTTGAGAATTGTTTTCGTTATTCTGTTTTGTTTGTATGTCTGTTTGTTTGTTTTTCCATATGAAGTTGAGAATTGTCTTCCATGTCTTTGAAGACTTGTATTGGAATTGTAATGGGATTGCATTGAATCTGTAGATTGCTTTTAGTAAGATTTCCATTTTACTATGTTAATCCTACTGCTTCATTATATAATGATTCCCTTTAAAATTTTATGTTTGTTTACCTTCAATTTCTTTTGCTCATTGCATGCTATTACATGTTTATTGGTGTCTTCCATACTATATATTGCATCTTTGGCATTCTGGATAGTAATGCCTGTTTTAATTTTGGTAAGAGTTGTTCTGACATACTAAGACTTTAGTAATTGGTTGTTTAGTTTTCTTAGAAAGTGTTGGTTGAGAAATCTATCTCAGAGTCACCATGTTCAACTTTAATTGAAATTAGGCTTTCCAGATGATACTGGAGTATGTCAAAACAAATTATACGTTTATGTATATATTCTAGATAGCATTTTCTTCTGGTTACACCATAAAGTATTGCTAATTTGCAAATGTAAAAGCCATTTTGTATGCAATACTTGCTTTGGATCTACTATGACTTATTTTAGTGTTTCTCGTTACTGCCATTGGGTATGATATTATGGTGCAAAGCATTAATAAGATTTTCATGTCATACATATCCCAAGCCCTTGCTAAAGCAGCCATTAATTTAATTGATATAATCAAAGACATATATGCTGAATACCTTTATAGGAACACAAACTGACTTACGCTTATAATACTATACACTTATGAGATCATAAGCTTTTTTATTAAGGATGGAAATGTTTCAGAAATACATTTAAAACAGAAAGGAAAAGAATAAGTAAAAATGACCCCTTATGTAGTTTTTTTTTTAACAGAAATCTGTATTTCTGCATAACTGTAGAGTATCAGTCAATAAATTTGTCACTATTTATTTATTTTCCTTGCATTCCAGTTGGGTTTTGCTTCTTCATTTCTGTATGATTTATACTTCAGTAGAGAAATCATATTTATCACCACTTGTCCTTTCTTATTCCCATATTACCTATATATTTTTTAAATTTTTCACCATGTCAATTTTTATTGTCTTGTTTTACATGTAATTCATTGCTACTAAAAATTTATAAGATGTGCAAATATGTAAACTAAGGTATCTGAGAAATGTTTAAAATGGAATTTTTTATTTTAACTAGGAGTTAGAAACAGAAACAGTCCTAACTTTATTATTTTATTTTAGAAAATATACTAAATAATATCCACATTCTGTTTATTAATATTTTATCTATGTTTACTTTTCTTTTAAAGTGTTGCGGGCACCATTGAACTTATCCAGCACTGTGTTTCTCTTTAAAGTCCCACTATATGAGCTTCAGCATAATAAGGAGGTCACAAGAATTCAGGTATGTAGATAAATTATAGACTTTGTTACTCATAATTACTTGGTAATTTTGGGTTTTCACTTATTTAATTGATTTTTGAACTATTTCCTATTAGCAATTTGCCACATTTATTCAGGATATTTGGAGCAACAGCACTAGACTCTATGGAGAATAGTACTATCTATATCTATATCTATATCTATATCTATATCTATATCTATATCTATCTATCTATCTATCTGTCTATATATTATAATACATATTTTTCAGAAATACATATTGTATATATGATATGTGTGAGTCCCATGTGTATGTGTGTATGTATGCATTTGTCACTTCTTAAGGTTAACAATTTGGTCTCTGGGCTTTTAAAAAGCATATGTTGCATCATAATGATTCTCATTGCAATTGCTGTTTCTTTACTGTTGTCAAATTTCTTAGACTGTACTTTGGCAGTGATATGATAAACTTCAAAGTATTAGAGGATGTAAAGAACACATTTACATATATAGCTTTTCATGTGAAGTCAATGTCACTACTATAATATTTGTCACTAGACCCATAGAAAAGAATTGTGACTGTGCTCTAAATGCTTAAGAAGGCAATGATAGGAATGTTCCCCTAAAGTTTCAGAAAGAATAGTGGATCCTGCCAATACCTTAATCATAATCAAATGATAACTGATGGTATAGAATATTTGTCCACTAGTCATATATATCATAGCAATTAAATGATAGTTTAAGAATGTAAAATAATCAATTTATTTATGTTAATAGCATCATAATCAAATTCTCAGATCTTGTTTCTAACAACTAAATCTTATAATGCAATTATTAATTTTTAAAAAATTTCTTTTGTACACATATATGTGAATAGGATCTGGTCTTATTTAATATTTCAAAAAAAACAGTTCTTTGGTCATTGGATATTGGCAAAATTGACAAATATTTCAAAAGTGGCATATTCAAATTTACTGCACTGATTGGAAGTCTGAAACCGAATGAAAAGTATACTATTTCCATACATTTCTGTCCAAGTAAGTATTTTTCTATTTTTAAAGCAATTTATGTATATTAGTGTTTTGCTTGCATAATTGTGCATATACCCTGTGTCTACCTGGGGCCTGCTGAGGCCAGAAGTAGGTGGTGGATCTACTGGAACTGGTTGTGAGCTACCATGCAGGGGCTTGGGTCTTAACTGCTAGCCATCTTTCCAGTGGCCTTAACAGCCTTTCTTAATCTTTAAAATGAGAGAATTTCACGCATCATACCCCTTTTACAATAGTCCCTTAAGATGCTTCAGGCAGTTTGTGATGTTATCTTTATATCCTATGTACCAAAGGTGTTAGCAGCTTTTGTTATAAAGCATTGGAAACAATGAAAGAAAAAAAAAGAAGTCATGTCGTACTACTTCCATGTATTCTTTATTCTCCCTCATGTAGTAAACGTTTTTTCTCCACTGTATATTTTCCCCCATATAGCAGATATTAAAAGATTTACTCCAGCCCGAGACAAGGTATACTTAAAATAATGCTTCATTTAGTGTTACTTTTTCCTCAGCTTGCAGTGTTTCTAGGTAAGCTAGTCTGCCTCACTAAGCTGTAATATCATAGTACCTTTTAATATTAATGCTTACAGTATATACACATTTTATGTGAACTAATATATACCACTTTTTTTATAGAAGCGCCCATAACATACCTAGCTGATGTTGCTATACGTTTAAATGACAATTTATTTGACTATAGAATATTACATTTGATTGGAGAGATACAATTACCAAAGATATCTTTTGATCCATCATTTATATGTTTTACTCCTGTTCCTTTGGATGTCACAACTGGGGTAGATATCAAAATTTTGCCACAAAACTATTTCAGGTAAATCCCCAGTATGATTTTTTCTACATCTTTATGTGCAATTTTTTTATATCTCTGTTATGTGAAATTTGTATGTCATGTCAGACTTCCTGCTATACTTGGGAAGCACTATTAGAATACTTCTGTATACACTGACATTTTAAGAATATGAGATAGCCTTTCTAGTCATTTATTTTCTTGCTGGTTTTCTTTTTTTAAAAAATTTGTCCATGTGGAATTAGAAATAAGCTTAAAATTGCAGTGTAAAAGAAACACAAACTTTGTACATTAAAACATTTATTTGATATTCCAAACTGCATTAATTTATTGTCTTGTAATTTATATGGATAATTAGTCTAGGATGGTTTAGCTGCATCTTTTGTTCAGTATCTAGTCAGGAAAATATATATTAGCTGGCTCTCCAAATTCTTCTGTGTCTTATTTCCCCTCTAATATGTTAAGTTTAGTCAGAATTAATTTCCATCTAATTATAAAACTAAGTCAATTGTTATTGATTGGGGCCACATTTAGCTCTTAGCATTCTTCTTCAGATCCTAGATATATGGTCAAATGTGTACCATTTGCTCCAAAATATATCAGCTATCAAATTTTTCCTATTACCTCATACCTCATTCGGACCTCAGCCTCCTTTCCTCTGCGCTTGCCAGTTTCCCTCAAGCCTTCCATCCTACCCTTTCTAGTTCTCTGTTTTCCCCTCTCCTCCTGATCTACTACTCCTCTGTTTTCCTTCAGAAAAGAACAAGCTTATCAGTGACATCAATGGACATCAAGAGTGCATGAGGCAACCCAGTAGGAAAGGTGTCCCAAGAGCAGGCAAAGGAGTCAGAGGAAATCCCCCTCCTTAACCCAACTCCACAGTTCCACTATTAGGAGTCTTAGGATTTCATTGCTATGAAGAGAAACCATGACCACGGCAACTCTAAAAACAAAGTCATTTAGTTGGGACTGACAGTTTCAGAGGTCAGTCCATTATCATTTTGAAGCATGGCAGAATGCAGTCAGTAGTGGTGCTTGAGAAGGTAAGAGTTCTACATCTTGATCCAAAGGCATCCATTCAGGAAAAGATTATTCCACAGGCAGCCAGGAGGGGACTCTTTTCTGCACTCTGGGCAGAGCCTGAGCATAGGACCTCAATGCCTGCCCCAACAGTGATACACTTCCTCCAACAAGGTCACACCTACTCCAACATGACCACACCTCTTAGTAGTGCCACTTCTCATTCGCCAAGCCTATTCAAACCACCATATTCCATGCCCTGGTCCCTTAGGCTTGTTCAAACACACGTCTTTATAAGAGCCATACCTAGCCAATGCAAAATACATATACTCCCACATTAAATATGCCCCATAGTCTATCTCAGTATATTTAAAAGTTCAAAGGTCTTTTTTAAGTCTCGACTAAGATTCATGCAATCTTTTAAATACAATCCCTTATAAAATCGAAATCATAAAGTACATCACATACTTCCAACATCACAGGATATATATTACCATTCCAAAATACCATAGTGAGGAAATACTGGACAAAAGCAAGGGAGAAAACTAACTGGGAAAACTCAAAACTCTGCACCTCTTTGTCTGATGTAAAACAATCCTCAGATCATGAACTCCTTTCAGCTTTGTTGACTGAATGACTTCTGGTTCCACTTCTCTTTGACAGCTTTCTTTGGCAGATATTCCATGGCTCTGGCATCTCTAACATCTTGGTGTATCTAAGGCAATTTAAACGTCGTAGCTTCTTGTTCCAATGTCTGGGAGCCACACAATACCTTATGTGCTCCATTGGTCACATCTCCAGCTCTGACTTCTGTAGCACTCTAAGACTCTGGCTGACTCCACTCCACTGCTGCTGCTGTTCTTGGTGGTCATCCTATGGTACTGGCATCTCCAATATGCTGTGGTCTTCTTCTGCAACTAGGATTTACCAATAGACTTTCATGGGCTCTCTTCATGATGCCAATCCTCAACTTCTTTGCATGACCCCTTTAGGTCTGGGCTGTCACCTGTAACTGAGGCTGCACCTTTACCAATGGCCTTTCCTGGCCTCTCACAGTGCCAAGCCTCAGCTGCTCTCCATGACCTCTTCATGCATTCAAAACTGGTACCACCTGGGTGATTTTTACATAGTACCAAGTTCAGCTGCCAGCCCAATGCCTATCTCTGGAACCCAGATTCTTTGTGATGTCAGAAAACACTTCCCTGAGATTTCACCTCAGTGATGCTGATTTCTTCTTAAATACTGCTTATTTCTTAGCTCCAGCTATCCAGCATCCCCCTCTGATGCTGTCCCAGAAACCTCCTCTCTTCTTGACTCTAAAGCTAGAGCCAAATGGACAAAGCTGCCTAGTTCTCATTTGTGCTGGACCTGGAACATAGCCTTTCTTTCTTGGTCTACATCCTTCACTGCCTCAAGCCTTTCTTTATCTAGAACTTGCCTTGTACCATGTTGACCTTGAACTCAGAGATCTGTTTGTCTCTGTCTTTTGGGATTTAAGGTATGTACCGCTATGTTTAGACCTAGGCTTTTCATAGCTACTATGCATGCAAGATCTGTATCAAAAGCCTGGGTCTACCAGCCTCACAGGCATGCCTTCCTTTTCAGAATTGTAGTTCATTCCATATTAAATGAAAACAACAACCTGGTCATAATAATGTCTAATATGATAGATCTATCCCTTGTTCAATTGCAAAAGCAAAAACAAAATGCATATAGCTGTGTGGGATCTTGCCTTGAGGCCACCACTCCCTTAATTATCTTTATTATTCTATTTTTGTTCTCATGTAACAGCAATATATTTTTTCTTTTTTATTGTATATTTTCTTTATTTAATTTTCAAATGTTATCCCCTTTCCCGCCCCCGGAAACCCTCTATCCCATCCTCCCTCCTTTTCTTCTATGGGGGTGTTAAAACACCCACCCACCCACTCCTGCCTCCCCACCCTTGAATTCCCCTACACTGGGGCATCGAGCCTTCACAGGATCAAGGGTCTCTCCTCCCATTGATGCCTGACAAGGCCATCCTCTGCTATATATGCAGCTAGATCCATGGGCCCCTCCATGTCTACTCCTTGGTTGGTGGTTTAGTCCCTAGGAGCTCTGGGGGGTCTGTTGGTTGATATTATTGTTCTTCCTATGGGGTTGCAAACCCCTTCAGCTCCTTCAGTCCTTTCTCTAACTCCTCTCCATTTATTATTCTTAAACACAGGATTTAGCGCCGTTCCACTTCTGTGTGCCCCTTTAGTACATGAACCATATATTTTTTAGTTTTCTTTTTTCATTTTGCTATACTTGAACAAAATGTCTTTCATGAGACTAAACTAGAGGGCAAAGTCTATGCTGGGCTTTTGTGAGACTTCCTCTGTTAATGTAATTAATCTGACTCTCTTCACTGTAGCCTCAGCTAGACTTCCCAGACAAGGGCAAAAAGCAGCCACACTCTTCACCAAAACATAAGAATGATCTTCAGGCAACATACTAATATCTCTCTCCTCTGAAAGTTCTTGATCTAGGACTCCAGAATTCAAATCACACTCAGCACCAATGTTTTTCATATTTCTACTAGGAATGGCCCATTAAGCCCCATGTAAATCATTACACTGCTTTTCAAATTCAAAATCCCCAAATCCATATTTCTCCAAGCAAAAGCATGGTCAGGCCTATCACAGCAATACCCGAGTCCCTGGTACCCACTTTTATCTTAATTAGGGTTTCCATTAGTGTGGAGAGACTCCATAACCAGAGCAACACTTATAAAACAAAATATTTAATTGGGACTGGCTCACAATTCGGAAGTTCTGCCCACTATCATCATGGTGGAAATCATGATAGTGTGCAAGCAGACATGGTGCTGAAGAAGCCAATAGTTCTACATCTTGATCCTCTGGCAGGAGGAAACTGTCTTCTAGAGGCAGCCAGGAGGTGGGTTTTTTCCACACTGTGTGAAACATGAGCACTGAGATTTCAAATCTCACCCCAACAGCAACACTTCCTCCAACAAGGCCACACCTATTTCAACAAGACCATACCACTTTCCATGGGCCAGCACAACAGAGTTCAACAAAAATACCACTCTAGACAAACACAACATATGTACAGAAGACTTAAATCCTACCCACACAGGCTCCATGGTTGCTCCTTTGTCTCTGTGAACCTCTATGTGCACTGCTTTGTTGATTCTGTGAGCTGTGTTTTCCTGGTGTTCGTGACCGCTCTGACTCTTACAATCCTTCATCCCCTTCTTCTGTGGTTTCCCCAGGCTCTGCCTAATGTTTGTCTGTGGGTCTTTGCATCTACTCCCATCAGTTGTCAGAAAACTCTCTGGTGGCAATTGGTCTAACCACCAGTCTGGTCTTTTGGTAGCCACAGTCTATGGTTCAGCAAGGGAGTATCTCTCAGCCTTCAGGCATTACACGTGGTTGTGAGCCACTTATTCCTGAGAAATCAGCTCTGGTCCTCTACAAGAACATCAAGTCACTTAACTGCTGAGCTATCTCTACAGCCCCCTTCTATACCTGTTGTTTGAGGCCTACAGTGTTGCTTGGGAGAGTGGGAAAATTGAAGACAGAGGAAAATATGCATCATGGTTTTTAATGTGGAACATTATAGAGGCTAATGTTCTAGTAGTACATCTTCCTTTTGTCTTCAATGTGGGTCTTTACTGTTTCAATAATATAGATAGAAACACAATTTCACTTGTGTACTGTAAACTATGTTTAACATTGTCCATAGTAATGTTTTTAAGTTTAGTAAAATCTAGTAACTATACAAGTTTTTTGTCATAAGTAAAGGTATACATATCTTGCTATTTATTTGGACATGAGTATTATGTTTATGAATGAACTTTGGTTAGTATGACAGTGATGTCTACAATATTAAAAACAATACATTAAGCTTTTTGTAAATGTAAGGGGGCTGTATAGATGGATTATCCTACCAAAAATGATATTCAAATACTGTTAATGCAAATTCCAATTTGAAGAAGGCAGTATGATATTTAATTTCTGTACTTGATTAGGAAGTTAATCCACGGGGTTTACATTAAGTGGTATTTAATTTGGGAAAACCACAGTTCTCGAAGATTAAACGTACATACCCTTGCAATTCACAATTTTGTTTAGATTATATTTTATAAGGAGACATTAACTTTTATTAGTTTATAGATGATGTAAATTGGAATTTATTTTGTTACAAACTATTCTTATTAGTAACCTGTCTTAATGTAAGAATTAATCTTCAACTTTTCAACTCCTTAATTAATTTATGGTGATATCAATATAAAAACGATTTGAACTCACAATATGAGATGATGACTCTGAGAGGTGTTGAAGAGATGATGATACTCAATTTCTTTGTTCACATGGAGTGAAATTAACATAAATGACACATTCAGTGACAGTCAATTAGAACTAAATTGCTTTCTGGTGGACTTTTGAATTAATTTCCGATATTTTATCTAGTATACCATGTAAATATAATTAATCCAGGTAAAAGTAATCTTTCCTGTTTTGATTTACTAGCTGAGTGATATTCACACTGATTAAAATGATAAATGAATAAGGTTTTCATTTAATTACATTTATATGCTATATGTTTACAGATGTATAATACAATGAAGCTAATGTGTTAAAATTTATTTTCAACAGAATTATGATTAGCAAATTTTTTTAAAAATAATACTATATATATTTTATGTAGTAAATAAATATTTAACATATTAAATGTTAAAATATGTGATGATTAAAATTTATTTGTGGTATTTGTCTTGAGGTGCCTCATAGTATCCAAATATTTAATATTCTTCATGTATATAATCTATCAATTTTATTTAATATGTGTGCATGAAATTTATAAATATTACCTGGTCATTTTGAACAAATTCTTATTAGGATATGTTAGAGAAAATTAAGTTTATATGATGGTTATTTTTAAAAACTATTGTATTTATTCTAATATATATTCTAATATATTATTTTTTAATCTTTATAGAACTAAGGTGACAGAAAAAGAAGACATAAACATATATTTACATATTAAAATACTATTTTAGATAGTTGGATTTTGAGAAAATAAATACACATTCAATTCACATTCATTGCTGCTGTTTTAAGCAAAATAATAATAATAATGATATATAATTTTATATTTTGAACAGTAATTCAGCTCTTCAGTTCAAGATTCCCACTGCAAAACTTCTTGATGATGATGAGATTCACCCACTTACTGTGACATTTCCAAATGGCAGAGTCATCAAAGGCTCTGATAATGGACTAAATGATGAGATACTATGTCATCTTAGTTTCAGTTCATCTAAACCCGTTTCATTTTTTGCCAATCTTCGTTTTTGTGATGACAGAAATAACTGGTAAGATATTTAAATGTGATGCATTTTTTCTTCACATTGAAGCATACTAGTTTTATATTCTATAGTTTTGTAAAGTAGTAAAAGGATGGCATCTAATATTTTGGACATAAAAATTTTAACATTCCAAATATAAATTTGCTTTAATTTAGATCACAAAATAGTGAAGTATTTGCATTTATAGTATTATAACTTGTTAACTTGATTTCTGAAATGCATATTCTTCATATATAAATAGAAAGCTGATGTGAGCAAAAGTTTTTGAAGTATTAAATTAGAACATGTAGTATAGAGATACTACTAGATTTCTTTATGAATGATAGTTTGGTGCCTTTGGCTCAGTGTATTGTAGTACACCAGGGCCCAGGGGGGAAATGTGAAGGACAACAATGGCATGATACAGGCAATTTTAATACACAGCCTTTTTTAAGAGCATCTATATCATAGATAATATAGTTTCACAAAGTATAAGAAAAGATAATCTATTTTATTTCTTTTCTGCTGTATTTTCACATCTATTTTATCTCTCTTTCTTATCCCATCTG
This sequence comes from Rhabdomys pumilio, assembly GCA_030674055.1. NCBI lineage: Eukaryota > Metazoa > Chordata > Mammalia > Rodentia > Muridae > Rhabdomys > Rhabdomys pumilio. The sequence goes on from JANHMN010000005.1 coordinate 87,342,964, forward strand.
TTTTCAACACGTTATTTCTCAAACATATACAGCCAGATAGAAAACATACACAGACACACACACACACACACTTACATCACACATACACACACACATACACACTTACACCACACATATACACACACATACACACTCAACACCACACAATACACACCCATACACACTCAATACCACACACACAAATACCCAGTCACACCACACATACACACATACACACACTCACACCATACACAAACACACACACACACACACACACACACACACACACACACACACACTGAAAAGTATGTTTAGTAATAGAAAAGTCTGGTTAGTAGAGACACTTCAGAGTATTCCCAATAAGATGGATGGGAGCTCGGGAGATGGCTCCATTGATAAATCAGGTCTGTCTGAACCAGTAAGTCTTTTGCTGAGAAAGTGACCTCCAGGTTCAGAGAGATATCCTGTCTTATAAAGTTAGTGGAGACTGAGGAAAAAATAAACATGTAGGCTTCTACCTTTCTTATAAATCGCACTGCATGTGTGTGCATGTACCTACACATGAAGAGGAATATTATTCCCTTCTTTTTATTGATATATTATTATTAATATGTACAAACACAAATTATTTCTATAATATGGATAAATTAATTGAATGTTATGTTATGATGAAACAGTCTTTGTCACAAATTTAGTCAACACCTATATATTGATGATTATTTATTGTTATTTTTGCTCAGGTTTGCTTCAGTTATACACGAGTTTTATAGTTTTCTATGAATTTCAGAATTTTGTTTTTATGTGAATACCATTGTGAAAATTTCACCAATATCAAGTTAGCTTTATCAAACAGATGTAGATATGGTTTGACATAATTAAATAGATTAAATCATGTAAATGGACTTAAGGGTACTAATCACGTGGTCACCTCAAAACATGCAGGAAAGGCCTTTAACAAAAAACTAGCATGCCTCCAAGATGAAGGCTATATATAACAAGTTCACTTCCATCATCTTCCTAAATTCAGAAAACATAAAAAAAAAAATTACATTGGAATTAGGAATGAAGAGCTGAAGAAATAGGCCAGCAGTTAAGAGCACTAGATGTTCTTCTAAGGGACCCAGGTCTGAATATCAGCACCCACATGACAGCTCACAACTGTCTATAATTTCAGTTCCAGGGAATCTGATACCCTTACACAGATATATATTGAGGCAGAACATCAATGTAAATAAATTTAAAAAAATAAATTAGGAATGAAGCAGAAACACAAACATGAATTAAAAAAGTCAAATTAACCATTTAATATCAGTTTAATATCATTTAATATTAGATATTCTAACTTTAGAGAAAGGGAAGAAAAAAATCTTCAGTGTTGTAAGAGAACTGATTTGACATTAGAATTGTATGTGAGGTCTTAAACAATTCCTCCTTACCACTGAGAAGCATGTGATAGAATTCATCTGAGGAATAAACTTAATGCTGAAAGACTGAATGTTCTCCACTTAACTTTAAAAGGAGCCATGGCTCTGAGGCAGGCTTGAAATATTACCCTGCAGGTGACTACCTTTGAGGATTCAATAAAAAAAAAATCTTGATCTCCCTGCTTAGATGAGATGGTGAATCTAGAAAGAATTCTGTAGAGGTGCATATCTATAGAGTTTCCATTTGATGCTGAGCTTACTAGTCTGGCAGCATGCTTTGAGCTAGTTTGAAAGGTATAATTTCATCTCCAAGTCCAGATCTAAGAGCCAGCATCTGTGTGCTAAAATTTTTCTCCCAGGGATTTATATGCACCATAAACTATGTGAAGAAGGAATCTAAAAGCATTGAATATGGGAAAATGTCAAGAGAGATTAAACAGTAAAATATTGACAAATATGAATCAGCACCAGAAAATGATACTGTGGAAGCCTTTTAGGAACAATACCTAACATTTGTTAAGGAAAGTTTGAATTAGTTTGTTAATTATATAAATTTAAACTTATATAATTTCATTTATTTTTTTTTTAAAAATCATTGTAAAATATAATTCTAATCTTAAAGCAAATGAAATTGGAATACTACTTTTTTTTGGATCTGGATTTGAGGGCAAGTCCTATTATGTGTATTGCAAAATTTTATCACAATAGGACAATTCTAGTTTTCTGATTTCATTACCATAGTTTATGTAGTGTATTAATGTTTAATAAAATTATTTTGCATCTTGATGTGTTATGTGATGTAACACTTCACTTGAATAGGAAGATGTAAATGGTTTATTAAACTAAAACTATGTTGTGATTGAGATGTAAATTTGAAAGCTTCAATAAAAGCCAGTACAGGGATATTTAGCAGATGGGGTAGACTTAAATTAATAACACTTTATAACACCCCACTGCCATCACCGTCCTATCTAGTACCTGGAATACCTCACCTATTTCCTCTAGACTTTGGATGTATTCAAGACTTTATAACCAAAGGGTTCAAGCCTTTTATAGCCAGACTTCTTCAGGCTGTCCTGTTCATTTCTGCCTTGGAGAATTCACAGCTACTTGGATAGAAATATTTTATTTTAGTGTATATTTATTAAATATTTGTTTATTTTTTATTTTATGTGTATGGTTATTGTCTACTTTTATGTCTGTACATCACATGCAAAAATTATCTGTGGAGTTCAAAGGATGACATCAGATATATTTGAATTGGAGTTACTATTGGTTGTGAGCCACCATGTATATAATGAAAATCAATTCTAGGTTATCTCCAAGAGCAGCCAGTGCTCCTAACTTCTAAGCCGTCTTTCTATTCCTGTGTATCAATATTTTGATACCAGATTTTCCCATATGAATTGCTATATTTTTATTCAAAGAATTTTATAGTCCTAACAGTTTCAGTAGTAATGTCCCTGTACATTTACAATTGACTGGTGGTGAGAAACATCAGTGGCAATAACAACCACATTGCTATTGAAGTGTCTCCTTTATAAATTGTTTTGCATGCAGACTTCTGAGGAGTCTTTTAATCTGCCATTAATTCAAAAGTAATACAAGCTTGTATTTCTTCTTATTTATTACATTGTATATTGTAGACTTTTTTAGCATTATGACAGCTAAAATGCAGGGTATATAAGGGGATTTCAAAAAAGCCTGTAATTGATCATAACTAAAAATCATGGTTATTGCCTGGTTATATTACCTATTATGATTTCAGGAGTTGTATTAGATATGATGCTTGTATATATTCACCTTTCTTGGGGACTAGAGTGCATAAGGAATGATACTTTATTCTGGTATAATTATTTGTTCCTTATTACTTTCCTGTCTGTGAAAATCTGTAACTGCACATTCATTCTATTTTCTTGACTGATCTGTTAAAATAAATTATAAGATCATACAAATCTATGTTAGCACTTTTTATGTTTAACAGACACAGAACATCACTGTATTATAATAAACTAGAAATGTACAAGGTTAAATGATTTCAATTCATTTAATATTTACATATGGATTGGCAAAACCCCAAAAACTTTAAAGGTAATGTTTAACATGCCTTTACAGATTATTAAAATGATAATGAAAGACTTTTTAACTACAGTAAGCATTATAAATATACTTGTAGATGTGATTTCTTTATCCTTCCTTTCTTTTCAATATACATACATTCATTTGGAGCCAGTGAGAGATGGCTGACCTGCCTATATCATGCTCAGCAGGTTTTCATTTGTAGGAAGCTTCAGTGTTCCATTCATTTTCTCTTTGTAAGTAGATTTGATCACCTTTATAAGGCTGTGAGTAGACGGTAGTTGTACAGCTTCTGCAAATGACTAAGACAGCTATCCATCTCCCTTTCAACTTTCTACTATACTGCCTAGATGTCTAGCCTCTGAACCATTTGCAATGCCTGATTAAGAAAAACATTACCTCAGTAGAATTACAGAACTTCATTATATTATTGCTTCATGTGAAGAATATTAAGTATGTAAATATAAAAGGAAGGTATCAATCTTTACAAATATTCAATCAGTGCTGAGTTTTAAAACTATATTAAAAGTTAATTTTTTTGCATTATAAACCTATATGTACTGTTTATTAGAAATGTGGTATACTTTTATAGATTACTTTCAATTATGTAAATACAGTCATATTTATACACAAACATAAATTTATATATAAGTATGAATTGATTTTAAGATAATGTAGCATGTCTATGGTGAGTTTTCCACATACTTTGTGCAAAAAATAAAGTAGAAAGGCATTCTGGAACTTTTTGGACAGCTTCTGTCACTTTTACTAAATAAATCCAAACAATGTATGTTTATTATCAAGACAATGATACTTGTAATGCAGAGCCTTCTACTTCAGAACTTTGTGAATGATCTCTACTGTATAAATGTATATTAGAACTCCCATAGTAAAGTTTCCTTGACTTAATGCCTGGCCAAAATAATATAAAATATTATCTATAATAAGTACTATTAATAAATATGTGTATGTAAATAAGATTACATGTGATATATTTTGCTAGCTGTGATTGAATCTAAAAGAATTTTAAATAGATTTGAATATGTCACTTCAGAGACATTAATCAAAGATATTTGTTTCTGAAATAAATTCTTCTAGAACAAATACAGTCATCAAAATTTTCTCCATTCATTGACTGTAGGTATTTGAATTCTGAATAATCCATACACTTCTAATAGTGATGTGGAATGTGGTAGTTTTCACAGTAAAATGTATTTTCAGAGGACTGTTTCAGCTCTCTCTCTCTCTCTCTCTCTCTCTCTCTCTCTCTCTCTTTCTCTCTCTTTTCCTCCATCTCCCACTTCTTTCCTCTCTCCCCTATCTCTCTTTACCCCCTCTTCTTTTTCATGCTTTGAGAATTTCCCTCCCTTGAACTGGTTCTGATGTGAATGGAACACAATAAGTCTGATAAATATAAAATGGTATCATACTGTTTAACATTATACTTGGTATTTTTGTCAGATCATAATAGTTTCTTTATAATTGCTGGACATTCATCTCAGAAATTTAACAGGAAGCTTCAGTATTACTTCCTTAAAGATATTGGGGGCAACAAGCATAAGTTTTTAACCTTCTCTAGTGATGGATAAAAAATAGAGATAAAATGTGACTGTAGTGTTGAGTTATAAATTATGAGACGTTTCCAGTCTTATGAATATTATGTGGGTATAAAATTCAATAAAAAATATGTAAGTCTCATAAGGAAAGGGATATCCACATAGTCGTAAAAATTCATCCATATATTTCTTATTATCTTCTTAACAGAAATATCTACAATAGACAAATTAATAAAGATAAAAATCAGATGGTAGCTAGTGAGAGTGGGAAATTGAACATTACTTTTAACGTGGTTGTTACTTCTCTTTTATGATTTAAGGATGCCGACAGTATTTTAAAATTAAGTAATGATAGAGGTTGTGGATTGTGTGAACTTATTAAAATACACTTAATTCTATATTTCAATAAGTGGATTCTATGGGATGTAAAATATATATTTAAATATTACTATAAAAAATTAATATATCTGATAGATACCAGCATAAGTAAACAAATTCAGAGTTATTGATACTGGGAAACATTTTTTCACATTACAATAGTATTTATTCATTTCCTTATTTACATTATCATACAAGATCACATCATCAATCTTGTCTTCTCGAATGTCTACATTGATTATTGTCCAGTAGAAACATTTTCAGTTACTGGAATGCCAAGGTTGTCATTTGATTTCTGGATTTGAATTGAAAGCCATTATGGCACATTGACATTTCACTTTACTGTTTGTGTAACAGTGAGCATTTTCAGAATTTTTTTTAATAACACCTACTACTTGTATCTGATTTGACATTGGGAAATCTATAGATATTACCATAGTTCACTTACATGGCACCACTAGTTTCATTATTTCAGAAGTACAAGTTTTCTTTATATTTTAATTTATGTATAATAATACAAATGAATAAAGTGTCTCTCTTTCCATGCTATATTCCTTATCTTATTTATATATTATATACCACTGGAATGGGTGCAATTAACTACATATTTTTTTTATTCTCTGTATTTATCCTTGAAGACACTGACTTTTCTTTATAGTCTTCAATAAGCTTGTTTTAAAATAGGAAAATGAAAAGAGTATATGTATTCCAACGTTTTTCTTGGAACAAAACTTGTTTTTAACTATTATTTAATTATAATGTTTCATTTTGTTTGTTCATGTTGTATTTTGGTAACAGTGGCCACAAATAGGCATTTTTTTTTGTATATTAAGTAAATGTTCCCATAAAAATAAGGTGCTAGAAAAATCCAAATACAGTGGCTGTGTGTGTGTGTAAATATATATGTGTATATATATATATATATATATATATATATATATATATGAAGTATAAAGTAAAAATCTGAGCCTCAATCTGCTTCTCTGCTATTCTGTAAAAAAGACGTGAACAATACAGATTGTTCTATTCTTACTATGGCTGTAATTTTTATTTTTGAAGCAGAGACTAGGGCTAAAAGATCCCATACAGTGTAGGTGGTGATTATGTGATTATGAACCTGATTCTAAGAATAACTCCTATGTTCTGATTTTAGTTCTGATTTTAAGTGCCTGTAATAGAATGTCTACCCAGAAGGTAATAATAAAATATCAGTTCATGGTATTTCAGTGCATTAGAACACAAAAAAAGAGCATCCACAGTTGCTACACTATTGTTTCCCTTCTATAATTTTAATAATTTTTAAACAACAGTTACCAATGTTGTTTCCATCATAGCATGACGATGATGCTAATGATGCTAATGATATTGATGTCTTCATGCTATTTAGTTTAGAAGATGATTACTGTGAGTAAATTAACTGTGTTTCAAATCTAATTCCAAAAGGCATGGACTTGTATTCATTTGTCTCCTTTTGCTTGGCTCATAGTTATTATCAATAGTTTTGAATTTTAGGAAGATAATCATCTTTTAGTTGTATCATGTATTTTTGCCATATTCATTCTTCATACCTTACTTTTTCTGACCCATCTCCTTCCCTTTTGCCACTGGTCTCATTTCATTTCCCAGTTTCCTATTTCCAAAGTTTCTCTTTCTCTCACTGTCTCTTTCTCTGTCTTTATCTGTCTCTCATTCTCTGTCTCTCTCTCTGTCTCTCTGTCTCTATCTCTCTCTCTCTCTCACACACACACACAATATCTACATAGATATTGTGTGTGTGTGTGTGTGTGTGTGTGTGTGTGTGTGTGTGTATTCTCAAGTAAGGACAGATTAGTAAAAAAAGTGCTTTTTTCTGTTCAGTATCTTTGCTGTTAGAAACAAGTAAAGCAATAAACATGGATATGAATGGATATGACAGTATCTCCTTTATGTGTTGGTGTAGAATGTTCTGTGGAGTATATTGAGGTTGGATAGTAGTGTGCTATGGTAATTCTACTTTTGAGAATATCTGTACTGCTTGACACAGTGATTTGAATCTGTGCTTTGCACCTGCAGAGTTAATCATCACTTTTCTGGAGTGTATTTTATAAGTGAAGCTTGTAAACTATTGAAAATTTAAATTTATAAACTTTCAAGATATTCTTAATTGTTACAAAAAACAAGAGAGAAGGAAAAAACAGAAGATTAAAAATTTGAGATTTAAGTATTAAAGGCATTTAAAATAATTAGATTTTATTATCGTAGCTACGTGTGAATGATTAGTTTATTGATATTTTTTTTCTTTTTAGGTTCTCACTTCCAGTTACTGCAACATCAGAAAATTGTATTCTTACTATTTATCTATATTTGGCAGTTAATTTGGACAAGCAGAGAGTTATTTTAAAGGATGGTGAGTTGTTTATGTCTTATTGCATTTTCTCTTTGTGCAGGTTCTTACAAATTTAATATCTAAAGAATACTGTATATATGGAGAACCTCTGTTCCAGTTGTTGAGGCAGTAGCATTTGGGATGTAAATAATATTAATAATAATAATAATAAAATGAAGCAAACTACAAGTGAAACTAGAATCAGAATGTCTGATTGGCACCTCGAGAAGTCACTGAGAACTAGGTTATAGCTTTCATCAGCTAGCTATTGATGTATTATTGCTCAAGTGCAAAGCAACACTACTTTTATGTTCCCTTTTATTTTACTTTTATTATAAAAATAAAAAATGTTATTTATAATGAAAAAACCAGTGAATTTAAAATTAACAACAAGGTATGTTGTTTAATGGTACAGCAATTGTATAACCTGTACAAAGTGCTGGGTTTGGCAGTCAGCTTCTGGATACAATTACTTTAATATATGTTGAGTAAAAGTTTATTGTTGCCCAGAGCTATGTTTGTTATTAATAATAGAATCTGACAGTGTCATTTATTTTATAAACTTGACAGCATATATGAAGATGCACAAATAGGGGATTGAGTTTTATGTGTAAGACAGTTGAAATATTGTACATGGATTTTTGCAATCACTTACAGAAATTACAGGGATATTTGTGTCAACCTTGTCAAATGATAAACAGCATTGTTTGAGTATAGAATAATGTTGCAAATGCTTAATAGTGTAAAAGGAGAAGTAGAATTCTCACTGTGCCTTGTCAAGTCCATATATTATAGTTCAAAGTTAGCCTTTTTTTCCAATTTTAATCACTTTTATTATCCACTTGTATTACTGCCTCTTCAACTGTTAATTAAGCTTATGAAGGATACTTAGTACTATTTGGTACTTTATAATTTTTCCGAAAAACAAAGAACAGCAACAAACAAACCGTCAATAGCACTACACCTAAGTTCCAAATACTATGCATGTATGAGAATCAATAATTTCTCTTTTTATTCCAGTAACATGACCAGAAGCCACTATTCTTTTCTAACTTAAGTTGTTTCTTTACTTCCTACTACCCATGGTCCATACTATATTACGTAATCTTTGGTACATTTTCCAGGCAATTTTTGCCTTCAACCTACCTGCTATAGTTGATGATCCCAAGAAGGAGAATGGAACTATGTTTTCTTAGGAAAATTCCAAAGGAAAAATGGCCATTTCAGGTCAGCCATTTAAAACAACGTCAAACAAAACACTTAGTTTTCCAGAGGTAGGAGGAAAATTTACAAAGAACAATGAGTGATTAAAATACTTTTCCTCCAGCTAAGAAAGAAATGTCTGAAGTCAGCAGGAAGCAGTGCTTCACTGTTGAACACAGCTAAGACTGTCAATTATCCTCCATGTCTCACTACATTTTCAAACTTTCTTAGTGGCAGATTTCTGTGGGTCTGCTTTAATCACTCTAAATGTTCCCTCTGATGTATTTAGTGAAATTTTTCTCCTCTGTCTGTACTTTTTTGTTTTCATGTGTAAATCAAAAGTCCATTTTATTTTAATTCATACACTATATCTTCAACCTTTAATCAAAGATTTAGGAATTCAGAATTCAAATACCTACATGGTATTTCTCACTGTATTTCCTAAGGTACAACAAAAATTACAGGACAACAATAAAACTCACCATTCTTTTCTGCCATTTATAAAATCTTTGAAAATGGAACTATTTTCCCTTTTCAGTCTTTTGTCCAGAATGTTTCACATAGTATATGATTAATAAAAAGGTATTTTTCCTATATTACATAATGTGTGATTTAAATTCTAAAACTCCAAGAAAACATTTTTATCTGAATATTACCATTAAACATGGGTTATATGTTGAGTGGTATATTCTAACTATCATAAAATTGAGTTTTGAAGATATTTCTAAGATAGTCCAATTGGTATTATAGAGTTGCAGAGAGACAGAGAGAGAGGGAGGGAGGGAGGGAGGGAGGGAGGAAGAGAGAAAGAGAGAGAGAGAGAGAGAGAGAGAGAGAGAGAGAGAGAGAGAGAGAGAGA
>JANHMN010000005.1:87352816-87380678 GCA_030674055.1 Rhabdomys pumilio
AGAGAGAGAGAGAGAGAGAGAGAGAGAGAGAGAGAGAGAGAGAGAGAAACTAAGACTCCAAGCCCATGAGACATATTAGTTAAAATTTCTATGACAAATTATGAATGATTTTGCTCTAAAAATATTAGGAGTAAGTGTAGTGTATCATAGCCTATTAATATTTGAAACTGCATTTAAAGTAATTCTCACAGTGACCTAAGGGTTTCTGGTTTCTTATGTTTAGATAAAATTCTTTTCAGATACTATGTATGAAACATATCCAGAGTTTAGGGGCTACAGAATAGTCCTGGTAAGCCTATGACTTCATTTTTTAAAAGATTTATTATATATACAGTGTTCTGCTTGCATCTGTGCTGGCATGCCAAAAGAGAGCACCAGATCTCATTATAGATGGTCATGAGCACCATGTAGTTGCTGGGAATTGAACTTAGGAAAGAACAACTCTTAGCCATCTCTCCAGCCCAACTTCAATTTTTTCAACTGGAGAAATTTACTTTCTGACAGAATATGCATATATATGTATTTGTATGTATGACATATTGCAGCCATTTGCAATATATGTGTTTTTATTTTTTATTAGTTATTTTATTTATTTACATTTCAAATGCTATCCTCCTTCCAGGTTTCATCTTAGCAAACCTCTTAAACTATCTCCTCTCCTCACTGCTTTTATAAGGTTGCTCCACCACTGACCCACCCACCCACTCACTCATGCCTCACTGCCCTAGTATTCCCCTACCCTGGAGCATCAAAGCTACAAAGGACCAAGGGAATCCTCTACCACTGATAAGGGCTATCCTCTGCTACATATGCATCTGGAGCCATGGGTCCCTCCTTGTGTACTCTTTGGTTGGTAGTTGTGTTTTTGGGAGCTCTGGGGGTTTGGTTGGTTGATATTTTTTTTAAGTTAGTTAAATATATACTGAGAGTTGAAAACTCTAAAGTTTATAGCAGTCCAAGTTGGAATAGGGTTTTAAATCTTGAAAATGTTATGAACTCATGAACAAGAAGTGATTTCATTTTTGATTATCAACTAGTAATAGGTATTTGTGTTAGCAAACCTTTTATGTATTTTATGTGATAATTCCAATTATTTGATATAGCAAGATTTAAAATGTTTTACATATTTTGTGCTAAATTTAGTATTGTTCATTTTTCTAATAATATGACAATCATCTTATAAAATACATTTCATTAGATTTAGGGAACCATACCACCATTTGTGCCATTTTAATTTGTCAACTCATGTGATAATAGAATTGATATTTATACCTTCTTTTACCTTTTTTCTGAATTATGAAATGTAAGTTAAATACCAATATATTAAATGTACAACTATTTCTTTGGCTAACTATGCTCTAACTTGTCATTTGTAGAAAAACACGGAAATATTACAAAGCCTAGGGGCAGTTTCCTGATTCCGGTGGTTCCACGTAGGGATTCAAAATCACTTGCTTCTCAGTTAGTGAAAAGAGGATCTCTTGTTCCCAAGTTTAATGATGTTGAAATTACATGTGGGAACCTATTTGTTGGTATGTGAAAATGTATAATGTGCTTATTAAATCTATTCAATGATATAATCTTCTTAATATCAAAACATAAGTATTTCAAACAATAAGTTCATTAAAAATTATCAAAGTTTATCAAAGTCATAGTGGATCATCTGCTCTGGGTAAGTTTTTAATGAATATCAATAGACATTTTCTACATTTATAGTATTCTTAGTGCCTCATTATTATTATATATGCCAAAATTTATATCTCCTACTTTCATTAAGTAGCTGAGTGCAAAAACCTAAGAATAGTTGATTTCTTTACATTTAACTAAGATGTTAAATATCCTCTTGATCCTTTACAACTCTTTTTAACATTATAAGTACCTCCTGTATGCATATTGTGAACTGCAGATTTATGGTTTTCAATACATGTTCTATTTGGATTCCAATTTGCCTATCTTACAGAGTAGTAAGTATAGGTAAATATGGGAGTTTGGTATTATTTAAGATTAACTTCAAACATTTTTTTTATATAGATCTGTGTCATATGTTTAAAATTAATTTTTATCAATTGGACAAATACAGCTTCAATACTGTGAATCTGTTTTTTGTGATTATGTAAAAAATACTTTTAACAAAATACAATATAATAATTTATACTCTTTAAAGTTTCTATAACACAAAAATATTTTGTTATAATTATGTATTACTTAGAAAGACATTTTGAATATGTAGTAGATATTTTGTTTCTGTAAATTTTTTAGCTAAAGTCTAATTGTATAATAAGCAATAGTAAAGAAACATAAATAAGATTTTAGTATCTAAACAAAAGTAAAGAGTTATATTTTGAGGAATGTTTGTGAATATTTCCTGATAAATATAAAACACCACATTTTTCTACATTTAATAAGTGTATTTTAAGCTATTTTGCACATTTGAAAATGATAATATTATTATTTATTTTAAAATACAGTAGACATAAAATATTTTGGACAGAATAGAAAAATTTGTTGATGAGGTTTTATTTTAAAGATTACAAGTAGAGTAAACTCAATGTTCAAATAATAAGATTGTATAACAAATGTGGACTTTAGGGATGGAAATTTCACGTGATCAATTTGACTCAGATGAAAGTATTGCAGAGAGATTATATGCTAAATATCTGGAAAATGAAGAGAAGAATCAACAGTTCTTTGCACCTGAAGAAGGATCTAAGGCTTTTGACTATTTTCAGAAGGTTGTGAATGCAGCTCAGACGTGGTTCAGTCTCTTTGGTTGGCCAGAAGGGCCCCATTCTCTTTCCATTCCTGAGACAATAAGAAGGTGACATTTATATATTTTATAATTTTTTTATTTTGCATTTTTGAAAGTATAGTGTGCTTATTTGAATCATTTTTAATGAAATAGACTTAATTAATATATGTAAACTGATGAATTATTATGAGAATAGTAAGGCCAAAATAATGAAATTATAAATTCTGTGATTCATATGTACTTCTTCAACACAATAGTTTTGCTTTAAATTAACTGTTTAGTGAGCCATTAATTCTATAAAATAGTATTTGATTGTGACCTTTGCATAGATATAGTGTTCTTTGATCTTACTCGCTTACCTATGATGCTTTTATACCCAACACACTGGCCTCCTTCATTTTTTGATGTTTTCTCTTCTCGTCCATTATATGTCCTTTCCTTTTTCTTTAATTTAACCTTGACTGATTTTTTTTCTTCTTTTCCTATGCAACATTTGTAGAGAAATATTAATCTAGCAACATGGCTGTTCTGGAAAGAAATCACATCCAAAGACCTTCTAGGTCTGGCTGATCCAGCTAGAATGACACACCTTTAATCCTACTAGCTCATATATAAACACAGCCTTAGCATACACCTGTAAACCCTTAACAATGAAGGTAGAATTAGTTTATAGAAGGAAGCAGCCATGTTTGAAAGTGACATCTAATTGAGGGGCAGACAAAGTGATAAATGAGATGATGTTTGATATGTATTTAAAATTTTATGTTATATGGGAAACTATAGAAAGCATATGTAGATTATAAAATGCAGGATTGTACCCAGGGAGTTTAAGTTACTTGCCATATTTACGTACAGTAAGATCAGGAATCAACCTTTAATGTCTTTTATTCAAACCCAGTCTGTTTCTAATCCATTCCTTCAGCACCTCAATTGCAGTATTAATGATATATGTGTAAAATAGATAGTGTAATGTCTTTGGGAATATTTAAAAATTTAATTTGTGCTTACAAACAGTAGCCATATGAATACCTTAATATTATTTGTTTTAGTTATTGATAATATTTTTACATAAAGTATCGTTTTGAGACTGTTATTCATTTATTCCTTTTTACTCATAGGGATGTGCAGAAAATACAATTCTATTCAACATCCTCACCACCCAAGAAATTTTCCAGACAGTATGATTTTTCTAAATATAATAAGACAATTTATGATGTCATACTTCACTTGAGTGGAAAACTGCCACCTGGAATTAACTCAAACCAGTCCTTACCTGTGGATAATGTTGAAAGGGTGATACAACTCCATTCACAGCATGCCTCTCTTCTAGACTTTATCACGTAAGAGCTAAGATATACTAGATTAAACATGTAATCATGGCTTCCTTGAATTGATAAATGGATAGACATGTGAGTGCATGGGTAGACTAAAAATGATATTTGGTCTTTAGCTTAAATATCTCTTGCTATACACATTGTAATATATATTGTAGTGGTGAAGTATACACAAGTTAATGCAAGTATCCCATGAACTTTTTGTGTGCATAATCTAATACTCTACCACTCAAACTTTATGATGCACCTAAATCATTAGGATGGTTTGTTAATACAATTTCCTCCCAGTTATGCACAAGATTTATGATGCTAATTTAGGTTAGCTATAAGTTGCATGATGGTATGAATGATCATATTCTATGGCCTATTTTGAAGGTGTATATGTTATAAATCTACTGGTTAAAAAAATGAAACTTAAAAATATCCTTAGGTTACTGATAGTATCATCTTAATTTACAGATATTATGAATTGCTGATTTTCATAGTTAAGATGTGAATATTAAAGCATAAGGCTGGAGAGAAGTTCCATAAGTCCTAATAAAGTATAGGGTTCATGTTATTGTGATGTCTGTATTACTCTACAGCTGTTCATTGATAAGTTGCCATAAAATGAAACAGTACTGTTATTTTGAAGTCTGAAGACAAGGTTGGTAAATTTATATTGATTTTTCAGCATTCTTGTTTACTTAAAATCCCCACACATAGATACTCAGTATATTCCACTGTCATGCTACTACTTCACTAGATAACCATTTTTATAAGGTTTATGCAAATATATACATTTAAAAATAGTTACATATTTGTTTGCTCTATTATGAGTGAAAATAAAGAGCAAACAAGGACTCTTAGAGCAAGAATACAAAGGAGATATTGTTCTTTTTAAAATATGTGCATGAGGAAATTTAAGCCTCTTGCAGTTAATGCTGGTTATTATGTTGAGCAAAACATTTATTATTTTTTCCTATCATAGTAATCTTAATTGTCTCATGGCTTGAAACAGAGCTAGACATTTCTAAGTTTCAAGAAGTGACTAAGTTCAAGAAAGAATTAGGCAGCCTTTTATAGAGTTTACTATCAAGTATACTGAGGAATGATGGGTGCCTAACTTTGAACCTGCCCCATGAATAAAAGGTTATGTAAATAGTGGGGAGTAGTAGAGTCAGTGATAGGGATCTCTTGATTCGTAGTATGGCTGAGAGAAGGGATGCAAAATACCTTCTCTGAAAGAAGCAGCATGTGCTTACTTGAAAACTATGTTGCAGACACAGAGGTGCAATGTCATAGTGTCTAAGCATCTGTTGAATGTTAACTCATAATATGACCATGACTCAGCAGATGGGGCTACATGCATAACAGGTACAAGATTAAACCAGACAAAATTCTGGCATAGGTGAGGGGAAGTATCAAAAGTCTTCATATAAGTTTTGGGGAAAGAAGAGTTGATTTTCCTCAGAAAAGTGTGCTCTGGTAGATTGCTCATGCTCCAGTGGTTTGACTCAATTCACAGGTTCATGACTACACCATTGATTGAACTCAGTATGTTAAAAGAAGGAAAGAGTACATAAAAATGCAAATAGAATGTGTTTGGAGGAAGATCTAGGAGAAAGGAAGGGTGGAATGTGGAACATGTGTTATCAAGATACTTTGTAAACATTAATGAAATTTAAAAAATGTTTAAAAGATTAAGAACTATCATGGACTTATATGTACAGATAGATACATGAGTACCCTACTCCTATCTCATTTAAGTGCAAATGCATGACAGATTCAGATTCTGAGAGACCTGAGATAATTTGGTAACCCTTCTATCTTAGTTTGGGTTTTATTGCTGTGAAGAGACACCATGACTAAGCCAACTCTTATAAAGGAAAACATTTAATTAGCACTGGCTTACGGGATCAGAGGTTTTAGTTCATTATCATCAAGACAGGAAGCATGGCAGCATCTAGACACAGATGGTGCTGGAGAAGGAGCTGAGAGTTCTACATCTTCATCAAAAGGCAGCAGAAGGAGACTGTGTTCCACACATGGTGGAGCTTGAGCATAAGAGACCTCAAAGCCTGCCCCTACAATGACATACCTACTTGAAAAAGGCCACACCTCCTAATAGTGCCACTCCATATGATCCAAGCACTCACAGTCTTGGGTGTGTATACCCATTTAAACCACAACACCACCTTTAAAAAATATTTCTTTGGAAACATGAAAGTGTGTGTGTATGGCTTTACATGGTATTGCAGATTTAAGGATGCCTATAGTTGAAATTGAGTCTTTACTGACTCTTCCATTAAGCCATGTTTTATTAGTGGTGCTAATAATGAATAGATCTGAAAATAGGAGATTTTTTTCCACTGACAACAGAGATTCACAAAGCTATATGACTTTGACTGAATGCTGCTTATAAGAATTTTAAAGTTTTCAATTTTTTCTGAGTCTCTAAATCTGTGGTTCTAAACCCTCTGAATGTTACAACCCTTTCATACAGTTGCTGTGGTGGACACAGAACCATACAATTATTTTGTTGCTATTTTATAACTGTAATTTTGCTACTGTTATGAATAGTAATCTAAATATTGGATATGCAACCCCCAAAGGGCTCATGAAGCTCAATTTTCAAGGTTGAAAATTTCTGCTTTAAATGAAGTCAAGGTGAAAATGGGAAAATTAGATCAGTTATAGAAAGTAACAAAATTACAATTGTGTAAATAATTTGAACTTTACATTTATGTACTGAATTGTGTCCTACTTAAAATTCCTGTGGTAGAGTATTAAGTCCTATGGCGACAGTTCATAGACAAAAGATCTCCAGGTTAAATGAGGTCAGAGTCACAGGCAGGACTTTTGTCCTTATAAGAGATTGGGACCTTATAAGAGATTGGGAACTTTATTATAATGTTAACATTTTTTTAAAAAAAAATATGGTTTTTCTTTTAATTTATTGTTTTCTACTTTAAACCTTCAATGGGCTAATTTAGTAAAGTAAACTCACTATTTAAATAAGCCAAGTTTTAGATGCATGTGCTTAAAATGACATTTATAAAAATTAATGGACTGTTCACTTGGTGCAAAAGAAGGTTTAAATACTTAACTCCATGTCACTTGTGATGATTGCATTATTTCCCAGAAGCTTTGACATTAACATTGGTCATTCTTATTTTGACATTTTATGATGTGAGCATTGCAGGTATGGGAGAATTATTTTGGCATTAAAGCCAAGCCATTCAGATTTATTTGCTCTTTATCAGCAAATACATGCCTGTTAGGATATGTTGATTGTGATAAAAATTACTTAACATTTAGAAAGTGGCAGCATGGTTAATACAATTGGGCCATTAATCCAAAATATGCTCATATGTCTCATCAAGGAAACAAATGTATTAAAATTCAGAATGTTATTGTAACTGTAAATGCTGTTTGCCTCACTTAAATTGGTAACTCAGTGGATAAGGACTTTTGCATAGCTAAGGACCTATTTAGTGGTTACATGATTCATATTTAGAGATTAAGGTGGAATTTTAAAGACTACAATGTTTGAAGACTCTGATTAGAATTGATTAAATGATTATATTTATAATTTTGAGATATTCATTGTGAACTTAGAATACTGAAGCAGGAAATCTGTATAAAAGTATAATTAAATGTAATTTTTATATGAGGAAAAAGTAGACATAAAATTTATTGGTGAGACATAAACATAATAACTGTGAAGTCATAAAATTCAGCCTTGAAAAATATTCAAAATGAAAAACATGTGAATATTAGTATCAACAAGTACATTAATCATCCTCAACTTTTATACAGCTATATTATGCTGGACAATAGGGTACTCATAATAGGTTATTTTTTTTCTTGAGAAGCTCACATTTAATTGGTTCTCTGTTTCATTAAACTGTGAATAGCCTTTGTTATAAATGATAACTTGCTTCTGAAATACTGCATTGCTTTAGTCACAAAGAACTATTCTAGCTTCTGCATATATCTCTGAGAGTTGTCTTTTCTTTGAATCTGAAACTCTTTCACAAGATTTGAATTTAATAAGAATATGTGTACTGCAATTCTTATTTTGGCCTCAGGTTAGTCATTTCTGTTAATGAGTAGTGTTATAAAGGGAAAAATTCTTTATGTAACACTGTAGTAATTTAAATTTGATGGCAGTTTGTAGGCATAATATACATAGGGTAAGAGTTCGCTGAAAAACTCAAGAATAGATGTTGGATTTTTGCTTTTTGTATTAGTGTGTACTAGTGCAGAACCATACAGGATTGAAGAACTCTAGCACTCTGCTGACTACTTCAGTTTCACAGTTCCCTTCCTCACATTTCTATTATGATTCATTAGTAAGAGTATCAAGGCTCTACTTTTCAGTGCCATCTTAAACCTCTTTTCCTGTTTATTTTCCTCACTTCTCTGTAATCACAGTACTAAACTGCTGAAGGTATATCCTGTATTGAGAATTAGTTGTAAAGTTGTTCATTAATGCTGTTCTGCGTAATGATTCTCTGTGTGCACTAAATGAGTTAAACTCAAATACCCAAATCTCCACTAGAAAGCACTTTTCAACATAATGTACATGATTTCTGTGTTTTAGTTCTATTGATAGGCATCCATACAAAAGAGGGCAGATTAAATAACTTGAAATTTGACAGTGTTCAAATAGTATGTGTATATATTCATATATTGAATGTAGTCAGTTATATATGTGCATAATTTAAAAATTTGTCACATTGTATACTATCATAAGTTTATACAATAAACTATCCCCCAGATTTCAATATGCCATTTGGAAAAATAATAGTTGATTAATATCTTATATTACAGTTTTAGGCATAGCAGATGATAGTCATTTATTTGAATTAGATGACTAATGATCTCATAGGTTATTTTTTTGTATTTAAGCATTTTATAGATGTTTTTGAGATTCTAGTTGTTAGGGCAATAATAAAATATTGCCATGACTAAAAATACACAAATCATAAGCTACTACATATTTAGACAACATATGAACTTAGATAAGTGTGAAAATAAACATTAAATTCTTTGTTATTTATCAAACTTTATAAAGGTAATATCATGCATAATTTCATTATTCAGAGATTTTAAAATAATTACACAACTAACATAGCAAATATGATACTATTATAATAATTTAACTGAAAGTCACATCAAAGGTTTATAATAATTTTATAATTTGGGGTTTTCTTTTAGTGCACAAGGTGGATGCATTTCTCACGTGCTGCCAGAATTTTTGCTTGAACCAAAAGATTATAAGAAGTGGCTGGAAATTACAGTAAGATAATTTCTAGGAATAATCTATACAGTTAGTAAATTTATTAATATGTGTACTTTTAAAAATGAGTCCAGCTTAGAGTTTATATCTGAAATATCCTAAAGCTGAAGTCTATATTAACAGCTTGTGTGTGTGTGTGTGTGTGTGTGTGTGTGTGTGCGTGTGTGTGTGTGTGTGTGTGTGTGTGTGTGTGTGTATGTGTGTACAGGGTTAGGGCACTGATTAAAATTTTTATGAGATTCCTGTGCAAAAATGAATTAATGTTTTTCTTTTTGTGCAGGTTTATGTGTATGATATGCATGCATGCATGCATGTATGCCTGTTTGTATGTATATGGGTGCAAGTATGTATATGTATGAAATCTCATGTGTAGTCAAGCATATAGAAGCCAAAGGGTGATATGAAGTTTCTACTTTGCAGTCTGTCTTACAATTTAAGATAGGCTGTCAGGCTATTGTACTTGAACCTAAACAGAGCTAATTCATCTTTTCTAGCCTACCATAATGCTTTAGTGACTCCCGCTAGTCTGTCTTCTAGGCAGTAATAGTAAGGGCAGGCCACTACTCTTATCCCACATTAAGTGGGTGCTGGGATTCAAACTCTTTTCCTCATGCACATGTTATATCCACTTAGTATTTACAAAGGAAAAATGCATAGACCTATGTAATTTTATCTTTAAATATAAGTTCTAACAATTTATTTTGTCTATAAAACAATATTTAATTTTATAGAGACTTGATACTTCCCTTTTTGTAGTATTAAGAGAGAGCAGAGACATTAAACAAGAAATACATAGTTTTCTCAAAGTATGGAGTATATTTTATAAAAACCTCTTGCTGAGAGAATTATTTTTTATGTAAGTTATTTTTAGTTATGGAAGTCCCTTACTTACCATTTGACATACTAAACAAAGTCAGGTACCTATACTATGGTCTTATGTTAAGTTCTTATTTAAAAGTGTGTGGATTTTCTGAACTCAGTTCAGGTAAACTTTATTTTCCTTTCCATCCCTTCTACTAGAGATGGTCATAGTAGATGTAGGAATAGAATACGTCTGTGATGTAAATGGGTAACTTTTATTCCTGAAAATTCTCTGTGTGAATAGTTTCAATGCTTTCACAGGGTTAAACATCTCCATGAATGTATAAAAATGTACATCTGAATGTTTTATGAAAATGAAAAATCCTATATCATAATTAAAAACTGATCCTAGTATTTGCTTTGCATTTTCATTTATGCTTTTGTATTTCATGCCTTAAAGACATCCACTAAAAGCACAGCACTCTCCACACGTAAGGGAAACTATTCTGTTGATATAGATATGGATAATTTTGAAGCCTGGAGTAAACGGGCATGGACAGATGTATTTCTTCAGATATACAAGGTAACACTTTAACTCTATTTTGCTGTTATTTTGTTGTTGTTATTCATTCACATGAATTGTGCAATAGTTTAGTTAATGATGTTATAAGGGATTAAAGCACAATGGTTCAAATAACTTATGTTTTCCTTCTGTATGGAAATATTGGGAAGTGAGTCATCCACAGCTGTGGTTGTTGTTCATGTATGGATCAGCCTTTCTGATTAAATATTTTTCTAAATTCAGTTCTTGGTTTAATGTACAGTCTTCATCTGGAGTCTCAGTTATCTTTGATCTCTTATAGATTTACTTTTGCACCAGGTATAATTATTAATTTACTTTTGTACCAATGTTAAACCATCACACATCCTTATGTCTAAAAGAAAGTTTATAAAGTTTATATTAATTCTCTTTGTGCACTTAACATAGGTAGAGAGATCCTCTTAAACTATCTTAAAATGTCTAGGTATTTTTTTTAATTTAATTATAAAAATTGTCTTCTGACTTATGTGCAAAGGAAATTTATTACAAACATTACTACTCATTACTATTAATGAGAAGCAGTAGGCAAATATAACATCAACATTCGTATAGAACTAGAAGTGCACTTGGCAGTGGTGTGATAAATATATGCGTACATTAAGTATATGTATGTGCATTAAGTATGTATGCATATATAAATATACACACATACGTATTTGATAATTTTCTCTGTGTAGTTATTTACAAGTATTCTTTTTGCTATTGTTATATATAGCCTAGGACTCTGTTCTATCAAAGGTCAATTTTTTGATGCTTATTCATAATTTAGGCCTTTAAGAAAAATGGTTATGTAAATGAATGTAGGAAGATGTGAGTTGGATTTCTGAAATTACTTCACATACATTGAAGAATTAGCTGACATATTTAACAAGATATTATATCCTCTGTACTTTGTATTTCATTCTATTATTTCATACTTTTGTGACTTTAATATTAAATGATATTATCATTTTCCTCAAAATGTTTTGATTTGCATGAATTGAGGTCTTTAGAATACATAATGAACTATCATTCTGTTGTACAATGAAAATTGCAAGATATTTCAGCAGTGATAATTTTTAAATACTTCTCTAGAAGTAGACTGCATATGTTTTGACTCTTTCTATATTGGTGTATACCACTATGATCCATTTAATCCCATCATAAAATCTACATACCTACTCAAGGTTCATTTGCAAAGCTTATTCTGTTTCTAAAGTAGAGGTGACATTTGATAGATGAATTCTAATGTTGCTCAGATCATGAATCCCAAACATTTATCACATCATCTGTAGTCAAGTAATCCATCATTTGTTATTCTCCAGAAAGTACTAGGAATCCATTTCCAATATTTTCATTTGCATTTTAAAGCATATGGTATTTGAGATAAAAGAGATAAAGATCCAATATGTGCTATATTTCTCCCACAGAAATTCAAAAACTTTTTAAAATAATGCATTTCATTTTTATAGATTACTTTTCTCACCACATAGGTCAGATAAAATTTGAATATTTTGTACCAAATTTATTTGGTGAAAAAAGTTTATAGTTTTCAATTTGTAAAAGAAAGAACAGTTTGGTGCGACTCATTTTTTAATTGAAGCTATTTGAGATATAAATACATGATAATCCTTTTGGCTGTGTTTCATATTCCTGAATATAAAAGTATCTTAGATTGGATTATCCCAGAAGCAGGCTCTGAGACAAGTATCAAAAAGTTTGTTTCAGAAGTGGTTTTTCTTTGTGCTTCTTTGTCAGGAAACTATTCCCTTTAGTGCCGGTTTTCAAGTCCACAGAATAAACCTTCCAAAATGGGAAGGTGAACAGGGCAACCATATATCTAGAACATATGTCACTCAGATTTTGTTCTTCATATCCAAGACATTAGAGAACTACTCATAAGTGTTATTAGAATATATCGTTGAATATAAGTAGTACTGAATATATAATGTAACAAACAGTTGAACTGACTCATTTGTTGTTCTATAATTGAATATATGTTGTATATCTCTAAATGCATCATAAAATAATAAATCTCAGATTATTGCTTCTAGAATCTGCTTCAACTCCCCAGTGAAGTACAAACTCTCTGCTATATTTCTCTACTTTTCAGAGTCAGGGAACATGTAGTGAATGAGACCGTGACATTTTATACCTCGATTAAGAGCATGAGATAAAAGTATATCAAATTAGAAATACACTTTTGTACTGTTTATTTCCTTAAATAAACATATGCCAGCCATAGTGGTACACATCTATATTGTCAAGGAGAGGCATGAAAATCAGAAGTGCAAAGCAAGCCTGTGTACATAGCCAGTTACAGGCCAGTTTGAGATACATGAGACCCTGTGAACAACTAACAAAATATCAAAATGTATGATTTAATAGGTAATAATGACTGTCAAAGTGATATAGAGGACTTTTAGTCTAGCAACATGGCTGCACATGTTTATGTGAACCAGCTAGAATGGAGGCATGCTATGTACCTTTAACCCTTCTGGCTGGAATGCAGACATACATGCCCTTCGTACACGCCTTTAATTCCAAACAATGCCATCTAATTGAGGGACAGATAATGTGATGAACCAGAGAGAGATTAGACAGAATAGATCCACCCAACTCTTAAGAGAAAAGCTGATTAAGAACAGAGCAGAGTAAGCAGTCAGCCAGCTCTGTTGAATTCAGTTGAGTCCAGTTAGTGTGGAGTCAGTTGAAAGTCAGTACTGTGAATTGAAAGCAATGGAGTTGAGTTCTTTCCTGAGTACATGCTGTTCAGTGCAGGTCACCAGAAGCAGTGAGCTTATTCAGTGGGAAGACTTCGAGACAGCAGTTACTTATGGCAAATAAAAGTTACATTTACAACAGAATCTAGAAGCAAAGCTCTGAACTTACATTTTGAAGGAATGTCTAGATTAGGAAAGTTAAGCTGCGAAGTTCTCACTAAATAAAGTCAATACCATTCCATAGGATAGGGTCCAAAATGGAATTTACAAAGAAGCAATTTGAGTACCAGCATTCATTTATGTCTGCTTCCTGACTGGTTGCAATGTGAGCAGTTATCTCATGTTTCATATGCAATGAAGTCTTAACTGTAAAATTGAGCCAGTATGAAGCCTTTTTCCTTAAATTGCTCTTTTCATATGATTTGTTATAGCAGCACAAAAGTAACTAATACAGATGTGTAAAATTCTTGATATTCAAAATTTTAAGTTTTGTGA
The DNA here is from genome assembly GCA_030674055.1 of Rhabdomys pumilio. Lineage (NCBI taxonomy): Eukaryota > Metazoa > Chordata > Mammalia > Rodentia > Muridae > Rhabdomys > Rhabdomys pumilio. The sequence goes on from JANHMN010000005.1 coordinate 87,366,786, forward strand.
ACTGTAAGAATAGAAAAATCACACCAAATTCACATTTTGATGAATTGGTATTCTCACAGATCTGTTGCCAAGTATATCTTTTTTTTTTTCTTAAATTAAGACACATCTTGTCATAAATTTCATAGTAAGGAGCCCCATATAAATGGTATGCAAGCAAAAAGCAGGAGGAGGGGGGGATGGGATAAGGGGTTCCTGGGTGGTGGGGGGATGGGGTAAGGGGGTAAAATCTGAAATGTAAATATAATATCCAATAAAATAAGAAAAAACAAACACACACAAAATAAGAAACATCATTTGAAATAAAAAAATGCTGAAGATTAAACATTGCCATTAGTGGCATATCTCTCATCTTTTCTCTTATTCCTGAGTGAGTTCATTAAACCAGAAATACTTATATCTTCCCTTCCTACTGTACCTGGGATAATTAACTTTTCAAATGTGATTTTATTTTCCATCTGATTCTATTAACTATTTCTTTTGAAATTCCAGGTTACGGTTCTATCTCGGGTGACACCACATTCCTTCAATTCAATGCCAGTTATACATGGGGAAAGTAAATCAAAAATCAACCCTTGTTTTACATCCAGCAACATATATTCAAATTCTGAAAGGATTCTACTTAGTTGGTTGAATACAAACTATGAAAGTCAACGAACTAATATATGGAAAAATAAAGGTGGTATGATTATTTTCATTAAACAGTTCTAAGTTTTAATGCATAAATTGATATAGTAGGAGCAATGAAACCACCCACAGAATCTGTGGATTCTAGACTACTTACATGATTTATTCTATGTTGTATGAGAGAGAGAAGGGGAGGAGTAGGGTATGGGGGAGGGAGGGAGGGAGCAGTTTACAATCTTCAAGGTGAGATAGTAAGAAATTCCATTTAATATATGTTGGAGAAGAGATAATGAACTGCATATACAGATGTTAGGAAATTTGAATACTAATGATCTCTCTAATATTGTTGCTACTATTTTCAGCTGAGTAAATTATTATGAGGATCATGTTGGGCATTGTGATGTGACAATCTTTCATGAATTAGTTAGTGAATAGGTCATGATAGGCTCATGAAACTCTTTCCCAATGCATAGCTACATTGACTTATATACCAAGAGCATGAAATTCCTTTTAGAAATTTCTAATTGTTAATATGAGTGTACATTTTTCACTTCATCCTAAACAGTGAATTTATTGAGCATAGTTTTCATAGAATATTAAGCTGAGAAGTTCCCTCTAAATAAAGGTTGACTTCCTTAGCAGAAATGTAAAAGTGAAACACCAGTGAAGTATTATTTCCTGCCAACTTAGTTGACTAACAGCTAAAAAAGATTGTTACAAATATAAGCAAGATTTTTTCAAAAGTGGGTTATCTACACATCACATGAGTGTTGGTATATTGGTGGATAATTTTGAAAAGTAATTGAGCATGTTTTTAAAATTTTAAAAGAACTACTATTAGACCGGGTGTGTTTGCAAGGAAGTGGTATTTATAGGATATCTATGTACCTTTAAATCAAAACTATTCTAAAATTAAATTTATAAATTATACATTAGTGATATCCTCTAGAAATTATTCTTCCTAGTTTAGTCTCAAGATACTTGAAAATGTGAGCACAAAAATATACTTTGTTAGTGTCCAGAGCAGTATTATTTATGATTAGAAATGGCACACAAGTACAAAAGTTGAGGAGAGAATACTTTGTGACATACATATCACATTGTTATTATTATATAATATACAACATTATGAATATCTAATTATATATTATAAATACAGTTCTATATACTCATGTATTTTACTTAAAATATAGTCTATGTATTATATATTATATATTTATATATTATATATAGTACATATATTATATAGTATATTAGTTTTATATAATGCATATTATATATTATATATAATATATATAATATATATGTATATTTTATTTTAATATATATTATAAATTATATTTTCTTTTTATATAACATAATACTCTATTTTTATATTATACATAGTAATGTATTATTTTTATATATGATATATATAAAACATATATGTATGTGATATATAATTTCTATTTACATATAATATACATATAATGTATATTTAAATTATAAATATGACATAACATATATTTATGTATTATATCTAATGCATGCAATATATACTAATATAGCAATATATACAAATAAAAATATGTGAAATGTGAACTATGATATGATACATGAAGTATAATATATGATATATATTATATATAATATGTAATATGTATGAGTGCATAGTATATATGTGTTTATCTTGTATGCATCTTCATATTGTGCCATGATATGTAGGTATGAAAACATAGTAATATTTCAGTAAAGTGGATGAACTTGAATTAGAAAACCTGCTATTTAAAAGCACACAGAAATGGAAAAGAGAGCATGTATTTTAAATTTATTTTGAGACTTATTTATTTTATGTATGAATGTACCTGTTTGCATCTATGTGGATCATGTGCATACCTAGTGCCCATGAAGATAGGAAGGTTCCATTGGATCTCTTGAGACTATAGTTAAAAATCAGTTGCATATCACACTGTGGGTGCTGCTAATTGAACCCAAGCCCTTTAGAAGAACAAGTCCTCCCAACTGAGCTATTTCCACAGCTTCAAGAGCATATAGATTTTGGTTTTGCATTTATACCATGCCTTAAATATATAAATTCATAGTAAAAGGTATCACATAATAATTAGGTGAATAATAAAATGGTTGAAGTTTTGTTACATAATTTTTTTCTCACTAAATGTGGTAAAATGATCTTGAAATCTAAAATAGAATTTACAAATTTTAACATTCGTTAAAATAAATGCATTAATATTTTTGTTGCATTAAATGTTTTAATGTTTTGAAAAATCATAATTTTTTATAATATTATTTTATACCAATGTCTTCTTTTCCTTTTTTGGGGGGAGAGTACTGCAGGTTCTAGAAAGCATTTCTCTGCGTAGCCCTGGCTGTCCTGTGACTCACTCTGTAGACCAGGCTCACCTCGAACTCAGAAATCCACTTGCCTCTGCCTTCTGAATGTTTGCATTAAAGGCATGCACCACTACCACCAACACCTTGGCTTATTTCAATTTAAGATACCTTTTTGAAGGAATATACTGTTAAACTGGATGAAAATAGAAACTCAAAGTCAATTTTAATTTAAATGTATCTAGTAGCATTTGAAATTCTTTATTTCTGAGAACTGAAGACTAGATAAAGCTGGTGATTCCCTGAAGACTTTACTAAGCTACTTTTGTATTACATTAAATACTGGATAATACCTAATATTTCTATTTCCAATAACCTTTATTCTGATGGCAATGATGCTCATTCAACTTAGCTGCCTTTTTGTATAAAATCTTAGGCTATAGAAGAAAGAATAACCTATATCAAAAGAGCTATCATAAAAGCAGATGAAATCTTTGATATACCTAAGCCTGATGTAAACTGTAGTGACATTTTCTCAGCAGCCTTTGACATAAAAGACAATGCACAGGCATGGAATCAAAGAAGGGAAAGTTTTATTAAAGTTTGCTTCTCTTCTTTTCAACATTGTCCTAGAAAGCACTTCCTTTTTTTCTTTCCAAAAGCCATACTTGAGCAGCAAAGGTCCATGCTTGCTGGTGTTTGACAAGTTATTTTTATAGCAAAGCAATTTTGATGTTGTGATGGATTAGAAAAACAAACAAAACTGCATTTGCACCAGTGTTTTCTGCAGGTCCAAGAAAAGAGCCAGAGGTTGGCGGAAGCTCTTACACTTAAAATAGCAAAAGCTTGTCAAACAGTTTAGTTTTTTTTAAACTCCCCTTAATGCTCTAATTGTAGGGTAAATTCAAAGTGGAACAGGAAGAAATGATATAGTAACCTGGATATAATCTTTTTAGATGCAACTTGAAACCAGTAAGAAGTTAGGTTGTTAGGTATCTAGTTAAAGTCAAGTATATACCAGCAAGAAAACATGAAGCTCCCAGAGACCACAATTGGATATCTCGTGAGGAAAAAAAAATCAGAACTAAGTTTAAATGTACACAATAGGAAAGCTGCCCAGAGGGCAAGATTCCATCCATGAATGGATCTATCTTGCAAAAATCAAAATTCATTTGTCTGAAGGGAGAGAACCTGAACTGAGAATCCCTAGGAGATAATTCCGTTTTCAAGTGTAACCTCCTAGGGAAATGCTTCCTTAGGATCACTATGAGAGACATACAAAGGCCTATGGCATTGTGGTCCCTATGGGGGGAGCAGGCTACATCTCCAAATGGCACCAGAATCTTTACTAGTTGTTGTTGTACTGTCTTGTTAGGCAACAAGGTAAGATTGAAGAGTCTTTGAGTCTTGTGCCATGCTTTCAGAGAGCTAATGAGATTGGGCAGTTTGTAGAAGGGTTAGAGTGCTTGCTTGCAAGGAGACCTTGAGAAGTCATTGTATAAAACTGTGAAGATGAAGCCTTGAATACAACTGAGCTCATATTTAAGAGATCGCTGGAGTCTCAGAAGAAACTTGACCCTTACACTTTGGAAATGTATTAAATGTTAAAGAATGTGGTTATTTTGATGGTAGACTAAATGCATTTTGCATTATAAAACAGTTATGTAACTATAGAGTCAAAAAGTAGAAGATAACAGCTTATAAGTAATTTATTATGATTGGCTGTCATGTTGACAAGAGATAGGGATACAATATTTGCTATTGATTGATAGCTTGGTGGAAACTAATATCATCTAGGAAACAAAATTGTGGGCATGCCTTGGAAGAGTTATCTAGATTAGATTAATTAAGGTTGTAAAAAATGTTATCATCATTCTTTGTGCTGGGATAAAAAGCATACTGAGAACTAGTAGTCATTGTTTTCTGCTTTCTGACTATGGAGGCAGTATGACAAGCCACCACCTGTTTCTACTATCATTCCCTTCTGGCCATGATTTGTACTGCATCTCCAATACTAACTTGTCAGTGTTAGATTTCACTGAGGACTTTTAGAGACTTAGTGAAACTTAAAATAAATTTCTGCATACTGACAGATGAACTCTTTTGTGAGAATTTGATATCTGGTGAATAAAATTCATCTCCAACCCTAATTGACTCATTCATTATTAAGTATCAGTGGCTAGCAAGATGTTATTATCAGATCAAATATAACACTGCTTCCAGTTCATGGAAAACTAAGAACAAATTATTTTTATTGAAAAAAACTGGGTTGCAAATTAAGAGAGGTACTTTCATCAAATACCATATCCAGTGGTAACTATGTGAAGTTCCCAATTTGCCAGTTAGCTTGATTTTAGAAGGCATTGCAGGAAGTCCACATAAACCAAATTACCATATTCATTTAACATGAATATAATATTATTTGTCAGTTACACCTCAAGGTATAAAACTGAAAATATATTCATATTATGATTATTTATCCTGTGTTAGGTGAAAATTTCTGTTAATCTGTATTTTCTGTAATGATATTATAGGAAAAAAATGTTACAGAAATCATCCTGAAATATTTCATACTGAAGTTGCAGGTGAAAAGTACCACCAGTTTCTGTAAACTTTAATGGGTATCTGTGGTCTATGAGAAAACCAAGTATTCTACTTTCAGTTGTAATCTAGTTCTGGTTTGTCGAAATAACAGAAATGTGTTCTGAACATAGCTTTTCTCATTTCTAAAATTTTCTTGGGAAATAGGAATGAATGAAGGATTTAGAGGGTATCTCTGATACTTAACTTTATTCTGCTTGATTGCAAGTAATAGTATGTAAATAAAATAAAAAAATGGGGAATCTATACCTTTTTGGAAAGTTTGAAAATGAGGAAAATTTATTCAAAAATAGCAATGAGTTCTGTTTAATTTCTTTACCACCAAATTTTGGATAGCTTTTCAGATATATGCCTGATACTCACACACTTTAACTTATTCCAGTTTTAGTGTAGTAATCCCTTTGTAACTTGAGAAGTTTTATTATTATTATTATTATTATTATTATTATTATTATTATTATTATTATTTTAATACCATAGAATTACAAGGAATAACATGTCTTTTGAGCCTCAGTACTCTTACATGTTATTCATCATTGGTCAAACATTTGAACAAAGCATATAGGATGATGTGGCATAAGTTTGAAAGCCCAGTACTTCAACAGTAGAGGCAGTAGAATCAGACCTCAAAGTTAGCTTCTTCTACATAAATAGTCTAAGGGTATCCTTGGTCACATACATGAGGGTCTTTCTAAAAAGTGGGTAAAAAGCAAAGAAAGAAGGAAGGGAGGGAGGGGGAAGGAGTGAGGGAGGAAGGATGGAAGGAAGGAAAGGAAGAAGGAAGGAAAGAAGGAAGAAAGGGAGGGAGGGAGGAAGGAAGAAAGGAAGGGAGATGAGAGAAGGGAAGGAAAACTGAGTAATGCCAAAATATGAGATTTCTGTCTTATTAGTACATAAAACAGTGTTTTTTCCTACTGGGTTATGTAGAAATAAGACACAGCTTACAGTTGATTTTAAGCTATATGGATATATTTAATAATGCTTCATTTTATTTCTGTTGCTATGATAAAATACTTGACTAAAAGCAACTTCCCTATAAAGAAGTTTATTTCATCTTATAATACTGGATTATAGTCTTTATTGGAGGTAATTCAAGGCAGGAACTCCAAGTCGCTACTCACATCACATCTATAGTCATGAGCTGAGAGAAGAGAGTATACACATATGCTGTTCAAATATTTTTTTATTATTGTCAGGGAAAAAAGTTCAGCAGTCTAGCAAGAGAAGGGTGTTTGCCATCGTTGACCACATCAGTTAATGTAACTGAAATAGTTCTGTATGCAGATAGTCCCGTAACCAATCCAGCATAGATCCTCTTCCAAGGTGGCCTTTAATGTGTAGCATTGCTACATCAAAAGTAACCATCATACCTAGTATTTATGAAAATCGCATTTTTAAAATAAAAGCATAGTTTTGTTTTTTCTTCAAATTGATATAAGTTATATTTCAGCAAACTTAAAATACTATTATATTTATTTTCCTTAGATGTGCCCCCTGAAAGATGGATAGTGAATTTTGACTCAGACCTTCTTGATGGCCTTGTGTTTGCTACACAGATGGCAGCATACTGCCCATTTTTGGTAAGAGTTACTTCATTGTCCAATGGTAGTCTTCTGAATGAGAAGAATAGTTATTCATTTGAGTAAGATTTGAAGTTTATTTCCTGTAAACTGCCTTTTTAGATGCCTTAATTGTGACTCAAAAACATGAATGCTACTAGATAGCATTGACTGGTTTATATTTAAGTGTTGACTGCAATATTTTGTTTCAGATGCTAAAATCCAAATTATCCTCTGTTGTACTACAAAGAAAACCTACATTCATCTGTTTTAATTCCATTGATTAAAACTCTATTTGCTTTAACTTCCAGATTGAGTCTCATTTTATAAATATGTACACACGACCAAAATGCCCAGAACAGTTTTTGCACAATTGCTTGATTGTTATAAATAGTCTTCGTGAAATTGGATTTGATTTAAACATACAGGTCAGTACCTTCAATATCTCAGTGCTTTCAAAGTTTATGTGTTTTATTTCTTTAATTTGCTCACTTAAAATATCCTTGTGCTTATACATTTTAAATCTAAATTGAAACATGTTTTCTGAATTGAATTATGGAAATTCAAATATGATTACAAATTATGCTCTGGCTATTTAAAAATTATGTAGTTTTTGTTATTATATATAATTGTATTGTTTTAGAATAAGTTTTAGAATCAAGAAGTGAGTAAATTTGTTTTTAAATAAAGTTTTACACACACATACACACACATGCACACACATGCACACACACACACTGACCTACAATTAGTGTTTCTATATGATATTTCATACCAAATTTCCCCAACAATAATAAAAATATATATATTATGTTCTTAGTATGCTATGTACCCTCTGTTACATGCAGGTAATAGAAGATAGAATATACAAGTAGTCACTTAATATGTAGATTACTTTAATCGTTAAAATATATGTACATTAAAAAATAATAGCCATATGTAGTTAAATATCAATAGAAATAGATATATACTAAAGTGTTAAAAAAGGTCAGATGAAGGAAGAAATCACTGTGATCAAATCTATTCTGCCTAACATATTGTAAATATCAGATGTCTTAGTTCATTCAATTGGATTTGGATTAGTCAAAAGGAGACATCATTTTTTGTTGTCATTTAGAGGACATTTAGGATATGAACCAATTAGAGAGAGAGAGAGTATGAGAATAAAATACCAACTACAAATTTTGTTCTATAGATAGGTTTGCCTTCTTGAAATTTTGTATTAGAGTCATAGTAATAGATATATATTGGAAATGTAAATGTAATAGCTAAATTAAATTAGGGGTTTACCATGTTACATTATAGAAATAAAAGCCTGTACATTTATAACATTGGTTAACATTTTAACATTTAACATTTAATATTAAAATAGTACTTAGTAATTAAATTAATATTCTGATGCTGGAAAAATTAAGTGAGTTTCTAAAACTGTTGATTGTCCAGAGGAGAAGTGTCATTATAACCAACTCTGAATTTTTCATTTCTTGATCAAGAAAGATTAATTATATTAGTCCAACATGTATGAGTCCTTGAGAAGTTAATTTCACAATATCTAATATAATTTTGTGTTAAAGTTGTTTGTATACCAATGCCATTTTATATCAATTGTGATAAAATCATTTATTTTTATTGATAGAGATATAAGTAGAAACTATAAATATTTAAGTCAAAGAAGTATTTTTGATGGTAACATTTTCAGTATAAACATAAAAATGTTAACTATACAGTTTTTATAGTTTCTAACAATTCAACAAATTATTATACATTTTCCATGAATAACTCCAGATAGACCTCTCCAATGATAGAGATGGACAAGTCATACTTATATTTTCAAAGATGAGACCAAGTATGTACCAAGATGCGTACACAAGATATATTGTTAACTACTACAGTAGATATAGAAAACTGTAGAATTTCACTCAAAGAAACAAAAAGATATTTTGATAAGAAACCTAGGAAAAGTTATATGGAATACATGGTACTTGTGGAATTCACAAGAAATGTTGGCTCTTAGAAAATTTAGTTGATAATCCATCTTAATTTGTTCCTTTTTATGATTTTTTTCAGGTATGTTTACCCAAGATGTTAATTTCCTTGCATAGATAAAATAGTTTTTAAAAACTAAATATCTGCTAGATAAAAATGTGGAATAATTGTCAATAATATGGTGAACAAGGAAATTCACAGCAATATGGTTTTTTTTTACCCAATTTCAGTGTATAATTTTGTATAAACACTGACTTACCAAGTTATAAAGCAGATTTTATAATGGTGCTGTCATGTTCAACCAGTCAAGCCAGTAATTAATGTTGGTGCTTATACTATGCCACATTTTGATTATATGAAATTAAGCTCTGGACTTAGTTGACCATTTGCATTGGGTTCACATCATTTTCATTTTCAAACATGAGTTTGTGCTGAATCACAGAAGATCTATATCTCAATTTCAGTCCATGTACAGAGCGGGCCATGTATACTGACAACGACTATGTCATTAAATATGAGTCTCTACTTCTTACCAATCCCAATATAACTTTATTATGAATAGCCTTTCATACTACTCTTTTTTTTTTTCAGAAACTTTGGTGGAATCCTTAGTTATTTACTTCCAGATTCTACTTTTTTGCTTTCACTTATATCTAAACTCTGTTTATTATCTCTGTAATTTTGGAATTATATTTTTAATAAGTATAAGCAACCATGAAATTACTCTACCAGTACAGTTGCTTTTGATCCTGTTGATAAATTAATTCACCATCTGTTATTACTTAATCTGTCATCCAGAACCTCCACAACCGCACAGTGTAACTCTTGAACTTTAGGTTTTGCTTCTTTATTCATAACACACCTGCTGGGTATAGTGGTCTATACTGTCATCTATGTTTGTTTAGGGACTGCAAGACCTCTGCCCAGGAACTTGTTTGTAGAATCTCAGATGAGAAATTGGGTATAATTCTGATATACTCTGCCTTATAAGTTACTTGGCCTTTTTCCATTGCTGCTTTTAAATTCTTTCTTTGCTTTTTATATTTTTTATTTTTTTTTATTATGGGGACTGTGGATTTTCTTTTCTACTCTAATCTCTTTGGTGTTTTGTAAGTTTCTTGTACTTTTATAGGAATCTTTCTTTTAGATTATTCTTCTGTAATAATTCTGTGAATTATTCTTCTATAATTTTGTTGAAGATATTTTCTGGGCCCTGGAGCCAAGAATAATAATAGTAATACTACTACTACTACTACTACTACTACTACTAATAATAATAATAATACTAATAATAATAATAATAATATCTTTTTCTCCTCCTTCTCCTCCTCCTTCTCCTCCTTCTTCTTCTTTTCCTATTCTTAAGTTTGGTCATTTCCTAGTGTCCCAAATTTACTGGTTGTTTTTTGTCATGAACTTTTTAGAGTTTGCATTTTCTTTGACTGATACATTGATTCTTCTATCAGATTTTCTCTTCCATCTCCTGTATTCTATTGATAATGCTTAGGTCAATAGTTCCCATTCTCTTTCCTAGGTTTTCTATTTCTAGGTTTGTCTTAGTTTTTGTTTTCTTTGTTGCTACTATTTTTCTTTTCAGGTCCTGGACAGTTTTATTCATTTCATTTAACTGTTTGCATGTATTTTCATGTATTTCCATAAGGGATTTATTCATATCTCCTTAAAGAGCTCTGTCATCTTTATTAGAGTGGATTTATGATCCTCTTCTTTTGCTTCAGTTTCATTAGGATATGCAGGGTTTGTTGTGGCAGGACCACTGGGTTCTGGTGGTATCATATTGCCCTGGGTCTTGTTTATTGTGTTCTTACACTGTCCTTTAGGCACTTGATTTTCCATGGTGTTGGCTGGATGATCCTGATGCCAGCAGGACTTTTGGGGAAGGTGGGAGAGGCTGTGAGCCAGACATTGGAGGTCAGGTTACCCTACTCTGTTTTCTGTGCCTCAAGCAGACACGCTCTGCACTCTGGGCTGCCTGTAGAATCTACTATGCAAACTATTGTGCCCCATTTATACCCATCAGGGTTCTCCAGCAGATTCAACTAAGATGAGTGGGCAGGGTTCCCAGTTTGGGGACTCCCCACAGTTTCCACAGGGAGGCAGGATGCTCTCAGCATCTCCCAAGGCTCTTCCAGATTGAGGTGCAAGGCCTTATCTACACAATGGTATTCAGGGACTGTGCATGCCACTCAGAACTGCCCATATGGTTGTTGTTTTTATTTTTGTTTTTTGGTTTTTTTTGTTTTGTTTTTGTTTTTTTTTACTGTATTATTCATTATTTTAAATCAAAGATGTTACTTTATCCATGTGAATTACCATATTTAAATAAGATGTTCTTCTGACTTCTGGATCTCTTTTTTTTATGTAGTCTTTGAAGATATGAGGTCAGCATTCTGATTCAGTCTAACTCATCCTTTAATATATCTGGAGCTTCCCATTAAGAATATTATTCTGTTTTATAACTATATTTCAATGTCATGTTCATTAGAAACACTTATGAGTGTTTTGAAGTAATTTAGCAACTATTATACTTCATTTTCTCTCTGTGTTTTATTTATATATCCTACAACTTATGTCTTCCTCTTGTGAACCTAGGCCATCGACATTTGTGATCCAAACCCAGTGCTGATGCTAATGCTCTGTGTCTACATGTATGAGAGGCTCCCTACATACCTCCCCAAGAAAGTGGTACCATTCTCTTGTACTCTCTATGATGTTGTGGTGGGACAGGTAAGAGGATCTTTGGAACCAAAACTTACATATAGTGAAATATTTAAGAGTGTTTTAGATGTTTATTTCTGTTTTAAAGAGTTAACAGCAAATGCCTTTATTACATGGTTTTACTAAGGTTGAGTAAAGTTTGGCAAATAGTTTCTTCTAATCAAAGAGTAAGAAATGGATAATTTTCACTTAATAATCATCACTTCCTATAAAAATGTTTTTTTTTTCTCTTTTGTGGTTTACAGAGTATTATATTCTTCCATGAGCAAGTTAGTTTACCCCTTTGAGAGAATTTATATTTTCTCTTTCTCAGCCATTTTTATGTATTATGCTTTATACTTATTTGAGATGGAGTATAATTGAATATTATACTTCCCAGTCCTCTAGAATTTAACTTCAAAGATATGACCTTGTGATATTTAATATTAATATCTTTAATGAAAATAACAGTATAGACTCTTCATTTGGATGGTGGTTTGTAAGGATTTACTTCATTATTGGAAATTTTCAAGTTTTTTTTCCCTCAAAATATAGAATGCTCTGTTTAGAAGCAAAGCAAGGCCTCTTTTCTTCTTTTTTTAAAATTTTATTCAATTTTTATTTTGCACTCCAGATTTTGTCCCCATCCTGGTCCACCCTCTTACTGTTCCCCATCCTATACCTCCTACCCCATGTCTCCACGAAGATGTCCCCAGCCACCCCACCAGACTTTTCCACTCCCTGGGGCCTCCAGTCTTTTGCGAGTTAGGTGCATCTTCTCTGATTGAACCCGGACCAAGCACATGTTTTCTTCTAAGAAGAAAATGTTACTTAATAATCTGAGATTTAAAAACATTTGGTATATCAATATTTTAAATATACATACATATATACATACATATATATATATATACATACATACATACATACATACATACATTGTAAAATACTACAACAAAATTTCTTAATTTATAAATGATACCTGTTGTTAAATAATATCAGTTCCTAAGTCCTTGGGGAAAGCCAAAGAAAGTAATTCATTTGCATTAATACACTTACTCTGTTAGTTACCATCTTTTTTTAATTGAACTGAGATAATAGCTAAGTTTCTTCTTCTGAAGATATTTACCATATTTTTTTGTGATATATTGTAACTATACACGCTACTGTCATTTCATTCTTTAGATACCTGTACTTTTCCTTGGGAGTAAGCTTATCCAATAATACTTTATACTAAATCTTCTCCCTATTCTTTATTTGTACTTTCTACAACTTCCTTACATGTTATTAAAGAAAGATATTCATGAAACTTACTTAAAGTGATGAAGCAGACTTATACAGGACTTGTTTAAAGTGATAATCTAGATTGTTATCTGATTGCCATTGTGGGTTATTGAGAATAATTCTGAATATAAAAAAAAAAGAATATCTAACCAAGAAGATGAGGGCCAGTGAATGAAGAGTTACGAAGAGGAGTCACAGGGATTAAAGGAAGATTCTGGCTTACTCATCTTCATACTATTCTTGCAGGGAAGAGAATAAGACATCTTCTGTGGAAGAGTAGATAAGGACTTTGTTCTATTATGAATGATGATTAGATTTGAAATGTGGAATATTCTGAATAAAGTGAGTTCGCCAGAATCTATCTAAAATTGTGTTTTTGAGTACATCCTCAAAAGGATGAGGCTGAGCTAAAGTTAAGCTCAAAATGGCCAGACTAGCATTCAATCAAGGAGACTATCCCCTTCTTTCTTCCTAATACACTTGTTTGGTTGGCGTAAAACTTGAAAAATCATACTGATACTTGGGTAAGATTGCAAAAGACTAGAGATGCTTCTCCTGTAAAAACTTTGCAGAGGATGAAAAGGACACCAGAGGGTATATTATGTAGGCTTGCAATGAAATAAATACATTGTGAGAAATCAAGGTCAAGATACCAGGACATGAACAATAACTCTGAGTTCCCTGAGTCCTGTTCTGCTTGTATCTGTTTTTTTCTAATACATATTATTAACTATTTTGACAGTTCACACACACACACACACACACACACACACACACACACACACACACACACACA
>JANHMN010000005.1:87380688-87406470 GCA_030674055.1 Rhabdomys pumilio
ACACACACACACACACACACACACACACACACACACACACACACACATCCTGCTGTTTTATCTATTACCAACCCTTTCAAACTGTCCTCATCCTCATTAGTCTTCCCTAGATTGATGACTTTTGCTTAGTTTTGTGACCAATTTAGTTTAACTGGGAGCATCTTTGTGACAATGGGATTGGACATATTCACTGGAACCTCATGGAGTCACCAGTGCATACACAACTGAAGACAGTGATTCCCTTTTTTGCTGAATCTATCAGTAAGTATAGTCATTCAGCAGTAAGAAGTTGAGCTACTTGAGTCTTCCCTCTGTTCTTGTACAATACTCAATGCAGGGCAGCTGCCACCAGTTCATGATCACAGTGGTTGTGTTGCCCAGAATATGGCATTTCACAGTTCTTTCCTATGCCTCCAAACTTTTACATTATTTTTTACTGCCCCTGCTTCCTCAAAGTTCTCTGAGACTTAGAGTGATTTTGCTGTCTTGTTTAGGGCTGTATTGTCATCCATCTCTTATTCTGAGCACCTTGTACAGTCAAGGATTTCTGCATTCAATCTTTCCTGGAAAGTTTATATTTTAGGTAATAGGATGCACAAGTAGGTAATACTGTTGATGTCTCTTCTTCTTCTGCAACTTTCATAGCAACTCAGACTGTGATAGCTAGACAACAGGGAGAAAGCTTATTCCTTTTAATGAAGTAAGCACAAAACTATGTGCTTCCCAAGAAGACATGAGCACTGATGAAAAATCAACTGTCCTCTTACAGTTCTTGTCTTCTTCAGAACAATCAAAGAAATAATTAACTCTTTTTTGTTATTTGTGGTCTATCTCTGTCATCAGATGAAGGTGGTACTGTGCTGGCCAAATCTCAGATTGGATGTTTGGAGTATGAGTTTGCTAACTGAATTTTCGTCATCAAATTCTCCTGGCAGACCAAGCCCTCTCTTTAGATTAGTTTGCTCTAGGCCAATTATAAAGAGCTAATTGCATTCTTTGTCACCAATTTTCTTTTTAGCTTTGTAGTAATTTCATCTTTTACCTAAAACTTATAAGGCCAAAACTATTTTTCTTGTTCTTTTTTTTTCATTATATTGTGACAAGTGGTTTCAGGACTACCACTAGAAGGTTAGAATTTGAAAGTTTTATGATGGCTTCTCTTCCAGTGCCTTACTCTGCTTCAGCATTATTTTCCTGAATTTCCATCATGTTTGCATATACTTTAACATTTTAAAAAATATTCCCATTAATAATGAAATAGATGTCTTCCTTCTCTCTCTCACTCTCTCCTCCTTTCTTTTCTTCCTCTTTTTCCTACTTCCTTTTTTCTGCATCTTCTGCCTCTTCTTCCACTTCCTTCTTCCTCTTGTTTTTTTCTTTTTCTCCTTCTTTTCCTTTTTTTCTCCTCCCTCTTTATATTTTTTCTTAATACTCTCCATGTTTCCAGTTCAGGCAGTACATAATTAAACTCCATTCAGACCAGGACATAATCATTTCTATTCTGGATATGTCTTCAAACATATATTTCTCTGCTGATCTGACAGATTATCCTTTTATGGAAACTAAATTATACTATTTATGCTTAAATGTTCCCCAAATGAAAACTCATGCCTATCATTTTATTTCTTGGGAGAGTGAAAGTAGAAGAGATTGAGTTCCAGGTCATCCTGGTCTATATAGCAAGGCACTATCCTATACACTTGCAAACTCAAATACTATCTTATACCTTTTAGTTGATAGTATACATTAAGTTGAAGATTTTCATGTGTAGAATATCAATCTTTCTGAGTTAAAACTAAAAAATGGTGTGTTTGTGTAGGATTTAATCTTCTGTGTACCATTTTTTCCATTTACATAGATATTACTGAGAAATCCAAGCTTGAAGAATTTAGTGTATATGGCTACAATTGTTGGAAGAGATGCTAATGACTTCTCTCTTGCCCAGACAGGGAATGTTGTAACAATTCCCCCAAAGTAAGTATTTAAAAATATTCTGCATTATTGAACTTCACAACCTAGATATTTAATATCTATAAGAATTATTAAGTATGTGAATTTGATTTTTTCTAAACTGATTGATGCATAATGAAAATTTTTACAGAGAAATTGAATATTTACGGTTCTATAGTTCTTTTTTAATTAACAATATAAATCAGCTAGTTTGGGGGCTAGAGAGATAGCTCAGTGGTTAAAAGCACTGACAGCTCTTTCAGAAGTCCTGAGTTCAATTCCCAGCAACCACATGGTGTTTCACAACCATGTGTAACCATGCCCTCTCCAGATGTGTCTGAAGACAGCTACAGTGTACTCATGTATGTTAAATAAATAATATTTTTTTAAAAATATCTAATTTCATGCATGCATTTAATTAATTTTA
Source organism: Rhabdomys pumilio (assembly GCA_030674055.1). NCBI lineage: Eukaryota > Metazoa > Chordata > Mammalia > Rodentia > Muridae > Rhabdomys > Rhabdomys pumilio. Next base: position 87,383,066 of record JANHMN010000005.1, read on the forward strand.
ATTTACTTTGTGTGTATATAGGTCATATTGGTAACATTACAGAATCTTTGTATAGCACAAGTATGTTTAATGAAGAAAATGCAACTAGTTCATAATAAAAGTATATATAATTTTATAATATATAATATGTATAGATTCTGATTATTACATTAAAATAGGGTCATGATTGAAATTTAGACGCTACAGAAGAATGAAGAACAAAATGAGTAAGATTTTTAAGTTCTACTTCTAAAGAGCACTTATGTTGCCATGTTTATGTTTTCATCAATTTTTTTACTGTGCCTATATAGATGATAGATAGATATCTAGGTGGAGATATATAAATGTCCATATGCTCCTAATTACCATATATAAAGTAATATAAGATTCCTATTTTTTCCAAATTACTCAGTGATGTTGAATACTCACTCAAGTACTATAGAATGGATAATCCAGATTTAAAAATTGTATACTTTGTCTAATTACTGTATCCCATATGCTTAAAACAGTTATTGAAGCTATACTATATATAAATTGAATTAATAAATTATTGATTTAATGCACTATAATTATTATGTAGAAAATTCTTGATTCAATATAGGATTCTTGAATAAAATTTGAATTCTGCACCCTGGAAATTACTCCAATATGAAAAGGTCTCTATTTTCAATGAAATTTCAATTCATGCATCTTGTTGAATGTGACCATTTGAACGAAATTTAGATTGGTAGGGACACATCTGAATAAATGTCCACCGTAGTTTGTGGCCTGTGATTTTCCCTACAAAATATAATTTATATATTTCTTATAATTTCCTTGCTTTCAGCAGCTTCCTCTTCTCAACCATAAAGCAGTTATTCCACAAACTATGAAAATTAGAACATTTGATAAAAAGTACCACAATTCTTATGTTCATTATCAATATTTTTACATTAAGAGAGTTTATAATAAGTAATAGTTTATAGAAAAAAATGATCAATTATTACGTAAATAATGTTAATTATGTTAAAAGCCAGAGTAAAAATCCTTAATAGAATATTTTTGCTATTTATCACTTGGAACCATACCAATGTCAGGCAAGGCTTAAAGATTTAATTGTGAAAAACATAGCTTATTTTTAAGTCAAAGGAAATTGCATATACAAAAAAATGAAAGCAAAATTTCCTCATTGTACAACAGAAACCGAAATGAGAAGGAAGTTGACTTCCTAATATATGGAAAGAAGAAATTTCATACTACCATGATACTATTTCATAGTCTGTAACAGTTCTAAAGATTCGGAGGTAGCTAAGCCTCTGAGCTCATCACAACCCATTGGGCTGGGATAACTTCCAAGAAATGTTTTTGTGCATCATGAGCCTCCACTTCTTTTGTTTCAAAAGGATATGGAGGCGTCCTTTCAAGATTTGTAGCTGAGTACTTAGTCTGTCAAAATGTGGCCTAGTGTCATAGTTTTTCTATAAATAGATAAATATAATCTTGTCCACATCCCTAAGACTCTGCCATTAGACTACAGTGTTAAAAAATGAAAAGAAGTAGACCTATTTTCTTTATTTCTTTCTTTAATTGATTTTTCTCAAATAGCTAACATACTACCGCTCTCTGTCTACCATTATTAGATTGCACTTTCAAACCTTAACTTGAAATATTATTTTAATTCAGAAATTTTTGTATAATAGTTTTTGTTCACTTCATACAGCCAAGTACATGATTAAGAGTTTACAAACAAAAATGTACCCATACATTCATACAAAATATGTACGGTTTCATATTGTTCTCCACTAGAAAATCCAATGTGAGATATGTTATACATATACTTGATGGTAAATTTGGTTTATTCAGATGACTTCATGCTCCAATGTTGCTTAATTTATGTTAAAAATGAGTATAGTTCAGGGTATAGGTACTAATCCTGATCTGTATCTAATAGTTGTTTAATTTTTCTTTATTTCAATAAAAATTATTCCTCTTTTATTTTTTATTAAACAGAACTCAAATTGTCCTCGCTGTTAAATTTTTAAGTCGCTTTCTCCATCCTGCTGAAGCTACACTTTTATTAATTTCAAAACCTAAGTGTGGAATAGGAGGCAGTACGATGGCTTTTGCTCTAAAGGGACAAATACTAAATTTTAAAGCAATTGTAAGTAAGCTGTACTTGTTGTGTATACTTTCACTGCTGTTCCCAAGCTGCTGCAGTGTCACACCATGATTATTCTTGCCTTTTTGTTTCTGTTCTGCTCTTAGTCATTTAGATCAACTCTTTGCCATAATACCTTCGAATTTAAGATTTTGTGATAAGGGTGCTGAAAGTTGACAGTTGATTCAACAGATTTTATTTTCTGCTATAGATACTTCTCAACTTTAATATATCTTTTAATATTTATATATAGTGTGTGTGTGAATGCACACATACATGTGAATGCATACACATCAATGTGGGCACACTGAAGTGAAAACTTGAGAGTTCTTTGGAAAGTCAGTTGCTGGGGCAAACACGTGAAAGAAAAATTTTAAAGTGGACACAGGTGTGAAAGGCTAAGGCAAATTTGTGAAGGAACTTATTGCTGAAGCAAACACAGGAGACAGGATGTTTTGCTAAAGCAAGCATATGTGAAAGGACATGGGATAAAGGATTCTTTGCTAACAATGAGCCTGTATTGGTGTGCCTTACATTGCATAGTTAAGCTGCATTTATAGGGGCTCCAGAGAGAGAAATACACCAAAAAACTTCCTGTGGTGTACTATGGCTTCTTGCTGCTTCCTGGCTGACTGGATGCACGTGTTGAAGCAAGACATATGCTGAGGCAAAACATATGCTGAAGCAAAACCATACTGAGTCAAGGCACATGGAGGACACAAGATGTTTGGAGGGTATAAATAGGACCCCAAGGAGTGATGGAAATGCATCTTGGTTTGCTGGTACAGCTAGCTGTGCAACACTTGTGTGTCTCTCATCTTTGCTTCCCTGAGAGAGCCACAGCCAAGAACTCTTGGTGTTCTTGTTGATCCCTCCTGCTGACTCAAGCCAAGGCTAAGGCCTGGCTTTCTCTGCTTGGTATTGTCATCCCTGTTGCTAATCAGACTCTACTGAACTTAACTGCTGGTGTATCCATGAGGTGTTTGCTAGTGGGTCAAGCTGCCTCTGCCTGCTAACCTGTGAACTGAAGTGCTGATTTCCAGACAACAGACAGTAGTTAGTCCAAAGAGCCTTTCTAAATAGGTCCCTGCTCTCCCAGACACCTCGTATCCTTTCTTTTCTGCCACAAGGGAGAAAAGGGTACAAGGGAGGTTTAAGAGCCATCATTAAAAATAAGGTTTGAAATAAATAAAATTACAACACACCCATGAAGGTCGAAGCATGATGAAGATCGAAGAACAACTTGCAAGAGACAGTTTTCTCTTATGTTGATCTTAAAGATTCAACACATGTTAAAAGGCTTGTCAGCAAATACCTTTACATGTTCAATCATCTGTCTATTTGGTTGTTCATCAGCATATCTGGAACATTCTATAGAGCCAATCCATTATAAAGTTGATGCTAATTCTACATTTGTTGAAGAATTATAATGTTCTCGACAAAATTCTACATGTTCATTTCTCAAAAGATGAGGCAATAATACATTGGTAGACTTTTATAAATATATTTGATGGCTTTTGGATAATGTAGGGGTGAATGATTCAGTTTTATTTAATGGGCACACCACTGAAAGTTTGACTAAGTTCCAATGAGTACAGAGATAATGCAAATTGTACTTTCAGATGAAACTATTTTGATTGGGGGGGGTCACAAGGATGACTGGACATTGAAGGACTGGAAAATGTGATCAGTGTGCAGTATGTAAAATTCCCACAGAATTTTAATAAATTATGTTCAAAAATATTATTTACTACTATGGCTATATATATGGTAAAGTCAAGCAAATTTGCCAAGATTCAGTGTATATTATAAAAAACAAAACAAAACTTTGGAGTATGTAAGAATAGAATAAAAAGTACAAGGAATGACTCTAGACATATTAAGTAGCAGGGAAATATGAGAAGAGAGCACCAAGATGTTCACAAGGACGGACTAAATTATTAAACAGTCATTCCCCAAGCAGAAAGTGGTTATTTCTTACTTTGATATGTTTTGGTCTTCCATTTTCCTCTTTAGTAACAAATACTAAACATCTCCCAACTCTCTCACATTTTCTGAAACAATGTATTACATAAAGTTCAGTGACATAGTTGATTTTATCCCATCATTAACCTCTGGTGAATATGTAACTCTGAACACATCTTACTCTCACTCAGGTCAATGGAAATTAAATTATTTAAGAATGGAGCTAATATGCAAGACAAGAACAAAGCATATAACTAGAAAATTTCTAGAATGTTTGTACATAGATTTTTTATATGTGAGTTTTTATTATGAACTTGCCATTATAACAACCACATTATGAACATTCAACAGTTTACAAATACACATACACACACACACACAGACATATGTCTTAGTGATAGATAAAAATATATGCTATACAGTTAGTTTATTATTTACTGATAGAGATTATATTTGATTATTCATGAAATCATTATCTGTTCATTCATTAATTTAGTTTGAAGGAGATTAATTTAAGAGACATTCAAAACATATTTTAATTATTAGCACATTACTGTAGATAAGATACATTGCATTCTATTAAAATTTTAATAGTAAAATGTTTGTAATAGAAATAATTTTATTAATTATTATAATAATCAAATGGATAATAGGTTTTTGAGGTTTTATTTTATAACTAAAGAAATTTTGGATTTTGATATTATTGTATATTGTGACTTTTTTCTTTTTTTACTTTAGGATGTCCTAAAATGTAAAGCTCCATGTTATCAATGGAAAGAAGTCACTGTGAATGTGAAAAACCCCTTTGCAAATGGTGGAGATTTTCGGTAAGTTATTGTTTTAATATTGATTTCTTGCAGTTCACTATCTGTATTCAAGAAAAATATGTAGGACCTTGAGAGATGTTTCAGTGGTTAGGAGCATTGTCTATTCTTTCCAAGTTCCTGAGTTCCATTCCTAGCAACCTCCTATAATGGCATCTGATACCCTCTTCTGGCACATAGGTGTACATTCAGAGATGGCGCTCCCATATACATAAAATAAAATTTTTTTTTTTGTTTTTTTTTTTCGAGACAAGGTTTCTCTGTGTAGCCCTGGCTGTCCTGGAACTCACTCTGTAGACCAGGCTGGCCTCAGAAATCTGCCTGCCTCTGCCTCCCAAGTGCTGGGATTAAAGGCATGTGCCACCACTGCCTGGCCATAAAATAAATTTTAAACAAATATAAATAAGTAAATGTTTTTTCCTCTTCAGTATGATTCTTCTGAGGAGAAATTACATGTACTTGGATTCCTATGAACTTAAAAGAATCAGCAAATAATATACATTAAATTTAGAAATCAAACTCATGCAATATGTGCATTGAGACAGAAATATAAAATGCTTTGAACTTAACATATATATATATTTTTTACATAGTATTTGGCAATGGGAAATATTTTGAATTATTGTACGTTCAAGCTTTTAAAGATTTTTTATCAATAATAACATTCCTAATTGATTAAACCAAACTTGTTTTGTTGAAATAGTTATTGATGAACTTATGATTTCTATATCTATGTAAATTCAAATTTACTATTGAGTTCTTAAGCAACAATTTCATGTCTGATTTAGTTTCCAGCTCCAGAATTTCTTGCTGGTTCTTTTTTTTTTTTTTAATATTTACTGGTGTTTTCTATTTGATGCTTCATTGACCTCTTTTATTTTTTAATACATTTATATAGTTCTTTGAAGGTCTGTGTAACAACTAGTTTGAATTTGTTTCCTCTTAAATCTGATATCTGGGTTATGGACAGTTTCAGTCATTTGTATCCTTTTCTGTCTCTTCACATATTTCATATTTTTTCTTTTCTATTTACTGGCTGAACAATTTTTCATATAATATATTCTTAATGTATAGTATCACCTCTCCTAAGTCTTCCCAAATCCTCCCTACCCACCCATATTTATGTTCTCCTCACCCTCAAAAACCAAAATTGCAGATCAAAATAAACAATAATAAGAACAAAAGTACCAATCCCAGGAAACAACATAAAAAGTACACATGACATAGAGATTTGTTGTCCAACTCCTTGTGAACATGAGAGACTTCTATTGAAATATGGTCTACATACCAAATGTCACCCCATTGGAGGAAACTGATTTTCAGTTATAAATGTCATCTTGGTTAGAGATTCCACTTTATGTCCAATTCTACTTCATCTCCATGTCAGAGTTTTGTGTAGCATGAATGTAGGCATTACTGTTAGTTACAGTCTCGGTGAGTTTATGCGTGTATCATCCCTGTTGTATCTGGGAGACACTGTTTCTTTGGAGTCATACAATACCTTCAGGCTCTTGCAGTTTTTCTGCCTCCTCTTCCTCACAGATCCCTGAGACTTGAAAAAAAAAACTTCTTGCCAAGGGCTGAATGCTTCACAATCTCTCACTCTGCACATTATCTAGTTGTGGGCCTCTGTGTTACTTCCCATGTACTGCAACAAGTAGCTTCTCTGGTAAAGGTTGAACAATATGCTTATATGTGGGTATAATAGTTTATCATTAGGAGTAATTTCTTTGCTACTATTATTACCAAATAATAGTAGTAGTAGTAGATTTTGTTTGTTTCTTTGTTTTCCTAGACCCTTATCTAGTCTCAATTTCTTGGCTACTTTAGCAGTACTGGGTATGACTTTCATCTTATGTAATGAACCTTAAAACCAAACAAAAGGTTTGGATTATAGTATTTGTGTTACTATGCTACCTGTGTCTTGCAGATTGGTCTTGGATGGTTGCAGGGTTTGTAGGAGGGTGATAATACTGCTGTTTAATTTTCTCCCAAATAGCATGCATACTACCTTCCAGGAACATGAACACTAGTCAGTAGAGGTGAAGCTTGGTTCTTTTGATGTCATAAGTAACGGTATCTTTAGCAATACAACCTTGCTGTCAGGTTGTGAAGGGTAACCAGTAACATTGGCAAAAGCCTATAATATTGGGCAGAGGGATCTATGGCACATAGCCAATGACTCCACATGATGTACATGTTGCATAGTTTGTATGAAGGATATTGGACATATTTGTATATGTATTATACTCATTGTGAGTATTGATTCTATCTCCCCAAGGCCTGTATATTTATATTTTAATTAAAAAATTCACTTAATTGGTGTGCCTGCACATATAATTTTGCCTACTTCCTATAGAAGAAAAACTGAACAAAGAAACAAAAGAAGCATAAGATCCCTAAGAACTGTAGTTACAGCAGGTTACAAGCTATCATGTGGATACTGGGAATTGAATCTCTGAAAGATCAGTCAGAGCAGCTACTAAGCCATTTTCTTACCCCCAATCCCCTATATTCTCAGAATTTAAATTCTATTTCACCCAGGTTAACAAGTTGCCTACCCTTATTAAAAATGAATTTATGCCATTTTAAAAGGTGTTTGGAGGTATCTTTTCTTAGGGTCTACTTCTATCTAGAATTAAAATATCTTTTCCCTAACTCACAATCTGCTCACTCATAAGAATATGAATGTACTTTTATGCCCTTTGAGGAAATTACACATTTTAGTTACAGTCTTTAGTGGTGTGGGGAAAGATACTGTCAGGATATCTGTACTTCTAATTTTGTTATATATTACTTTGCCTTTATTTAATAAATTTGTATTTTTCTAAATATACAGTCAGTTGAACCTTCTCATTCATCCATCTTCATCACTGCTAAGTAATTTCCATTCTCTTTTTCCTTTTGCTAAATTAGGAAGTGTGATGGTGTGAATAGGAATGGCCCCAATGGACTCAGGGAGTAATGTTATTGGAGGTGTGGCCTTGTATGAGTATTGTAATAGGCTGAAGAGTCTCACTCATGTTGGACTTTGAGGTCTCACATGCTCAAATCCAGGCCCAGTGTCTCATTGTCTTCCTGCTGACTGCTGATACATAGCTAGAACACTTAACTACCTCTCCAGCACCATCAAGACAATGTACTAAACCTCTGACCTGTAAACTAACCCCAACTAAGTGCTTTTCTTTATAAGAGTTAGCAGTGGTCATGGTGTCTCTTCACAGCAATAGAAACCCTAAATAAGAAGGGAGAAAAAGTGAGAATTTTTTCTTGGTTATTTCTATTTTTATTATTCTTGTACCACAAATTATAAGGTTCTTAAAACCATTTCCAAAGAGGTTAAGAAGTTGTATTTTATAGTTTCCTCATATTTATCTAGGGTAAAGTTCAGTGGACCTGTACAATATCATGTTGCAGTACTGTTTGCTTCGAGTTCTACATCATCTGTCATTATTGTGGCCAATCTATATCTGTTTTTGTTATTGCTTCTTGGCATTTTTTAAATTCCTCTTTGCTCTCCATTTGTTTTTGTATCCAATGCTTCTCATTTTTCTTTTATTTACTTTGGTGATTTCTGCATTTTGATTCCAGAACTTAATATATTTATATACATGCCATCTGACATATGGCAGAATTTGAAATGTGGCAATAAATCATTTTGTAAAGGGCTTGCAGTGATAGCATGAAGGCCTGAGTTTAATTCCTAATACTCTTGTAAAAAGCTAGACAGGGTAGTCAATACTTGGACTCCAAGTGCTGTGGAGGCAGAGAAATCTCTGAGTCTCATCCTCTAACCAGCCTTCACCAGTCTATGAGCCCCAGATATGAGTCCTTGTCTCAAAAAATGTGGAAGAACAACAACCAAGGTCAAACTTTAGCTTCCATACAAATGAACACATATACTCACACAGACAAGTACTCCTACACACTTGAAATGCATGCACATACAAGAATACAGGCATGTGATAGTGCTTTATTTCTATATTATTTGTTATTTTTGCTTTGCATCTCAGACTGGCCTTTATAGTCATTACATATATCAAATTAGCCATGAACTCACAGTCTTCCTGTCTCTACCTCTCTGTTACTTGGGATTCCAGATATCAGGAATGTAATCTGTCTCATGCCTTTATCCATCTCTCTCCTATTATTTGATTTTGTGACTTTATTTTTATTACTTGTAGTACTCTGATTTAATTTAGTTTGGCAGTTATATTTTTCTAGTTTTGTTAATAGATACCCAAAAAAGTATAGATTGTATCCTGATATAAAACAGATCAATTATGATTAATATAAACTTAATTTGGATATATGTATAAAACCTATAAAATTTTGTATTTATTTTATATTCATTATTTAGCCCTGACTTTTAAATGAGATAGGATAAGAAAAGGTTGTCAAAAATAATTTATAACATATTCGTTTTATAAGATTACCATTGTATTTGCCTTTGCCATGGATTTTATGTCTTCTTGTGATTTATTGGTTTTTTCCTGTCTGCTTGTTTGAGATAGGGTCTTGCTATATAGAAGCTGATAGCCTTGAACTTAAGATTCCCTCAATTCTTAGTGCTAGGGACTGGAGTTGTATACAGATATACTACCACATTTCTTCTTAAGTTTCTAGTTAACTTCTGCTTTTTGTTTCAGTGGAAACACTAATTTTTCAAATATGCATGGTTTTATTTATGTTGCATTAATTCCCTGTTCCACTTAAAATTGCTAAAATTAACTGTGTCTACTCTTCCAACCCCAAGCATATTGCTAATACAGATGTTGCTATGTAAAATTCCTTCCAGTAACCCTTTCTTATTTGAGTTCTGACAGAAAGTTCAGATAGCAATGATAGTAAAGTGAAATAGAATGTTGTAATAATGGAATAATTACTTACTAACTTGAAATCTCTGACATAATCCAAGGAAGTGAACTTGATATAAACCAATAAGCCAAAGGGAAATTGTAAAAACAGTAACAATGAATAACAAACCTAGAAATAAGAAAAAAAAACAGCTTTAAGCTATATGCTAGCTGTAATTTAATTCACTACACTTTCATGGATGTTGGTGGAAAATACAAGTCTCAAAGGATTATTTCAATATCCTACAAAGACCATGACCTATATGCCTGGCCCACTCTTTTCTCATTGACTGAAGTTCCATGTGGCCACACAAAGCTACTTTATGGAGCCTGTTAACTTAGTTACTGTATCTCAGCTAAGGAAACCCAGGCTTCAGATCTTGGCAACTTTTACAATAGCTATTAAATACCCACATCTTATATGAACTCATCAAAGTCAGATTTCTTTCTGTTTTAGATAGTATGTATAGCACGTGCTGTGCATTAATTCTATTATATAATTTCCCATTTATTCTAGAATATAGTTTGAATTCATTTATATTTTATGCTCTTTGCTATGAAACTTCAGTGTCCAGTAATGTCCTTCATAATTATTATTTTTTTTTCCTTCTTTGTGACCAAAATACCTGAACAACTCTGAAAAGATGAGTAGATTCTTTGAAGTTATGGTTTCGCAGCATTTCAGCCCATTTTAGTGCAGGTATTATAATATAGCAGTTAAGTTCTTAATGGTGAGTTCTTATAATAGAGATAAGAAGTTCACATAGGGGTGTACCACAATGCAGAAAGCTAGAAAGGTACCTTTGAGTAGCTATAACATTCTAAAGCCTGCCTCTGGTGGTCTACTTCTGCCATCTTTTTAAAGATTAAATAGTCCATCAAAAGGTCAAAGAACAACATTATGAGGGACAATTCAGGTACAAAGTACAATGCGCTCTCTCTCTCTCTCTCTCTCTCTCTCTCTCTCTCTCTCTTTCTCTCTCTCTCTCTGTGTGTGTGTGTGTGTGTGTGTGTGTATGTGTGTGTGTGTGTATGTGTGTGTGTATATGTGTGTGTGATTTGCATTTCTATGTGAGTATTTCACATATTTCTATTTCTTATTCTCTAGTGTATCCTTTGAGTTTCATATGAGGTAACATTTACAGACTGAATATAGGTTATTAATTAGAAAAATGAGAAGGAAGAATGCTTTGTTGCCATCTGAATTTTGTTAATTACAATTGGAAAGAACTTTTTTGTATTCATTTCAGTGTCATTCTTGTGGAATCCACAACACTTATGTATTTGCCAGCACAAGTAACTGAAACTTCAAAGCTCTCTGTGATGCCAGAGTAAGTAGTTTTGATTTTATTTTATATTCGTACACAGCAAAGGGAAAGTTATAAGAAATTTAGTGCCCAAAGAAACTTGGTACATAGAGACTTGGACAATAACTTTTATTTATAAAGTATGTGTCATTTACATTATGTGTACTCTTTTTCAATTGTATTTTCAATATTTCTATGTTCATGTCTAAGAAAATATGCACTTGATTTACTACAGTGAGTATTTATTGTTCATCATGACTTTGTTCTACCAAAAAAGCTACAGATGATGTTGGCTGTGGGCTTTCTGTACATTTCCTTTATAATGGTTAGGTATGCTTATGAATACCTAATCTTTTCAAGACTTTTTTCATGAGAGGTTGTTAGATTTTGTCAAAGGCCTTTTCTGCATTTGTGGGAGTGCCATCTGGTTTGTTTTCTTTTGTTTATATAGTAGATTACATTGACTGATTTTTATATCTTTAACTATTCCTGCATCTCTGACATGAAACTATTAGTCATCATGGATAGTCTTTTTGATGTGTTTTAGATTCCATTTGCAAGTATCCCATTAAGTATTTTTTTACTGGATATTATACTTACATTTCAGATTTTACCCCCTTACCCCCATTCCCCACCACCACCCAGGAACCTCCTATCCCATCCCCCCATGCTTCTAAGAGGCTGTGCACCACCTACCCCCCACTCTCACCTCCCCACCCTCGAATTCCCCCCCACTAGGTGTTCAGCCTTCATGGGACCGAGGATATCTTCTCCCACCTATGCCCGACAAGGCCATCCTCCCCTACATATACAGCTGGAGTCATGGGTCCCTCCCTATGTGCTCCCAGGCTGGTGGTTTAGACCCTGGAAGCTCCAGTAGTTTGGTATTGTGGTTCTCCTCATGGGGCCACAAACCTTTCAGCTCCTTCAATCTTCTCTCTCACTCCTCCATTGGTAACCCCATGATCAGTTCAATAGTTAGTTGTGAGCATTGGCCTCTATATATTTCAGGCTCTGGCAGACCTCTAAGGAGACAGTTATATCAGTCTCCTGTCAGCATGCACTTCCTGGCATTTACATCAGTGTCTACATTTAGTGAGTGCACAAGGGATGGATACCCAGGTGGGGCAGTCTCTGGACAGCCCCTCCTTCAGTTTCTGCCTCATGCTTTGTCTCCATATTTGCTCCCATGGGTATTTTCTTACCCCTTCTAAGAAGGGCCAAAGCACCCACTCTTTGGTCTTCCTTGTTCATGAGCTTAATGTGGTCTGTGAGTTGAATCTTGGCTATTTCAAGCTGTTGGGCTAATATCTAATTATCAGTGAGTAAATACCATGTGTGTTCTTTTGTGATTGGGTTACCTCACACAGGATGACATTTTCTAGTTCCATCCATTTACCTAAGAATTTTTCAAGTTCATTGTTTTTAATAGCTGAGTAATATTCCATTGTGTAAATGTACCACATTTTCTGTATCTATTCCTCTGTTGAAGGACATCTGGGCTCTTTCCAGCTTCTGTTTATTATAAATAAGGCTGCTATGAACATAGTAGAGCATGTGTCCTTGTTATATGTTGGAGCATCTTCTGGGTATATGCCCAGGAGTGGTATAGCTGGGTCCTCAGGTAATGCTATGTCCAGTTTTCTGAGGAACCACCACACTGATTTCCAGAGTGGTTTTGCCAGCTTGCAATCCCACCAACAAAGGAAGAGTGTTCCTCTTTCTAGATATCCACGCCAGCATCTGCTATCACCTGAGTTTTTGATCTTGGTCATTCTGACTAGTGTGAAGTTTAATCTCAGGGTTGTTTTGATTTGCATTTCTCTGATGACTAGCGATATTGAACATTTCTTTAGGTGCTTCTTGGCTATTCGAGTTCCCTTAGTTAAGAATTCTTTTTTTAGCTCTGTACCCCATTTTTAATAGGGTTATTTGGTTGTCTGGAGTATAATTTCTTGAGTTCTTTGTATATATCGGATATTAGCCCTCTACCAGATGTTGAATTGAAGATCCAGAAATGAACCCATACACCTATGGTCACTTGATCTTTGACAAAGGAGCTAAAACTGTACAGTGGAAAAAATCATTTTCAACAAATGGTGCTGGTTTAACTGGAGGTCAGCACGTTGACGAATACAAATTGATCCATTCTTATCTCCTTGTACAAAGCTCAAGTCCAAGTGGATACAGGACCTTCACGTAAAACTAGATACACAGAAACTAATAGAAGAGAAGGTGGGGAAGACCCTCAAATACCTAGGCACAGGGGAAAAGTTCCTGAACAGAACACCAATGGCTTATGGTCTAAGATCAAGAATTGACAAATGGGACCTCATGAAATTGCAAACCTTTTGTAAGGCAAAGGATACTGTCAATAGGACACAAGGCAACCAACAGATTGGGAAAAGATCCTTACCAATCTTTTTTCATTCTGTACATTTGCCTACAAATTTCATGGTGTCATTTTTTAATGAATAATCTTCCATAGTGTAAATGTACAACATTTTATTCATCTATTCTTCATTTGAGGGACAACTAGGTTGTTTTCAGTTTCTGCCTATTATGTTTAAAGCTGTTATTTACATGGCTGAGCAAGTGTACTTGTAGTATGGTGGAGCTTCTTTTGTATATATGCCCCCAGGGGTGATATACCTGGAATTTAAGGTAGATCTATTCCAAATTTTCTGGATTCCAGTATTGTACAAGTTTGCACTCCCACCAGCAATGAAGGAGTGTTACATTGTTCCACATTCTTCCAGCATTATCTCTTCCTCCAATGTTTGGTCTTAGCCATTCTGATTAGTATAGTATGGAATCTCAGAGCTGTTTTGATTTGCATTTCCCTGATGACTAAGGATGTTGAATATTTCTGTAAGTGCTTCTTGGACATTAGAGATGTTGTTATGAAGAACTCTCTGGTATAATCTATATGCCATGTAATTGGTTGATTTGTTTTGTTTTGTCTAGTTTCTTAAATTCTTTATGTATTTTGGATATTAGCCCTCTGTAAGATGTGGAATTCATTCCCATTTTGTAGGCTGCCATTTTGTTCTACTTTCAATATCCTTTATCTACCAGAACCTGTTTAGTTTCATAAGGTCTCATTTATTGTTGTTTTAGTGCCTGAGTTGTTGATGTTATGTTAAGGAAGTTGTTTCCTGTACCAGTGTGTTCAAGGCTATTCCATATTTTCTCTTCTATCAGTTTTAGTGTATAAGGTTTTACATTGATATTTTTGATCCTTGTGGACTTGAGTTCTGTACAGAGTGTTAAATATGGACCTATGGGCATTCTTCTACATTCAGACATCCAGATAGGCCAGCACCATTTGTTCAACATGTTTTCCTTTTTCCATTGTATGCTTTTGGCCTCTTTGTCAAAACTCAAGTGTCCCAAGGTACGTGAATTTTCTTCTGGGTCTTTGATTTGATTCCATTCATCAACCTGTCGGTTTTAATGCCAGTACCATAAGGTTTTTATTACTATTGCTCTGTATTACACCTTGAAGTCAGGGATGATGATACTCCAGAAGTTCTTTTATTGTATAGGAATGTTTTAGCAATCCTGGGTTTTTTGTTTTTCATATGAAGTAGAGAATTATTCTTTCAAGGTCTCTATGAAATTGTGTTGGAATTTTGATGGGAATTTCTTTGAATCTGTAGATTGCTTTTGATAAGATGGCCATTTTTACTATGTTAATCCTACCAATCCATGAGCATGGGTCATCTTTCCATGGTCTGATATCTTCTTTAATTTCTTTCTTCAAAGATTTGAAGTTTTTGTCATGCAGATCTTTTTCTTGCTAGGTTATACTTACAGCAGGATATTTTATATTATTTGTGCCTATTGTGAAGGGTATTTTTTCTTTAATTTCTTTCTCATTTATCATTTGTATATTGGAAGGCTACCTTTTTGGGTTAGTTTTATATCCAGCCACTTTGTTGGTGTTTATCAGCTTAAGGAGTTCCCTGGTAGAATTTTGGGGATCACTTATATATACCATCATATAATCTGCCAAGAGTGATACTTTGACTTCTTCCTTTCTAATTTGTTTCCAGTTGATCTCCTTTAGCTGTTTTATTGCTCTAGCTAAAGCTTCAAGTCCTTATTAAATAGATATGGAAAGACTGGACAGCCTTGTCTTGTCCTTGATTTTAGTGAAATTGCTTTATGTTTCTCACCATTTAATTTGATATTGGCTATCAGTTTGCTATATGTTGTCTTTATTGTGTTGAAATATGTGCATTGTATCTATGATCTCTCCAACACTTTTATTATGAAAGGGTGTTGAACTTTGTCAAAGGCTTTTTCATTTAGTTTGTTTATGTGATGGATTATGCTGACTGATTTTATTATGTTGAACAATCCCTGAATTTCTGTGTTAAAGCATATTTGATCATGGTGGATGGTATTTTTAATGTCTTCTTAGATTCTGTTTGTGAGTATTTTGGTGAACATTTTTACATCTATGTTTATAAAAGAAATTTTTCTATAAGTTCTTTCTTTATTGAATCTTCATGTGGTTTGGATATTAAGGTGACTATGGACTCTTAACTTGAATTTGTTTATGTTCCTTCTGTTTCATTTTGTGGAATAATTTGGGAGTATTGGTGTTAAATCTTTGAAAGTCTAGAGTGTGAGGGTTTCATGTGCAGTTGGACTACCTTTTCTTCAGTGTGATCTGCCCTGGAGCAGGACATCATACACACACACACACACACACACACACACACACACACACACACACAACATGAGACATAAGTATTCCTTAAAACATTTTAGCAAATAATTTAAGATTTTATCTTTCAGTTTCTTCCCTGAATAAGAAATTCTTTGGTCACCATAAATTTTGCTTAAATGACTATAAACATTTTCACAGTAACAGTGACATTTTATGCTGTGACATTTTAAATTCTGATTTCTTTTTAAAGTAGCAATATGTGAGCAGAAATATCCCCCAAAAGATTAACAAACAAGAGAATTGTATTTACTTAATGATTTGAAATACAGTCTAGGAGTTTTCTATTGCAATGAAGCATGTTTTCTGTTATAATTCTTTTCCATTATGCCAGCCCTCGTGTAGCTTTTTTCATTGCCTAATTTGATAAAAAGTTGTGGTTTCTTATAGCCATTTACTGTAAAACTATTGACAATCTTTTTTTGATGTATCCTTCACAATTTTTTTTTAAAAAAATGAAATGAGAAACATACAATAATTAATAAATTTAAATTTTTCCCAAAAGAATGTTTTGAATGCAAAGCCATTGACAATATCTTCATTGTATCTTTCCAAAATTACAACAAAATGAAACGAGAAGTGCTATAGTAATTTATAAACACTAATTTTTCCAGAAACAATATGTTGGAAGTAAGCCGAAACGTAAAATAATGGCCCACTCACCAAGAAGCGTAACCAAAAGAAATGCATCTAGAATGTCCCTAAATGTTATTTATTACTCTGTTTCACAAACATTTTTACACTGTATTTAATAGTTCTTATTTATTTTTCTAAGCCTTTTCTGATAAAAATTAGAGCATTTTTTCTAAACAAATTTTTAGACACAAATATTTAAAAAAAAAACTTTAACACAGTCTACCATTAAGTATGTTATCTCAGTAATATCCTAGTCTAGAGAAAAAATACCTAATTTTTTGATGAACAGTTACTTTCTTCTTTTTTTAGTCACAGTACTGTACTGTACTGCTCCAATATGAAAGTTATGTGAGAATATGAAACTTATTTAGCTAATATTTTGTGTGCAGAAATCTATGTTATTTTTATGTGGCGTCTTTAAGAACAGGTAGGACAGCTTTTTGTGATTCTACTGTTAATCAGATTAAATGTAAAACTAAACCACTCAGCACGGAAACAGTGGATTATATAATCTGGTGTTGGTTGTACATAAGAAAAACATACCTATATAAACTAAATAAGAAAATCTTTTGCACTTTGAACATAGACTTTCAAAGAGATGACCATTGAGCCATATGTTGGGAACAAAGATGCAATCTTTATTATTCTTTCTACTCTGTATAGTCTCTACTTTACATGTGAATGTAACAAGCTGTTATACCTATGACAGTCTAAAATTACAGTAACTATCAAATACAATATTAAATATTAAATGTTTCTTGATTAGGGACTACAGCACTTAAGTTTTCTACCAAAATATGTATCAGTAGAATTAAAGCACAGAATAATTATAAACGTGGGAAATAACATCAAGAAGAATGTGTTACTAATAACATGTTATTTGAATTTTAAATCTAATTAATAGAAATAGAGGTATTTAGGATTTTATTTAGATATAATAGTATTTTTCAGCATCTAATATATAAATATATGCATATACATGTATATAATAAATATTGATTAATAGATTATTCATCAAGGTAATCATGTAAATAACAAAGAGATAAAATGGGTGAAAGTTAAGGGTCTGGCATACCTGAAATATATTAAGAGAGACAGTTGTCTCAGATTGTAATATGTTCTGTCATTTCTAAACCTCCAAGTAAAAATTTAAAACTGCCAAATATCCTATCTTTAAGGAAACAAATAAAATTTGGAAATTATTATAGAGATTTTCTACCCCAGAAGGCAAATACTTTCTATGATCACTTTGGAAGAGAATTTCTGTTTAGCCCTAAGACACACCCTGTTTTTGACTCACTGTTTAAAAGTAAAAGAAACATTTTACGAAAATTTATAAATAATAATATTAAACTGTGGGCAAATGCCTTTTAATTCCAGCACTGAAGAGTCAGAGAGACAGATCTCTGAGTTCCAAGTCATCTTGATTTATATAATGAACTGCAAGATAGTAAGTGATATACAATGAGTCAACCATTTCCAAAAAAAAAAAAAATGGTGGAAATATAAAAAAAAATCTAATTTGCACTTGTTTTATTTTTGAGTTTGTTTAAAATTATAAATAGTGATAATTGTTAAATATCTATAATCTTTAATAAAATAGATATTCTTTTCCTCTCTGACAGTCGTCTTGTGAGTAGCGATTATGATGCTGATCGGGATTATTCCAATGCTGAAAATGGCTTAAGAACATGTGAGTATCTCATTGCAAAGGTTGTTTTTTGTTTGTTTGTTGTTTTTTCTTAGTTCTGATTTTTATGTGAAAAAAAGAACTGAACTGAGGTATTCATCCAGAGTACTTATGAGAATAGAATGGAGACTCATAGAGATATCTTGCCAGATGCAGATAGACTTGTGTCTGCTTTTTTTGTTAAGTATCCTTTTAAAGATTCTACCCTGACCTTTCCTTTTACTACTGAGTCTGTTTCCAGTAGCTTATAGGATACATGGTAAAATATACGGTCCTTATTTTGCTTTTGAATTTTATTCAACTCTTTAAACCTACTTAAATACCAAGTATTATTAAAGTTAGAATTATAAAATACAGATTTTTCACTTAGTATTCTTAAGTAAATACAGGTCTCAAAAAGATGGGCAAAGTTACATAGAGGGGGCTGCAAAGAACTCTAATTTGAATTTCAGAAGATGATTTTTATATAGCTGAAAAGCTTAATGTTTGAACATTGTATTTAACCATACTCTATTAAAATTTCAAACATGCTGTGAAAAATGTTGTAAAAGATGGGTAGAGTGATTGGCTGGAAACTGAATGTAGATATGTTCTGGGTAACCATAGAACTAACAATCAGAGCAATAATCAGATGTAACACTTCCATTAAGTAGAAGTTGATACATGGAATATTTCTAAGCTTTTTTAGTCATGTGTCTTTTGTGTAATGCTACCCTACCCCAAGTATCTTATATGAGGCTGTTGGCTTAAAATCTTATAAGTAGGATCTCTGTATATCTGATGATTCTCAAAAATAATAACTGGGTTTTAAAAGATTGAAGAGGAAGGATGAAGCAGATATCAGGTTACATAGTATCAGAAACCATGGCACTTCAGTTCAGAGCATTTGTTCAGGTGAAGTAACTAAGGTTGGCCTGTCATATCACTGCATTTGAGTAGCTTTCCAGGACTCTGTCAACATGGTTTAAACTACTGAAAAAGAAATATGAATACATTTTTGTGTGAGTATAGTATTCATTTCAAACTCAAATTGTCCATTATCTTTTATTTTATAAATTATAAGTCATCAAGAAGGGCTGTTTTATACACACACACACACACACACACACACACACGAATTAAATTTAAATAGTACTAAAATCTCCTTTCATCAGATCATTTACTAAGAAATCATTAATAGATAAGCATTATTATATATTTGATTATGTCAAACTTGAGATCAGATCACCAGTACTTCCTTATTAAGCAGTATGCATTTTGTTACAACGTGTTCAACATTTCAGACATCTTAAAATGTTAATTATTTCTGAAACAATATTTTCTTTAAATAATTTACTTATTAACTCTGTGTCATACTTTCATAGCAATTAAATCTCACTTCATCAGAGAATTCTTCTGTTCAATTCCAACACTTTCCCTGGGACCAAAAGCATCTTCAAGCCTGGAGGTCTACTATCTTCCCTTTGACATGCATGTTCGCTATTGTGCCATCATCCTGAGCAACCAAGAGGTAAGTATAGAATTGTACGCAATGCTTCTTCCATTATATGTTGCTTCTGTTATGAAGTAAACATTAAAGGCAATGTTGAAATAACTGGAACTCTGGAAAAATTCATGTTTCTAGTCTTCAAATTCCAAAGGAAGAAGCTTTTTTTGAATAATAGAATCCCACTGCTTGTAGATAAATTTTATGAGTGCTGCTTATGGAAGTTCCGTGGAAGTAGAACTACCATGACAAGCTTTGTCTCAGTCTCTGTGAGTCAAAGATCTGGCCTGTCACTGCTGAATCCTCTACGTATGGTCTATTAAATATTCAGTGAAGGAACTGACCAAGACTGACATCTCCTCATAGATTTATCTGAGGAAGGATCTGCTTTCAACTTTACAAGTTGTTTATGTAGTTAATTTTTTTTGTCCTGTGGTATTCACACAGCTTGGTTCTTAAAACCAACAAAGGAGGGAACAATTCAGGAGAGGAAAAATTAGAAGGACAAGAGAGGGGAGACTAACTCAGGGAGAGACTGACTAAGATAATAATCTCGGAGGGATTGGAATCCTCCGAATATATAGACACATTCATATATATGTGTGTTCACTAAATTTAACTAGTTGATGGAATTAGGAGATAGTACTTACCTAGTATCTGTGGAATTAATTGCACGTGTAAAACACTATATTCTATTATTGTTCCGAAAGGCTCCTCCAGATTTTTTTTTTGTTTGAATCAAGGTCTAATACTATTTCTCTATCATTTTCTGGTGTGTCTTTAGTAGACACTCTTTTTTTCTTCAACTTTTTTTTTTTTATGTTATGATGTGAGCTTCTAAAGATACCAGCTCTACAGAGTAGGAAAATGGAACCCAGCGACCTGGTTTCCCTGTGGCTTAATAGCTGCTAAGAAGACAACAAGTTCATGCATGCTCACCACTATTAATTTCTCAGAGTATCATGTTGGTGTTTTTACAGGTTTCCCAACTTATATTTTAGCTTTATCTGTTTAGCAGTTTGTACTTCTTATCTAGTAATGAGTTCCAAAATATTTTAGGTATTCATTTTTAAAATTTACTTTAAAATAGACTCATAGATTCA
Organism: Rhabdomys pumilio; assembly: GCA_030674055.1. NCBI lineage: Eukaryota > Metazoa > Chordata > Mammalia > Rodentia > Muridae > Rhabdomys > Rhabdomys pumilio. The sequence continues at coordinate 87,403,787 of JANHMN010000005.1, forward strand.
CATGCTCTTGAATAGTTATTTAATAATAATAATAGTGATGATAAGATAAAGGACAGTTAAGAGGAAGAAGTAGAAGAAATAAATTAATTGTTGCCATGTTGTTACAAGATAAAGAAAAAGATTCTTTCATGGTTGCATGGTCATTTTCTGATTGCTTCTTAAGAATATTTGTAAAGAATTTCTTGGATCTTCTTATTCAACCTTATGTTGAGTTTTGACTATATGATTAGTATTGTTTGCTCAGAAAAGTATGCAAGAGAGTTCCTAGAAGCTTATAGATTTTCACTGTAATATGAATATGATTTGTATTTTTATGAGCACTTAAAATTCAGTATTATTATATGATTATATTTTAGGTTGGAGATTTGATATACATTATAGAAGGAAAAGGTTTGATACCCTTGCCTTCCAATTTTCTTCCAATGAAGCCTCCAAGTCCAATTGACTACAGCACTTCTCTAGAAGGTATATTGCACATGTTTTGTTCCATTTTTTATGTTGACAAATGGGATTATTACTTGTATGGTCATGCAGACATCATTATAGTACTTTTCTCCAATAAGCAGTCATATTTTAGAAAGCCTTCTTCTAACTTTATTATGTTTTTACCCATAAAACAGCACCATTTTAACAATTAAAATACAATTATTATTAGAATTTACTATACCAAATATTATTCAACAACCCTGTCTACTTCTGTTGGATAATCACTACATTTTCAAAACTTCATGTATTTTTCATAATCTAGACTTCTATCTTTATATCTAAGTGTTGTTTCCTAGCGTTAGCATTGAAAGAGTCTGGTTGTTAACAAAGTTTTCTTTCTTGCTTATCATTAAAGAGCGTCATTTTTATGTTTAGTTCCATTTCCTCTACCTTATCCTTATGTATATGTTAACTTATTCCAGTAATTGGGAAAACAAAATCTAAGACTGAATATAAACTTTTAACCATGAGTTTTGATTGGAAAGAAAAGGAGCTACAAGAAATGAATAGGCACTGACTTTGAAAAATCAAGGAGCTTGCCAGCAGATATAAAATTGAGTATTTTATTTTATCAGGATGGCAGGGAAATTATATTTGTTAGTTTATGATAATAACATTTTAAAAGATAACTCTTCCTCATGGTAAAGAGGATTTTTCTTATATAAGATAGAGATTAAGGGTTCCGTTGGTTGGTTGGTTGTTTTTTATTGTTGTTGTTTTCGGTGGGCTTTTTGTTTGTTTGTTTTTTGTTGTTGTTGTTGTTGTTTCACCTTAAGATCAGATTTATCTCTGTAGATAACTGGTATGATCCTATAACTGGTTAGTTTTGTTCTCTTGTGAAAGGGATGGGCACATTCCATTCATCAGTAACAATAGGAGAAAGTGACCTCATTCCATCACAGGCTTTAGTGTATTTTGCATGTGTGAAGCTGTCCTATCTTGTCCTTATTAGGATTACTATTACTACTTCTTCAGAATCACAGAATACTAAGTTTTTGAGCATATTGATAGTTTTAATAAAGCATTATTGGAGTAAATCTTCTCTTAAAGAATACCAATACAGTATCTTTTATTTTTGATGTGTTATTCTTGAATTCATTATTTATAATTAATAGAAATGTATTATCCATTTATTTTTCCTCTGCTTAAAGAACACCATGACGAACTGTATTTTTATGTTTCTAACCTCACAATTCATGCTTGATAGCAGTGCCAAGGGAATAAATGTTCATTATATTCATGAATATTTTTACTTTCCCCAGAATGTAAGGAAGATCCAGTTCTTTATTTGACCTGCAAACCCCATCAAATCCTTGATGTGGAACTTAAAGTACCACTGACTAATGAAGCAAAGGAAAAGGCTTTGGCTTTTGCAGCACAGCAACAGATGTCAACTCTTGAATATGAACGAAGGGCTATCGCTGGTACTCTGGAGAGCAGTACCATTCGTGCGGCTGTTGCCCTCCTAGGACTAACCAAGATTGAGGTAGGAATAGAAAAATGATGTCATTCATTTGCTTTTGGAAAAAAAAATAACCATACCCAGCTGTGTAATTATAGATAGGATGGTTACTTAAACCTCCACAAGCTGCTATGTTTATATTTTTAACATAGTGATAATGGTAATTTATGAAAATTGATATAAATTTGTAAAATACCTGTTAAATAATGAATGTTCTGTTCATGCATACTTGTGATTGCTGTTATGATTACTATTGTCAGTAGTAATACATTAGCATAGACTCTTATTATGGCTTGAAATAATGTATAATCTGTTCTCAATAAGCAGACAAAATGTATTTTTTAAAGATAAACACTCATAAGCTCTACTGTGAACATTCTAGCTTCTGACAGATAAAAGCCAATTTCCCGAGGATACTCTAGGAATGACCTTCCAGATCAGTACTATCATATTCCATAGTCTCAGCTCCTCCATTAGGGTCTATTTACTCACAGACCCCCCTCAGAACAGTCTTTTTGGGTTTTGCTTTTCCAGTATCCTAGCCATATATATGTTCCTGTGGCCTATGGATTTCGTCCATTGCCTTTTTCTTGATGCCATAGAACTCTTTCCTTAATTATTTAAGGAGTTCTCAATTAAATGCTAGTGAGTCTCTCATTTTCAATTTTTGTACATGTAATGGGTTGCTTTCTTCAGCCTTGTTAAAGATACACACACACACACACACACACACACA
>JANHMN010000005.1:87407472-87414972 GCA_030674055.1 Rhabdomys pumilio
AGAGAGAGAGAGAGAGAGAGAGAGAGAGAGAGAGAGAGAGAGAGAGAGAGAATGAATATGAATAAGAAAAATCATCATTAATGAAGATAGTGGCTTGGGAGGTCCTGCAAATGATGTTAGTATCTGATATAAAGATATTAAAGCACATAGGTTTTTACTCAAGAAGTAAATTTGTATTTCAGGGTTGCTCATTAATGGAATGTTTTCCTTGCAACAGAAGTTATTGGTCACTGAACACATTAGAAAGGGGGACCAGGGCCACTCTTAAAAATGATATTAGGGGTAACTTGTATGCATTAGTGCTGCCTTTTACCTAGTATTATGGTAACACCTCCAAAGAAAGAAGTTTGTTTATGCTTGTATGTATTTTCGCCAAAATGTTTACCTGAGCATTTATGGTTTTGAGGTAAAAGTTTAGAAAATACAATATAATTTTGATGTTTACTTGCAGTGCCTTTTGCTCTTTAATATGTCAAAGTTGAAGAAGCCTAAGTCCATTTTATATAAATCAGAACTGAGCCTTCCTGCACATTTCAATATACCTAGGAAAATTTACATCCCTCAGATTCCAGAACCTCCAGATTTCCATATGCAATCTCTTCAAATTAAACCTCAAGTTGCATCAGGTAATCAAGGATATTTTGATTGGAATATCTACAAGTATTGCAGATATTTAAATGCAGGAATACACTAGAAGTGATCAAAGTTTATGGGTAATATATCTTTGATGTAACAATGTGCTTTATCATTTATTTATATAATGTATTTGTTATTGGTTTCCTAAAGCATGCTTATTTTATAATTGTCATGACAAATATATAAATTAGGTTAAAATGAATATTGACACATATGTATTATATGTCTTATACATTATTAATATTTTATTAATAAGATAGTAAATATGTAACTAAATGTTTTTGCTGAAATTTATTTTTATTTTTTAAATCTATTTATATATTTACTTACACTAAAATTTTATTCACCTTTTAGTTCACCCTCCAACTCTTCTGCATCCCATACCTCCTCCCTGCCCCCGTCTCCACAAGGATGTCTCCACCTGCCAAGACCTCTAAACTCCCTGAGACCTCCAGTCTCTTGAGTGTTAGGTGCATCTTCTCTGACTGAACCCAGACCCTGCAGTCCTCTGCTATATATGTGCCAGGGGCCTCATATCAGCTGGTGTATGCTGCCTGGTTGATGGTCCAGTGTTTGAGAGAGATCTTGGGGGTCCAGATTAATTGAGACTGCTGGTCCTCCTTCAGGGTTACCCTTCTCCTCAGCTTCTTCCAGATTTTCCCTATTTCAACCACAGGTGTCTCCAGCTTCTGGCCATTGGTTGGCTGTAAATACCTGCATCTGAGTCTTTCACCTGCTTGTTGGGTCTTCTGGAGGGCAGTCATGAGAGGTCCTTTTTTGTGAGTATTTTAATAGTCTCAGTAATAGTGTCAGGCCTTGGGATCTCCCCTTGAGCTAGATCCCAATTTGGGCCTGTCACTGGATTATTTTTTCCTCAGATTCCTCTCCATTTCTCTGCCTGCACTTCTTTCAGACGGGAACAAAAAAAAGTCAGAGTTTTGACTGTGGAATGGCAACCCCATCCCTCACTTGATGCTCTGTCTTTCTGCTGGAGGTGTGCTCTACACATTCACTCTCCCCACTGTAGGACATTTCACCTAAGGTTGCTCCCTGAGACTTTCTCACCTCCCAGGTCTCTGGTACATTCTGCAAGGTCCCAACCTCCTACCTCTGGAGGTTGCCTGTTTTCATTCTTTCTGCTGGCCCTCAGGGCTTCAGTCCTTTTCCCCCACCCAATACCAAATTCTGTACCCCTCTTCCCCACCTCCATCCACTTTTCCTACCAGTTTCCTCCCTCCTTGCTTATAATAGCTTTCTTCTTCTTCCCAATTGGGACTGAAATATCCTCACTTGGGCCTTTCAGCTTGTTGAACTTTTTGAGTTCTCTGGACTGTATCCTGGCTGTTCTATACTTTTTTTTTTTTTGGCTAATATCCACTTATTATAGAGTACATATCATACATATCCTTTTGTGTCTGAGTTATCTCATTCAGGATGATATTTTCTAGTTTCTATGATATGATAGTTTCTACTCAGAATGTCCTTGTTCTTAATGGCTGCATGGTATTCCAGTGTGTAAATGGACCACATTTTCTGTATCCATTCTTCCGTCATGGGACATCTGGGTTGTTTCCAGGTTCTGGCAATCATGAACAAGGCCGCTATGAATATAGTGAAACAAGTGTCCCTGTGGCATGGTGGGACATCTTTTGAGTATATTACCAAGAGTGTTATTGCTGGGTCTTCAGGTAGATCTATTTCTAATTTTCTTAGGAACCTCCAGATTGATTTCCAGAATGGTTGTACCAGTTTGCAATCCCACCAGCAATGGAGCAGTTTTCCTCTTTCTCCACATCCTGATCAACATCTGTTGTCACTTGAGGTTTTGAACTTAGTCATATACTGATTGGTGTTGAGGTAGAATCTCAGGGTCATTTTGATTTGCATTTCTCTGATGACTAAGGACTTTGAACATTTCTTTAGGTGCTTCTCAACCTTTTAAGATCCTGTTGTGAATTCTCAGTTTAGTTCTATACCCCATTTTTTGATTGGGTTGTTTTGTTTTTTTAGTGTTTATCTTGTTGAGTTCTTTATATATTTTGTATATTGCCCTCTATTGGATGTGGGGTTAGTGAAGATTTTCTTCCCAATCTGTAGTTAGCCAATTTGTCTTATTGATTATGTCCTTTGCCTTACAGAAGCTTTCCAGTTTCATGAGGTCCCATTTATCAATTCTTGATCTTAGAGTGTAGAGTGTGAGCCATTAGAGTTCTGCTTAGGAAATTTCTCCCTGTGCCAATGAGTTCAAGGCTCTTTCCCACTTTCTCTTCTATTATATTCAGTGTATCTGGTTTTATGTTGGGGTCCTTGATCTACTTGGACTCGATATTTGTGCAAGGTGTCAAATATTGGTCTATTTTTATTTTTCTACATACAGACAGCCAGTTGTATCAGCACCATTTATTGAAGATACTTTCTTTTATCCATTGTATATTTTTGGCTTCTTTGTCAAAAATCAAGTGTCTGTAAGTGTGTGGTTTTATTTCCAGGTCTTCCATTCTATTACATTGATCAACGTGTCTGTTTCTGTACAAATATTATAGAGTTTATATCACTATTACTCCATAGTAAAGCTTGAGGTCAGGGACAATGATTCCCCCAGCCATTCTTTTATTGTTAAGAATTGTTTTTGTGCTGGGCAGTGGTGGCGCACACCTTTAATCCCAGCACTTGGGAGGCAGAGGCAGGGAGTTTCTGAGTTCTAGGCCAGCCTGGTCTACAGAGTGAGTTGCAGGACAGCCAGGGCTACACAGAGAAACCCTGTCTTGAAAAACCAAAAAAAAAATTATTTTTGCTATTCTAGGTTTTTTGCCTTTCCAAATGAATTTGACAATTGTTCTTTCTGTGTCTTTAGAGAATTGTGTTGGAATTTTGATGGGGATGGCATTGAATCTGTAGATTGCCTTTGGTAGTATGTTTACTATGTTAATTCTACCAATACATTAGCATGAGAGATCTCTCCCTTTTCTGAGATCTTCTTTGATTTCTTTCTTGAGAGACTTGAAGTTACTGTTATACAGATCTGTCACTTGTTTGGTTAGAGTTACCCCAATCTGTTTTATATTATTTGTGGCTATTACAAAGAGAGTTGTTTCCATAATTTTTTTCTCAGCCTGTTTATCATTTGTCTAAAAGAAGGCTACTGATTTATTTGAGTTAATTTTATATCAAGCCATTTTACGGAAGTTGTTTATCAGCTGGAGAAGTTCTCTGGTAGAATTTTTGGGGTCGCTTATGTATACTATTATATCATATGCAAATAGTGATACCTTTATTTCTTCTTTGCCAATTTGTATCCCCTTGATCACTTTTTGTTGTCATATTGTTCTATCTAGCACTTCTAGTACTATATTGAATAGATATGGAGAGAGTGGGCTTCCTTGTCTTGTCCCTGATTTTAGTGTGATTACTTCAAGTATCTCTCCATTTAATTTGATATTGGCTATTGGTTTGCAGTAAATTGCTTTCATTATGTTTAGATCTGGGCCTTGAATTCCTGATCTCTCCAATACTTTTAACATGAAAGGGTGTTGTTTATTTTTTATTTTAGTTCCTGCCAACTTGATGGGCAATACAAGTACTCTAATTTCTTAACTAGTGTTATCTTCAAATGTACCATAACTTTAGTTTTATATATAATGTGTTACATTTTTAGTAAATGTCATTTTAGTAAAGTTTCATATGTTGGGATCCTCTGGTTTTGTATTAACCATAAAATATTTCTAAGTCTGAAAATGTGGTTACTAATTATAAATTGAAGAATTTTCTGTTCAATGTATGTTCTTAGGAGAACGGCCAGTCCAGAGACAACTGCCAAGCACCCAAGCAGGTATCAAGAATTTAAAAATTAGTTCTCGAATAAGGCAACGAATAATAATAGATCATATGGAAAACTTGAAGTGAAATTTCCTGACTAAACATTATGGGAAAAATGAATGGGTGAATGAATGAGTGAATGAATGAATGAATGAATCAATCAATCAATTCTGAGACAGCCAGGAAAAAGGATTCTGCAATAACAAGGATTATATAAATACTTAAACATACCTAACAATTAAAATCACAACATTAGTGCACCCCCTAACTGTATTGGTCAGCTGATTTGGGCAAGCAGGCTCCAGAAAAGTGTGAAAACCTTTTATTGTATATGTAAATGCTATAGGATTCTTTACTTTGTATTTGTAGGCTAATGTGTGCTGAATATTACACAATGCATTCTAAGAGTTTTACCTAATAGGCATAAGGATATTAGGTCAAATGTAGACACTAAAAGCAAATGGCTATTAAGTGGCTAACATTTCAAGATGATTTTCATTCTTAACCTTTAACATTGTACCTTACCAAAACAATAGTCTAATTAAGCAAGGTCAAGCAGTCTGCAGACTGTTCTCTACAGGCACAGCTTCTTTAGAAAACTATTTTCCAAAATTCTTACTTGTATTATCTTTATTAATGCTTTGTAAAAGTTCACTTCTTACACTGTTAGTGGAATGAATAAAGAAAATTTCTAATCTTTTTCCTCTCCCCCTACCCACCCTTGTGAATATGCTCATTCTTATACCCTAAGTTGATTCTCATTTCAAGGATTGAAGTTTTACTTACTGCTAGGCTTTTGCCATAAGTGAAGACAACCTCATGTAGAATATGTGGACATCAGCCCTTCTGTAGCATGATTCCTTCTTGTGAATGAATTCATCTTCCTCTGTTCTATTGTTTCTTAATAGCAGGGATGAATTTCTACTCCCTGTCTAAAATATCTTGTTTTTCTTGCCAGAATTTCTCCTTCTTCAGATACATAATAGTGTGCTCACCATGCTCTCTATCCTTGTTCTTGGTTGCCCACTTCCCTTTCAATTTGAAATTTTGGGTCTTTTGTAACTGTCGAACTGACTTCTTTGACATCAGCTTGATCCATTTTCATTTCCCATTGCTTTTTTCACTGCATCCACCTGATGGTAAGTATACTTTCCACTTGGAGAACCACAGTAAGTCATAGGTCTTTTTCAAACTATCCTCCCACATATGGATACAGGTGAAACAAAAATTTCCCTGTATATACTCAAGTACTGGACTAAACACGCAAAGTTGACTAGTAAAAAATATATAATTTAATATAATTTTATACAGTACTGTATGTACTGTATTTCTTTCACTCTACCTTTTGTGAGACAGGTTCTCCTTGTGCAGCCAGGCTGATTTGGTACATGACCTTCTAAGTCTTGGACTTACTTCCATGTATGATGGCATGTTCAAATGCAGTTCATCTTTTGTTTCTTTTTATGAGGTATTGAGATGCAGCACATGAACATTTAAGAGACAAGTAGTTTTCAACTGAGTTATCACTCAAGATTTTTTTCTTATAATTTCAAAACATTTTCAGTTTGATAAGTAACTCAATTTCACCTTTATGATTTTATGCAAGAGAATAGGGCTAAAACTTTATTTTGTTAACTTTTAAAAAGTTTATTATTTTTTCTGTTTTATCTTTATTGTTGTATATACACTCTACAGTCTGTCATAATCAATTTAGACAAGTGTTTAAACGTAAAATTTGTAACTTTTCTCCTAGTTTGTTGTCATGAAGATGTTGCTCATTAGCTTAGTAACAGTTCATTCAAATTATTTGTGCACTTAATAGATCAGTCTTACAGTAATTAAAATAAATGCGATGGTTTTTAATATATGACAATGAGACAAAATTTATGTTATGAGAAATCAAACTGAAAATACAAAGTTGATTTGCTATCTGAAATTCCTTGCCTTTCTTCCCCATGGAGGATTTTATTAGAAAGTGCAATTGTATTTCAGCTATTCCTTTGAGAAATTTTGTGTTCGTAAGCAATTACATATGGAAAGAAGCTCTCTAGTTAAAATGGTAGCAATGTAGCACTTCTTCATCAGCCTATTTTTAATTTTCTATGAAATGATCCATGAAGAAACATAGAAAATAAACTTAAAACTAAACAACAATGAAAAGATAACAAACTATTTGTATGAATCCTTTGAGGAATTCTCTCTAGTTACTGAGCTAGTTTGACCAGATTTGTTGCCCTTTGCAGGTTCAAGCACAATTAAAACATAATTTAGGTATAAAGAAGCTACAATCCAGTTGCCTGCTTTCCTTTCCCCTCAGGAACTCATTTCTGTGTACCAGTGAGAGTACAGAATGTAAATGTGTACCACTTCCTAATTTCTTGCTCATAAGAATCCAAAATTATTTTTTCTGTTGAATGAATGTGTGGGAATTCTTTTGAAGGAGGACAGACTTGACTTGTATACTGCCTGACAATCTCTTAACACTAGTCTTGCATCCTTCTTGAAAAGAGTCTGTAATGAAAACAACTATAACTCTAGGAGAAAATATACCCCAAATGATCCAATAAGGGAAGAATATACACCTACGGCAGTGTCTGATCATGTTAGTCAAGGTGGTGGTGAAAATGGTGGGAAAGATGGGAATGATTTAATTAAATTGTTGTACATGCTCTTGATTGAGACTTATCAATTAATCAGAAAATAGAATTCATAAAATGTAAATTTCCCCTACATTTTTAGATACATATCAATAAATACAAGAAAATATTCTTCCTACACTTAACCAGCAAATGCTTGTTCAGTACAGACATTTGACCCCAAATCTCTGTGTTGAGTTCACTCTACATTTAAGCCTGACTGCAATGTGATATGAGAGGAAGAACCTGTAGCAATAAGTACTTAGAAAGAGTACATCTCTCCTACATTTAGAAGCAAAAGAGAAAACTGAAAGAAACAAATGAATGGCCAGAATTTTTTATCCTACTAAGATATCATTCACCAAGTTAAGAGCTCACATTTGAATAGTCATGATATAGTTTCTATATGCCC
>JANHMN010000005.1:87417472-87442832 GCA_030674055.1 Rhabdomys pumilio
ACTTTCTCTAGATATTAAATAATGCCTGGATAAACTTATCAGGTAATATTTCTGTTATTACTTATAAAAAAATCTGGGTAGCCTTGTTACTTTACACACTTTTAAAAATTGTTATTCACACACACATCCTGCTGTTTTATCTATTACCAACCCTTTCAAACTGTCCTCATCCTTATTAGTCTTCCCTAGATTGATGACTTTTGCTTAGTTTTGTTATTCACACTTTTTTCTTTAGATGTCCCATTCCAAAATTTTTACTTTCTAATACATGGAATAATTCATAATAATTTAAGTATTTTATCAAATACTAATTGTGTCCACTGCATTATGATTCTTATTTTAAAGTGATTAAATTAGCCTACATAGACATGGGTGATTTTTATTATTTTTTCCATACTATGATTTTCATTGCATTTAATTTAGTTGATTCTAAAGTTCTCGCAATCCCATCTCATTTCTTTGTTGCCCACTTCCCTACTGAAACTTTTGTAATTCTTGTCAGTGCTAAGCTACTGCTCTACTACTGAACTATATTTCAAGTTCTCGAAGTTTTACAACTAGGTCTCACTATGTAGCTCATGTTGGCCTTAAATTTAACAACAGATCCCAGGCTACTGTGGAACTCCAGGATACTTACACTTTAGGGCTTCCAGGTATTAGAGTTACAGGTTTCTATAACCATGCCCAGATTAATTGTACTTTTTAATGACTTAACAAGAATTCATATACAACTCAATTTTACCTGCATCATCCTTCTAATGTATGTGTAATTCTTTCCATGTTTTAGAAAAATGAATCAAAGAAACTTGGGAAATTTCAAGTTAAAATAGAAGGAGAGTGGTTTCATGGACCTCCAGTTTTACATGTTGCCCCTGGTGAAACTATCCAATATCCTTTGACATTCAAACCAATTTTGGAATGTGAAATTATGGTATATTCATGAATTCTTTCTTATGTTATTAATATGTAAATGAACAAGTGTTTAGTTAACAGTAAAAGTAGTTAATTAAAAAATGTTTACTAATATTTGTATGTTCTATAAATTTGATAGTTTTGTTTAGCATGCTTAACTTCTGATATTTATCATGACACTCACAGTGATGCTATTGAATGTTTATATCCAAGTTATTTTCAGAAAGCATGCCTAATGATATGAAATCATTGTTCCAAGTCATTAAGTCAACTGCTACATATGAAATTTTTTCTTAGTAACATTTTTTGACAAGGTGCTAAGTACACATAATTGCTAAATGTGAGAATGCTTATATATAATGTATAATTTCCAGAGAGAAGAAAAAAATGAAGATCATTTCATTAGTAGATGCTTTCTTTGATAAAATCATTTTTAATATGAACTTAAAACTTCAGTGGCTGACCTTTTCTTACAAGCTTTTTTGTTATTCAAGATGAATAAGATGAGAGGGACTATTTAGCATTGAATTATGACTGCTGACTGCTCTAGACCTTAAAAGTGTCTTGTTTATCATAGGGTAAACTTACTTTACAAAATGAAGTAGATGGCATGGCACACATCATTGAAATAGATGGGATTGGCACAAAACCCGTAGCCTTGGACCACATTGTTATAGACTGCAAAGTGGGAAATATTACAGATAGGTCCATAATAGTGCCTAATTATACAAAAAGTCTCCTGACATTTAAGGTAAGACATTTTTGGAAGAAAATATTTTCTTTTGTATATACATTGAATTGTATGAAATATATTAATCATGCAAAATTAAAAAAAATACCTAACAAGGTGAAGCACACACAGAAATAATTATGATTCTACTTTTTCTTCTTCCAATAGCTACTCAATTTAATTTTAATTCCTAATTGAGATTAGCATCAAACAAGTTTGCTGTTGTTGTTATTCGTGCTTTGTTAATTCTGTTTTCATTTGTTTGAGGTTTTTTTTTTTTTTGTATGATATAGGTGCTTGCCTTAAATTCCCATTCCCTAGCCTGTCACATACTTGGATTGCAGCCACCAGCTACCATAAATAAGTACAAACAAATTTTATACTTAAATATTAGTGCATAATTATAAAACTCTTTCAAGTTCACTCATTAGTATCATGTTTGTTTTTCCTTGAAGAAACCATAAATGATAAGATGGTTTCAATAAAATGAAGAAGCAAAATTATTTTTTAGTATTTTGAAACAGAGTATTGATTTATAGCTGATGCTAACCTCAAACTAGAGATCTTACTGGTTTAATCTCCAAAATTCAAAAATTATAGTAATATGCCACTTGCTGGTGAGAGAGGCATAAGTCATTGGTGAGAATTTGTGTTTAGTATCGTTGAGACTCTTGAGTTTAATCCTCAGCACCAAAAATAGAAATAAAAATCCATATATTACTCTAATTTATTTTTGATCTACCAATGTTTTTCTTCTTTTAACTTATTTTCACAAGCATAATAAATTGGATTAGGCTATCCCTAAACCTATTCCACATTCACAATAGTTCTTCTCAATTACTTGTGCAGTTACAGTCCTGGGTATCCATGTTTCTCCAGAAAGTACTGGTTTCTGTATTAGTGATATATCACTTTTAAATAGATCCAAAAGGAAATTCAATGGTAACCTCTAGAGACTTGGGTTACCTTGACCATGAGGTACAGCCCAGTTCAACTCTTGCTTCTGAAGTTGTAAAACATACTTTGTTCATTTCTGGCAGATTTCTATATCACCACAGGCCTTTAGACCTCATTGTAATTTTCTGATTTTTCTAGAACTTTGTTTGGCATAATGATTAAGTTCTTCGAAGGTGTTACTATGTATACCTGGCTGGCCTTGAACTCACAGTGATCCTCCTTCCTCAGTTTCACAGATGTTGAGATTGCAGATGTGTGCCACCACACTCACAGTTGTCTGGAACTTTCTCAATTGTGGGTACCTTTTTGTAAGGGCCAGTATTATTGGTGATGGTTGTGTTCTTGTTGCTGTTGTTTGTTTTATTTTTCCATATTTTAAAATGTATTCTTCTCTCATATATTTCATCCCAGCTGCAGTTTCCCATCTTTCTACTCTTCCTAACACCTCTCCCACCTTCTCTGTCCCCTAGATCCACTTCCCTTCTGTTTCCCTTAAGAAAAAGCAGTCCTCCCAGGGATATCAACTGAACACTGCATAGCACGTTCCAATAAAAGTAGGCATGTATCAAGGTTGGATGTGTCAACCCTGTATGAGGAAAAGGGCCACAAAAGGAATCAGAAAAGTCAGAGACCCCTCTCACTCCCACCATTAGGAATTCCACAAGAATACCAAGCTACACAAACAACATATATGCAAAGAACCTAGTGTAGACCCATGCAAGTTTTAGTCTCTATGAGCCTCATTGAGCCCTGCTTACTTGATCCTGTGGGCTGGGTTCTCCTGGTGTCCTCTACCCTAATAGCTTCTACAATCCTTCTTCCACCTTTTCTTTGAGTTCCCTGAGCTCCAGTTACTGTTTGTCTGTAGGGCTCTACATCTGTTCCCATCAGTTGCTGGATGAGACCTCTCTGAAGATGATGGGGCTTGGCACTGATGGATGAATATAGTAGAATATCATTAGAATTCATTTCATTTAATTTTTGCCAGTCATGCTTGGTTCAACTCTGGTCTCTGGGCTATCCAGACATGGTAATCCAGGCAGTGTCAGGAATGGGATCCCTCTTGTGGCATGGAGGGATCATTAGACCAGTCATTGGTTGGCCAGTCCCACAAGTTCTGTGCCACCATTACCAAAGCACTTCCTGCAGGCAGGACAGATTTTAAGTTAAAGGTTTTATGGCTGTGTTAGAGTCCCAGTCCCAACACTGGAAGACATGCTTGATTACAGAAGATGGCCAGATGAGGTTCTATAATTCCCCATTACATCTCTAGGGTCTTCTCTAAGGTAACTCTCATAGATTCAAGGAGTTTCTATTGCACCACCATCCAACATCACCTTCAAAAGGCCCCCTTAACTTCAGTTGTTCTTCCCTCCTTACCCTGTGGAGCAGATGACAGAAATGCCAAAAATCCCTGAGCTTACTCTCTGCTTCTTTTAAATCTCAAAAAAATGTATACATTGATTTCTTTCTTTCTAGATTTCAAAGAATATTCTTTGTATTATGTATTATAAATTAAAATTTCCTGCCATTCCTAAAACTCTTCAATACTATCTCTAAACTTCGGCATAAATTCTGTAGTCCCTGATGTGGTATTTACTTACCACATGTCATTGTCCTGTTTATTATTCTTCACCATATGAGTGTAATAGATTCATTTTCTCCCTCTCCCCCTTCTCTTCCTAGCCCTCTGCCATCCCCTTTCCCTTCTCCCTTTATGATCTATCTCCCTTATTCTCAATTTCTCCCATCCAATGATTCATGTCTGCTAGTCAGATGCACCCTATCACCTCAGGGACAATGTTTTGTGCCCATGTTTTTGTTCATAATGTACAGCATAGCATTGAGGCATCGGAAACATAATAGTATTTAAAATAGCTTTGTTTTAGAAACAAATGAAAACATAAAGGTTGGCATTAAAATGGGCAGAGAGAATGGTCAGTCATATATGGGAAGCCAATGCGTGTTTTTAGTACTCCTTCACTTTCAGAATTTATTACCAATTAGGCAAACCTGTCAAGAGTTTTGTAAAAACGTATTTTTCTAAAAAGATCCCCTTACTCTACATTGCTTATTCACTTTATTTTGTCGCTATAACAGAAGTGATATCTATATTGTTATTTATAATTTCACCTTACAAACAGAATATGCTTGTATAATTAAATGTAAATTATTCTCACTTGTAAGCATAATGGATAACTTCATTCTTAACATTTTACCACAGAGATGATACTAAATCAACACTTGATACATATCCAGAAATTGGAGTGGTGTATTATTTTGTAGTTCTAATTTTAACTTTAATAGTTATAGATATTTACTTAGAACAATACACCTGGACTCAGCTTTTCTGTAGTTGATGTCAACATCCAAATCATCATAGTCAAGAACTAATTTACAGCCATTATGGCAAGATTCACATCAGTCACTGCCTTATGTTTACACAGTCTTAATTATCAATTATACCACAAAAGTACGAAAACAAGTGAACAAGAACAAAAGTATCCATCTGTGTCACACCTGCCTGAAGCTGAAAATTATTTCTGACATTGAGGAAAACAGCAGTACTCCTTGGGTAGCATCATACATTTACATTGTACCTTCTGTCATGCTTCTCTTCTCTACTTCGAGGCTTCATTTTTTGTTGTTCTATAATATGTAATTTAATTCGATGTGATCAGTGTGATCCCTCTCTTGCTTGCTCTCCTTTCTCCTTCCCTCTCTTCTTCCCTCTCTCTCTTTTCTTTTTCCTCCCTTTCTCTCTTTCTCCCTCTCTTTCTTCCACTTTTCTTCCTTTCTACCACCCTTTTTATTCTTTCCCTATCCTTCTCCATATTTTTGTTTCATTTTCTTTAGCCTAAATAGATTCTTTGAAAATCTCCAAAAAGACAAACCCATTTTTGTTTAAATGTTTTATTCTCTATTTGATATAATTTTCTAAATCTATTCTTCCCTAAAATCTATAATGAACTATAAGTGTATCTGAAACAAATGAGTATATATTAGAAGGAAACTGTAACAGCTATTGAGTAAAGGCTAATACCATTTTGAAACCCTGGTCTTTTTCTATTTTTCTCTGCAAAATTCTGCAATTTGCATTTGTAGTAATTTTAAATAATGGAAACCTTTCAAAAAAGGGGGGTATGCATATTTGTTATGGATCTTCTTTTGACCTTTCCAAAGTTATCCTGACAATATTTACAAGTATGTTTCTCTTTTTATTTAACTTGTCTAAAAGTTTTGTTTTGAAAGAAATATCCTGTTATTAGAACATATGTCAAAAGCATTCAATAATTGTTTAAATTTGCCTTTAATTTTGCATGCACTATAAGTAGTAAGCAACAAAAATTTGTCACCTTCTTAAGAAGGTCTGCAGTGTAAGATGCTTTTATGGGATATTAGAAGATATTATCTATCTTTTGGGATCAAACAAATCATTTTTATGTGTAGAGGTTTTGGCATATCAAATAAAGATGTGATAAGTTTGAAATTTTCATCTAAGGTTTACAGTGAACTTCTGTCTGAATAAAGCAGAGTTTTAAGCTACCCAATACTAGGAATGTGCTTATGTAATGATCCGTGACAGAAGGCTGATTCTTTTGGCTCAAGGTATTCAAAAAACATAAATCATTGCTGAAGTATCACCAGTATATAATTAGAAATTGCACTGATCATATGAATTTTATTGAATTCAAGCATTATACACTTAATCCACAGAAGTCACAAAACCAGCAAAAACAGAAGAGATAAAAATATGAACAAAAATAATACATGTAGTAATCTGATACACCATACGCAATATATACTTATTATACCAAAAATTATGAAAGAAAGACAAAAGAATAAGTAAATATGGATAATATATAAAAATGAAGCTATTCTTAGAAAGAGCTTAAGTCACATTAATTAACTCTTTTCTCAGATTTTTTCTTTTCTAAAATAATAATATAAAAGGAAGTTTCTTCCTTTTCAATGAAAATTTTATAGATTTAATAAAATTAAGTAAATTATAATATATGTTACTCAGCAACTTATGAATCTACCTCATATATAATATGATATAATATAATAGTGTAACATGATAAAAATAAATCATTTTTTATACTGACATTACATAATTCTTATTTTCCAATCCATTCTTCTAGGTAACGTCAGATCTCTCAATAGTGTGGGGAAGTCCCATCATCACCATAGAACCTGACAATTCAATTCCATATACACTCCATGTATGTCCTTGGAAACGTGGAACATTCAAAGGTAGTAAGTCCTTAATAAAATTACATTATTAATTACATTGATAAGTGGGAAATATGGTAATAATAAATAGGATTATAATTTATTGTTCTCATTGTGAATAAGTGATATGCGGAATAAGTGATACTCTTTAACTATCAAAATAACTAGAGCTTTGCAGTATGTATTTATGACAGATATTACTTTATATTTGAGACTTCAATATGTCAATAGAAGAAATTTCTAGAAGTGGGATACATAAAGATATCGATGTTTGAAATTTAGTAGATCCACTCACATAACTATAGGAATGGGTAATAAAAACCTATACCTACATAATTAACATATTGAAATAGAGTCAATATTTAGCATGTATGAAGTATTATCTCTTTATCAGTAATAAAAAATTATGTCAAAGTTCCCAGTTATAGTTGACCAGAATTGTTGAATGGGGAATGAGAGGGGAAAGGGTGAAAAGTGACAGAATATAGTAACTAAGTTGCCAGGCTTGATGATGACTTATCCCAACAATCATTGCACTTCGGAAAATGAGAGGAAAATCTTGGATTCCTGGCCAGCTTCATTTAAATTGTAAAATCTTTTTTCTGTTACAAAATAGTTAATATTTAGTACTGAATAATTATGATTCATTAAAGCATTATATCTTTTTTCTAAATTGCAAGATAACGAAATATCCCATTAGTAGAAATACCCTACTGAGAAGATTGCTGTATGATCACTGGACATTATTTTAGAAGCATATTAAGCAGATTGCTTATAATCATGTTGTGGTCTTTGGAAGTACTGACCTCTCATCCCTGTTTTGTCTTTGTAAAGACTGTCTCTACAAAGGATCTATTATACCATCATAACATTTGAAACACTACCCTATTCTAAGCATTTTGATGAAGTAATTAATTTTAGTGTTACAGATAAACCAGAAGATATAGACTGACAAGATTTTAATTTAACATTTTTGTTGTTCATTTTCCAAATAGTTAATCATATACTTGGTATATACTCTTAATTTTAGAATTTTAATTAGTCTTCAATAATAGAAAATAAGTTGTTTGTACATTTCATATTATTTTGTTTTATTGTTTTCAAAGACATGCTTTCAGAATATGATAAACTTCTCATTTAAACTTTCCAAATGGTGTCTTTGAAGCCACATACCATCCTGTCCAAATTTATGATTATTTTCATAATATATAATAATTATTAATTTTTTGTTATATAAAGCAATGAGTTTTATTACTTATGAAAAAGAATCGCAAACTCAAATTATTCAGCTAGATGTAAAAGGAGTCTTTTCTTTTTGGTATGCAATCATTTTTGTTGATGTCAGTAGGTTTGGTTAGGCTATAAATTTTCAGGACATAATTTGATAATCATGTTTGATATACCAGAGCGCTTCACCACAGTTTTTATGAATTAGCCAAATCTAAAATATAAGTTTGTTCATTGATGTGTACTTTACCATAACATATAACATATTATGATAGGTATGATATGGCTTCTGACTCCCATGAATTCATATCTCATTATATATGTATATATATAACTGCATTTAGATATTTAGATACATTGAAACTTAAACCATGGTCACAGGGGAAACAAAGTGAAAAATATTAGTTTCAATGTGTGAATGTGAGACAACTTTAATAGAGGATAATGTATGAGCTGGGATTTTTATCACCTAATGCAATTTGAACAGTTGAAACAATATTACTGAAAACATAATGAATGTAGCTCATGTAAATAAAAAAGTAAATTAATATTATATATGTGAGTAGACTACAGAGTGACAAATATATGCAGACTTTTCCAGGAAGAATCATATTGTATTTCTCATTTAAGTGGGCAATTAACCTTTCTTCATATTCCTCTAAGTATTAGTGACATGTGAAAGTAAAAGTTTCAACTATAGAAAGCTATTACTAATAGAATTTAGTGAAGTGAGATTCATTTAATTACAATAATAAATATACATCATGCATAAGCAGGCTAGGGTTATAGCCGAGTGGTATAGTACTTGGCTTGCATGTATGACTCACTCTAGTTAAGTCAATGGCACAACAAAAAAAAAAAAAAAAAAAAAAAAGAAAAGAAAGAACGAAGTAGAAAAAAAAGAAAAGAAAAAGAGAAAAACATGCTTTAAGAATTTAATGTGTCCTTTTTTTTGCTCTGTGGCCTGAAACTATCTCTAAATTAATGTATAATGATGAATTTATATATCTTAAACTTACAATGGGTTCCATATAATGACAGGAAGATACAAGTAGATACAAGCAGAGAGATATAGTAGACATAGCATGTATAAATAAATACTGATTTATGTACTGATGCTCTATTAGTTTAAAAAACTAAATTTAGAGGGCCAATTTTCTGATAGTTTCTTATCATAATACTTGATTTAGTTTGTAGCATAAGCATTCTTTATATAATAAGAAGAAATTCATTATTATCCAGTGGTGTAGAAGGAAACCAATTTTGGTTCAATTTTGACAGTGGATCATGAATAAGTGACCAGAAGCACACTCTTAAAGAAAACTAATTCACTTCACTCCAGAGGCCATCAACAGCCCATAGCTTATTAGTTATGGGTGAGGAGTGCTCAAGAAAACCTTCTGAATCTGTGCTAGAATATCCTATGCAGGGCTTTGCTAACAGCCACAGAGGCTTTCAATTCATGAGATCAGTGGTCCTTTATTGCCACTGGTTTTTTTCTGATCCTCCCTTACCTCCAGCTTTTTCCAGTTGTTTCAACCCTCTTTGAAACAGTCTCTGTGCTTTGGATATAGTTATAATGTATACATCTTATTTCTGTGTGAGAACCATAATGACTCTGCATTTTGACTAGTTGTAGATTTTTGAACTAACCACTGTTCTCTCTACAAGTAAACTTATTTGATTGTGTCTTAGAACACCACTAATCTATGAATAGTGATGTGTACATTTAGAAGATAGTAGGTTCATTTAGTAGTAGTAGTAGTAGGTTCTACTTGTGAGCTCCCCAACCACAGACTCTTAGCCAGAGTTTGGATACTAGGCATGTGTTTCATCTTATGGAGTGGGCCATAAATCCAATTAGAAAATAGTTGTTGACTCCATAGCATCCATAACACCCATGGGCCTTAGTGAAGTCCACAGGAATCATAGCTAGGTACGACTATTGACTTACATCATGCCACTTCTTAAATAATTTCTGTGGGGCATTGGGCTGTGAGAAGCAGCTGGGTGCTTGGTCAAGCAAGAGCTTGGAACCCTGGAACTGTCGAGGCCCGAGCTGCTGCTCTGGTCTTTGGGTCAGGGTCTAGAGAGAGAGGGGGGGGCGGGGATAAGGGGAAGAAACATGAAGAATGGAGACAAGACAGAGGTTCTGATCAAGTCTTTTTTATTGAAGGGAAATCTGGGGTATTTATAGGCTTTTGCCATGTGCCTTGTAGGCGCGTGGATACCACGTACCTTGCAGGTGTGTATAGTGTGGATAGCACGTGAATAGCACGTGTACCACATGCCATGCAGATGTGGATACCACGTGCACCTTACAGCTGGGGGCACTAAACAGCAAAACAAGATAAAACAAGATATTTATCAGAGTGTGCTCAGCTGTTGTAGGCTTTTAAAAACCAAGTCTCATGTCAGGGTATATGGCTCAAGATGGCTGCAAAGCTGATAGCCGCTTTCTAGCCACTTTCTGCTAAAAGTTGGCTCTCAACAAGGAACCTTTATCGGACAGCAGGAGTTCAGCTCTGCTCCCAGGCCCTGGTTCTTTTCATTTACCTTCAGCCCTCCAACTACTCCCACAGAGAAGTTTATGACCATCAGTGGTGAGGAACAGGCCTCAGGCCCTAGAGAGATTTACATACTAATGAGGTACCTGAAGGCCAGAGGGTGGAGTCAATTAAACATTCTTCCCCAGCCCCTCCCCCATCTCTCCTTCCCTATTTAACTCAGGTCTGCCTTGGGTTTTGGGGTGCATCCAGATCCATCCACCATCTGCCATGACATTAAAGCCTGTAAAAACCCATGGACTTTCTCTGTGAGGAGCTGTGGAGAGTCCTTTAGTGAGCCACAGCAGCCAGGCCTTACTTCCAGCCTGGAGGGACTCCCTGTGTTCCCAGCAGCATTACCTACAGCTGGTGTGACCAATGTGGGACTAGATCACCCATACAACCAAACAAGTACAGTAACCTCTCTCCCACGGGGTGCTGCCAGGGCCTGTTTCTTCTCCCCTCACCCTCATTTCTCTCTGCTGTGGGCTAGCTGGTCATGCTCCCACATGCCCTCTCACCCAGGTCCTTCCATGGCCTCTCGGCAGTCTGAGAGTCTGGGGTCTTGAGACCAGTTGGTCCCTTGCCACCTCTGGGGGCCCAGGGATCCCCAATCCAAGAGCTCTACACCCTAGTGAGACCAGACTGAGACTTCCCCACGCCAGAAGGAGCCCCACTGTGCTTGCCTGGTGCTCTGAGTGGAATGAACTCAGTCAAGATTCCCATGCTCCAGTCTCTTTGGAGCCATGGGAATCACAACAGCCCAACTAGATTCAAAAAGGATTTGCTGTAGAGAAAGTCCACAGGTTTTTACTGGCTTTAATGTCATGGTGGATGGATCTGGATGCACCCCAAAACCCAGGGCAGACCTGAGTTAAATAGGGAAGGAGAGAGGGGGGGAGGGGCTGGGGAAGAATGCTTAATTGACTCCACCTTCTGGCCTTCAAGTACCTCATTAGTATGTAAATCTCTCTAGGGCCTGAAGCCTGTTTCTCACCACTGATGGTCATAAACTTCTCTGTGATAGGAGTTGGAGGGCTGAAGGTAAATGAAAAGAACTGGGGCCTGGGAGCAGAGCTGAACTCCTGCTGTCCAGTAAAGGTTCCGGGGTTCCAAGCTCTTGCTCGACCAAGCACCCAGCTGCTTCTCATAGCCCACTGCCCCACAAATTCCCTCCAGTATTATGAAAGCTAACCATCAGAGAAGAAACTTCCTAATCTATACTGACTTTTCTTATAATTCTTTAATCTTTTTTTTTATAGTCCAGTCATTATCCCCGTTCGAGTCTATACTCTGACTGTTCCTCATCCCATATCTCCTCCCCTGTCTCCAAGAGAACACCCCCCTCGACTTCCACCCTGCCAGAACTCCCGACTCCCTGGGGCCTCAAGTCTCTTGAGGGTTAGGTGCATCTTCTATGACTGAACCCAGGCCCAGCAGTCCTCTGCTGTGCATGTATTGGGGGCATAGTTCCTGAATCTATATTATTTTGTAACAACTTAATTAGATTTAGATATGTGTAAATTTACATTTAATTTTGATTCTAACCCTGTTTCCTGTCTCTATAACATTTTTGAAAAGAATTAAGTATTATAACATTTTTCCATTCTGTACTTTTGTATAGGTTAGTGTTGGGCATGCCATGAGTCACTTTTGATACTTTGTACCATGGTTTCTATCTACATTGTAGCACATAGAAAAATATGTATAAGTGTGTTCCAGTGCATATGTATGAGCATAAAACTTATAAATTCATGTATACATCTATTATAATAATTGGTTCTGAGATGGAATACTTTTGTGGAAAGTAAAAATTTAGATTAATAGTTTAAATTACTGTGGAAGAAACAAACTATCTGAGACAACTATTAAATTCAATTAATATGTTGTGTTGATCTCAAGAATTATGGTAGATCATGTAGTCTATTTTCTTGTTTTACAAGCCTAAAATTTTCATGGAAATAGTAGGAAAAAACAATTCTAGATATTCAAGGGCAAATAAGAATAAGATTTCCATGATTTCTTTATATTATTAGGCATGAATGATCATTTAAAAACATGAATAAATGCAGTACATTGGTGGCATTTGTTTTAATAATAGCACGTATATTCATTCAAATAAAGCATGAACTAACACTGGGAGGGAAGACAGGCTAGTGATTGTGAATTTCCTAGTTCTTCCCAAATCTTGACTTCCTATCTTTCATTGTGGAATAAGCAATGAATGTTCTACTGATGATAGTAAAAAGTTTCATATAATAGATATTGAACACCCACAAAAGGCAGAATATCTGCTTAACGGAATCCATAAACCACTCCTCTGGTTTAATAGTACAGCATCGAGCCTAGAAAACATTGTCCATTTCAAATATTTTCAGAGTTTAAAAAACTACCAATTTAACATTTTGATATAGTAAACATAAACATATACATGATTACATATATATTTTAACTGTAATTATATTATTTCCAGTTTTTAATATTACTACCAATTTTGAATGAGTCCAATATAATATAGCAAAATTAAAATGGATATTTTTGACAGTAACAATTTTATGACAAAGTGTGAAATATTACATGTGTTAAATGTTCACGTGAAAGATTAAACTTTAAATACTATGCTTTTTACAATTATATAAGACAAAATAGTTTTCAAATGAGATAATAAGTAGTAATATAAGTGTCTGAGGAAAAAAAAATAGCACAATCATCTAGGATCGCTGGTACTGAAAGCTAGTGCAGGCTGATTATTGGACAAGTTTTCTTATTACATGAAATCTTTTGAAAAACAAGTATGAAGAATTTGATACCGTTTCCTATAATTTCCATTAAATTTTTCTATAGCCACATAATATTTAACTCTAGTACTACCATTTAGAATTTATGTTTGGTATGTTAGTCATAGTAATGCTGATGCTTAAGACTGTTTCAGAAACTCCTTATTGGTTAGCTCACATCTTGTACACACATTTTGCAGGTGCAATTATGTTTTCCGTTAAGAGCAGAGATGAGGAAGATTCACAGGCAGATACAGATTCGGAGAGAGACGTCTCTTCTCAGGAAACACCATCAGATCCATCTACCATTATTTTTGAGGAATATTCAGGTAAACTTATGCTAGTGTATTTAGTTATTGCACTGTGGATCATCATTCTGATCATCATTTACCTTTAAATTTTACTTATACTTTAAGTGCATAATATGTATCTCAATCTGTGTTGCTTATGCCCGTCAGTATTATTTCAAATTTAATTTTATATAGATTACTTTCTGAATTTCTGCTGCCATAAAATAACAACATTGTCATATCTCACCATGAAGGCTGTCTGTCTTTGTATTAGTTCTAAGCTTTACAATTTCTTTGTTATTAAATGAGGAATATATACTATGTTTCTGACAAAATATTAATAAATATATTGTCAATATTATATGTTTTTATTTAAAATAGGATATGATGGTCATATCGAACAACATTAATAATGTTTTCCTATAAATCTTAAATATTGTAAAACATATATATTTTTAGGTATTGTAAAGGAGAAATATGATAGTAGAGAATTGGAATAGTCAGAGTGTGCATCCTAGAAAATGAGTTGTGTGAATATCAAAGTCATAAGAGGGTATTAGAGAGACGAGGATCAAAAGATGCAAAATTCTCAAAAAAAAAAAAAAAGAAAAAGAGCATAGAGGCATGGAATTGAAATGAATTGTTTAGATATTTCTTTGTATAAATTTGTGTGTGGAGAGCCAACAGAAGGTGGCTATCATCCTTGCAGCTATCTTGAGCCATATACCCTGACAAGAGATTTGATTACAATAGCCTACAACATCTGAGCACACTCTGATAACATCTTGGTTTAGATACCCAGGATCTTCCCCTGGGTGTGTGTGAGACTTAAAGGTGTGATTTAGAGCCGAGACTTAAGGGGGTGACTTAGAGATCAGATTTAGAGATAAGACCTAAGGGCATGACTTAAGGGCGTGGCTTAGAAGTGAGACATATAAAAGGGGAGAGGCAGACAGAAGAATGCAACAGAGAATTAGGCATTAGGATTAGGCACTTAGCACTTGGAAGAAGTAACTTGGAACTTGGAGGCACTAGGGACTAGGAACTAGGGACTAGGAACTCAAGACTTGGGACTTGGACTAGGAAGAGAGACTGAAGAATAAACGGGATTGACTCACACTCTGTCTGGTCTCCATTACTCGCGTCCATCCTCACTCTCTCTCTCTTGCTGAACCCCGACCCATGGACCAGAGCAGCTTGGGGCAGTGCAGGCTCTAACAATTTAGCCCCCAAGGCTTTTGGCAGTGCAGTTTCCAATATTGATAGACTGGCCCGAGACATCTTGGCCCCAAGCGTGGGGTAGCTTGGGTCGTGACATTTTTGGTGCCCACCATGGGGCAGCTCGGGCAGCAACATTTTTGGCACCCAACGTGGGGCTAGCTCAGCTCTCAACATATGTGAATGTTTTAGAAGCTAGGGTAAAGTATTTTTCCTTCAGAGCATTAATACTTGACTTAAAACTAAACCGCTTCTTAAGTTTATTACACTGTGGAAATAAATACATAGCTGAAACAGGCATAAAACCAGGAGCCTTGTGCATTTGCCTCATCATACAGGACAGTGCTTCTCTTACTGCTTACAATTGTAATGAAAGTTGTTCCTGGTGTTCTCACATTTCCTGGTAAATCCAATAAAAGTAACTTAAATGTCATCCATGCATGACCGTAATTCCAGCATTAGATACTCGAAGGCATAAGAATTATGGGGAGGTCAGTCACAACATGGGCTACATAATAAGTGCAAAGAAAAACAAAATAAAAAAGGAAAGATAATTTGAATATATGTTTATGAATATCAAAAATTCTTAGCCCTATATTAAGAAGTGCTTGTTTGTTGTTGTGTCTTTAGTTTTATTTTGCTTTGTTTTGTTTCAGATGAAAAGGTTAAAACTCTAAAAATCTGGTATCATCTTGAAATTCATAGTTCCCCTGGACCACCTGTAGATACAATTGAACTTCATTGTATTGCTCTGGTAAGAACTTTGTAAATGGTCATAAACTGTCATTTGGCAAATATAACAGTTATACACTCAGTTTCTATCCTTAAAACACATATTTCAAAGGAAAATACTGATATTAGGCAATCAGTCTACTCTTTAAATGCTTTGGAAAAATAACTTTCAATTTTATTTCAAATTAATTTAAAAAAATCTGGCAAATCAGAGCTTGTATATTTAATGTGTAGTTCTTAAAATGTGAAGAGGTCAAATACATTGGGTTTTTTACATTTTATTTGAGTTGTGTGTTATTGTACATGTGTATCTACTACAGTTTGCATGCAGAATTGAGAAGAGAACTTGTAAAGTGTCATTTTTTTCTATATTGGTCTTGGCAATTGAGCTCAAGTGTTGTTGGGCTTGGTCACAAGCAGTTTGGCTATCTTCCTGGCCCCGGATAATTTTTAAGAAATAAAATAGAACCAAAGATAATAAGAAAATAGTACCAGAAAGCATAAGAGATAGTAAGAGCCTAGTGTTTGTTGTTGGTTGGTTTGTTTCTTCTTGATTTGGTATGGGTTTTTTGTTGTTACTGTTATTTTTGTTTCTTAGAGAGTGTATGTATCATGTTATTAAACTAACACTGTTTGTGAGACCTATCTGACTAGTAGATGAGGATAAATGAACAGGACCAAGTGCTTTCCTTCCGTTTTGTTTTTTTTTTTTTTAATCTCCAGCTCTAGGCAGAATTGGTAGGCCAGTGTGTAGTTTATTGTAAATGATCATATTTGTGTTTTTGACATACAACTCTCCTGTATTTTTTTTTATTTGTTTGATACCTGGAAACTTCTTTAAATGCTAAGTTCTATAGTAGTCTTACAAACTTCATCAGATTGCTTAGAAAACCAGTAAAATGTAGCATCATTCTAAGGCTGAATTATTTGTATAACAAATGATGAGAAATTGACCTCATGGTAATAATATTATTTATGAAAAACATATCTTAATTATGTTATCTCTTTCTGGAGTGCTTGCCATTAAAGCTGTTTTATAATCTGGTATTGTTTGTCAAGTTTAATTGGGGATAACATATATGAGATTAAGATTTAATAAGGATATATTTAGTATTGTACCTGGAAACAAAAATAAAGTAACACAAATGGCCTTAAGTAATACTGTATTTTTTCTGTTTGCTTCTTTAGAGAAATGATTTTCTTGACCATAAAATTGATCATATCTTTTTTTCTTTCATAATCCTAGGAGACAATATGCATTGAAATTCCTATTGTGAATTCAAAAAATAGTCCTGTTTGTTTGGATGTGAAATTAACATCTTCTGCCCTTAATGGACCAGCAGAAATGAAACTGGGTTCATTGGAAAGTGTGAACTATATTGTGTGGTATTCTCCAGCAAGCACAGGCTATAAAGAAGAAAGGTGTGTTTTGGGCTTTGATTGTAATTTGTTGTTGAGCCTTTGAAGATAGAGCTTTAAAATTATTGCTTTACATACCTTGTTCTCTGACATATATACTATTCTCTGATAAGAAATAATTAACAGTTGTCTTTGTTTACTTCAATGCAAAATTACTAATCACTGAAATATCAAATTAAAACATTTCAACATTTCTTATTTTCCTTTTTCACTAAACAAATATTTCTTAGTCCAATAACTGAACTGAGGATAGTTCAAGAGAACTAGGGTTTTAACTTTTACTTTTCTTGATAAAAATTCAATTCTCCTTTTGAGTAATTAGGTATGAATCATTTGCTTACAAGGATAGACAAATTTATATTTTAAATATTATCTTCTACTAGAAACATGCACACACATATACATACTTATAAATATTATAAGTATGTTAGTGTAGTTCTGAGTATGTTGTCTCATAGAATGATAACTGGAAATCATTTATATTACTTCTCACAAAATATAAAAATAACTACTTATAATTTTAATGAAGGGATACTAAAATGATACATATTTTAAACCTTAACAAATAAAGTCTATAATAGTGTAAATCAGGAAAAGAATAACTTATTCCTCCACTAACCTTGTTGGTTGCATTTGTAATCCCACCACTCAAGAGACAGAGGGATCTTTGAGTAAGAGGCAAGCACATATTACATAGTGAGTTCTCAACCAGTTTGAACTAAAATGTGGCTCTGTCTCAAAAAATATTAAAAAGAAGAACTATAGGAAGAGGAACAGGATGATTAAAAAAAGAAAAGAAGAACAGGATGTTATTTAAAAATCTTGTAATACATTACCATTAGAAATGTGGACTTCTCTCATTTCTCTAATATGACCCGAGGATTTACAAGTACCAATCGAAACTTCAGTTTTCTTTATTTGTATGTATGATAAGGCATACTCTAGGCTTCTTATCATTACTTACTTGCTCTAGTATTAATTGGTATATATTTGATATACGTAAAATTCTTACAACAAGAATAAGCAAGGCGAATTTACTCATCCCATTCTTATAAAAAATGAAATTCAAACTCAAAAATTTAGGTGATTTGATCAAGGTTAGATAAATACAATACAATAAAGCTGAGAATCAACTCAGTGATAAATTTATAATTTTACAAACACCATCTTCTGAGAGGGGAGTTCATGCTGATTATAAAAGTGTACTTTAAAACCACATATTTATAATGACCTTCACAAAAATGTGTGCATGCATTTAGTTCAACAAAATATATTTGATTTAACTACAACTATAAACTAGGATTTTTTAAACACTGACAATTAAAATATTTCTGTGATCAATTTTCATTCATTCAATAAACATATAAATCTATATTAATAACAAATTTTCTTAATAATTAATAAATTAATCTTCCCACCCAAAATGTAAAAATTACAAATATATTCATGGTAGGACTAGAATATATAATACAGTAATGATTAAATATGCTCTATTTGAAACCAGATATTTCTACCATTTTATATTTTGATCTTCTATTTTTATTATATAAATTAAAACAATTAACAAGATTTTTAAAATTTCTCTACAACAGCATAATTTTTCAGCCTGAAATGGGTGAAGAGTTCTGGTATTTACTGAAACTAACAACTGAACTTCCAAAATCAAAGAGAATACCAGAAATGCAGTGTGATCTTGGAAAGTAAGTTCTGTTTAGTAATTTTGTTGTATAAAAAGAAAAAACACTGTTGCAAAGCATTTAACCTTTTAAAATACAAAATAAATGCATTTCTAATATGAAAATCTATCAAAGAAACAGATTGGGGAATGGTTAAGAGTTCCCTACCAAACAAGCATGCTTGCAACGGAGAAAAAGGGACTACTGCAGTACAGAACAAGCTCCTCCCATATTAAGGCTTACAAAATAAAATGGAAAAGGAAGTAAAGTAGAAGAAAGCTGGATAAGAGAAAATAGAAGAATCTAGCATCCCATTCCCAGTAGACACTGAAGGGAGTTGAACTTGTTCTTGTGTTAAGCTTAGGAACAAGTTGATTTCAGGGTAAGAGAGAGGTCTGGTTGAAGTTTTGTTTGCTCAAAGATGAGTGTATGCCATACGCAACTGTGAAAAGTAGGCCAGTTTTTTTTTTCATGTCTAACAATTAAAAGTTTATTATTATTGTATGAGCATGTGTATGTACAGTTTTATTGTGTGAAAGCATAGAATTTATTATCCGGTCTATGAATGGAGATCAGAAGTCAATTTGGATAGTTGATTCTTTTTTTTCTACCTTATTGTGGAGTGAATATACGTGCCCATATGCGCGCGCGCGCACACACACACACACACACACACACACACACACACACACACACACACACTTGAAGGAGAATCATGAACATATCTACTCATGCTGGGTGTAATAATATATTTTATTTCCAACTCATTTTTGTAACCTAACCTTTCATTTCCTATTTTAGTTTTCTGATTGTTTCTATTTTTTAAAGAAAATGTCCACATAACAAAAATGAACCATTTTAAAGTATACAGAACAGTATCATTTTATAATGCTGTACAACTACAGACCACCATCTTCCATGCCATTTTGGCTATCCTAAAAGAAACAATTCCATTAACCTGTCACTGTAATTTGATCTCTCTCCCTTGACTTGGAAAATACAAGTTTGATTTCTCTATTTTAATACTACATAAAGAGAAATTATACAAATTTTAGCTTTCATGTCTGAATTCCATGTACAAATATAATATTAACTGCTATTTCTACATCAATCAGACAATTCTCTAAGGAACCATCCACATGAGTAATAGATCCATAAATAGACTTTCTTCCCCGGCCAAACAAAAGCTCACAGTAATTTGAATTTCTTCTCCCTATTATTACTCATGCAAACACTTAATTTTCACCTATTGCTACTCGAGCCTTCCTTGTTTCGCAGCTGGATTTTAATACTATAATAATCACAAGTAGTTACTGTGCTTCCTCTTCCTAATCACTGTATGTTATTTTTCTGCCCAGTTTCCATGATGAAAACATCATACTTGCTTAAAAGCAACCAGTCAAAGCTACTTGGTTCTTCCAGCAGATAATCAGGTGCTTTAGGGTGATATGAGAGGACATTTCTATTCAGTCTTCTGACCTGTTGTTCAGTGTCATTGCATTCACTACTAGTAGAATAGTATCATACCTTATTCTCCGGCATGAATAGACATTTTATACAATGAGCTTCGGTTAGTACTGATTTGAAACCATAGATTTCTTCACGTGTTATTTACTAAGACCTTAGATTTTTTTTTCTATTTCAAAAACTCTGATTCTTTCATTATAAATACATGTTAATCCACTTTGCAAAAATACTAATTTTTCTGCAAATTGTGTTTGAAAGTAATTATGTTTGAAACCCCTTAGTTGGGGCTTCTATTCCTGAACAAAATATCGTAACCAAGAAGCAAGTTGGGGAGGAAAGGGTTTATTCAACTTATACTTCCACATTGCTGCTCATCACCAAAGGAAGTCAGGACTGGACCTCAAGCAGATCAGGAAGCAGGAGCTGATACAGAGGCCATGGAGGGATGTTACTTACTGGCTTGCTTCCCCTGGCTTACTCAGCTTGCTTTCTTAAAGAATCCAGCACTACCAGCCTAGTGATGGCACCACCCACGATGAGCCCTCCCACCCTTGATTACTAATTGAGAAAATGCCTTACAGCTGGATCTCATGGAGGTATTTCCTCAAGAGAGGCTTCTTTCTCTGTAATAACTCCAGCTTGTGTCAAGTTTACACACAAAACCAGTCGGTACAATAAGCATACACACATTGTTCCTTCTTCTAATTGCTATATATATGTATATATTCAGTTTATGTATTTTGAAATATACACACATCCATATACACATTCAGATAATAGATATGTGTGTATCTGTAGTCCATAACATTGTTTAGATCATTTGATTAATTTCTGTAGATGACAGATGAGTAGCATTTTATAATTTCCTCATTGAGGAACAATATTTTTAATTTGCATTGGCATGCATTATACAATCAAATCAGACATTGTTTCTCTCAAACATATACAAGTATTATGCAATAACAAGTTTTTAAGGGGGATATAATTTAGCAAAAAATGAAAAAGCTTATTATATCATTGATAAGTTTATAAACACCAACAAATTTACTACTTTTGATTTTTCTCCCAGGAAGATCATTCAAACCCTTCCTTTATATAATCCTACACATGAAACTTTAGAATTGAGAATAAGGAACAGTAATCCTGAAAATTTTGTCATAGAGCTTAACAGAAAATTACCAGTAAGTACATTCAGAAATCTGTTAAATTGATTGCTACAACAGCATTTTCTAATTGTACTTTTAGAATTCTAATGCAATATTACCATTAGAATCACTAATAATAATTTAAATTTTGATGTTTAAAAAGTGATATTTTATTCTCTTTTATATTTGTTCATGAATTATAATCTGTTATTTAACAACTTCATTTTAATATAGTATTGGGATTATATATGTAAATTATGCTCAATATGCTGGTCATATTTTCTGACCATATTATTAATCAGATTTCATAATATTCTCTGAGAAATATAATTTTATCTGAAGTTATTATATATTTACAATGTCTTAAGTACAATGTTTTTTTTATTTTATTTAATCTTATTTTTTTACACTCCAGATTTTATCCCCCTCCTGGATATATAAAACAAATAATGTTTGTAACTCCTAACATTTATCGTGGAAACACAAGCCTTAGACTTGGCACACAAACTTCCACCTCAAAAAAGTATTGATTTTTGGTTTTCTTGTGTCTTTCTGAATTCTCGCAGTTGGTCCTTCTACCCCACTCTACCACGGAGCTATCTGTTTACTTTCATCCCTCTGGACTTGGGAGACAGGGTCATGAAACGTGCATTAACTTCTATTGTACTCAGGTATGATTAGTATGTTCTAAGACAAAGGTGATTTAATGGATTTCAAAATAAATATATGCATAAGTGCAGTTCATGCAGCTATTATCTTTTGTAAATAAACCACTTTCATTGCAAATCATTAAAGGAACGTTTTAAAATACAGTATTATATTACCAATCTGTAAACAGCTAAATAAGATATTTTGTAGTCTTTAAACCTAGAAATAGAGCAATAAGTTCTTTCTCATGTGTGAGATAAAATAAGATAAAAAATACTCATTTTAATATTTCCTAAACCAGCTGAACACTGGTTATGATTTCAATCAGTCTGAGCACCCACTGTCTATCTGCTGAAAATCTCCAGTTTTCAATGGTGAAATTTGAACCAATAATTCATCTCTTCACCTTCTAAGTCCAGACGTTTTAACTTTTCCAATCTTTCTTTCTAATCCTTGTGCCTTTTTTGCCCTTTGTTATCCCCAAATGATTCACATATTTTTATTTAATTCATCACATTGACATCTTTTGCAATTAAAAGCAGTTCATAAAATTCTAATTGAATGAACTTTTGTATGAACAATGCATACTATGTGCCCAAGTGTCTAAAGAACAAATTTTAAAGTAAGCTTTATAATTTATTTTTGAAGTATAAATATTTAAAATAGCTCTTAACCTTTTTGGAAATTTTCCTGTAAATTTACTCTCCTTTCTGGATTTGCTACCTGAACTGACATGTACAACTGAGTGGATACTTAACTAAAAAGGGGATAAGGGCAGTAGTAGTCAGATAACATTAACTATTTTCAAAAATTAGCCTGAACTGAGAGAAGTGGATATGATTTGTTAATCTTACATTTGCTTCTGGTCTACAGTCATACAAACAGCTTTATGTCCTAAACTTCTAACATGGCAGAATCCTAAGATTCTAATACTAGCTTTAAATATTATGGATTCATTATGCTACCTGAGCCTGTAAGAGAAGTTACATTGCCCTATCACAGAATAAGGATAATAATTGTAAATGGAAAATATGGTAATTAAGCTTTTCTTTGATTTTTGTTGTTAAACCTATTTTTTAGTTTTCAAATGTTTTGGTTTTTTTTCTAATAGTGATCCTCATTTATTTTTTCATACACAGCTGTGCAATTCATTTCTTCTAAAGATTAGATACCAAAAACTTTTTTAAAATACAGAATTGTTTAAAACTCCATAGCTTCTCCAGTGTGAGGAGTCACTTGTGTTACTGACCTTAATCATTCTGATGAGTGTAAGAAGAAATATTAACATAGTTTTGACTTATATTTCCTTGATGGCTAAGGTTGTTGAACATCCCTTAAGTGGTTCTTAGCCATCTGAGACTATTCTGTTTAGATCTTTACCCCCTTTTTAATTGAGTTATTTATTTTCTTGATATCCATGTGTTTTTTTAGTTCTTTATATATTTGGATATTAGCCCTATATTACATGCATAGTTGATGAAATAGTTTCCAATTCCATAGACTTCAAAGTGGTCCAAATGATGATATTGTTTGCCATACAGAAGCTTTTCAGTTTCATGAGGTCCCATTCATTAATCATTGATCTTAGTGTCTGTGCTAACAATAATCTGTTTAGAAAGTCTTTTCTGTGACAAGGAGTTCAAAGCTATTCCCCAATTTCTCTTAGGATCAGCATATCAGGTATTATGTAGAGGTTTTTGATACATTTGGAATTGAGCAGGTGATAAGTATGTATCAATTTGAATTATTCTACAGAGAGTCATCTAGTTTGATTGGCACCATTTGTTAAAGATGCTGTCTTTCCAGTGTATCATTCTAGTTTTTTTATTAGAAATCATTTGCCCACATATGTATGGATTTATATGTGGGTTGTTGATGTGAGTCTATTATTGAATGTGTTTGGTTTTGTGGCAATTACATGTTGGATTTGTTACTATAGGTTTGTAGGATAGTTTGAGTTCAGGGATAGTGATACTTCCAACAGTTCTTTTTATTATTTGGGATTGTTTTTAGCTATCCTCGTTTTTTGCATTTCCTTAAGAAGCTGAGAATTTTCCTGTCAAGATCTGTGAAGAATTTTGTTGTAATTTTGATGAAGATTGTATTGAATCTGTAGATCGCTTTTGGAAGGATATCCATTTATACTATATTAACACTAATCCATTAGCATGGCAAATCTTTCAATCTTTAGACATCATCCTAAATTCATTTCTGCAATGTTTTAAAGTTTTATCATTCAAATATTTGAGCTGTCTATTTGCAAGAGTAGGGTACGAAAGATGTCAACTATCAGTGTGTGAGGAACAATATATGGTTTAATCTGTAGAAGTCTTTCTTTTACAAACATGGATGTCCTTGTATTTGGGGCATGCATAGATGTTAAGAATTGAAATATCATCCTGTTGGATTTTTTCCTTTGATGAGTATATAGTATCTTCTGATTAGTTTGGTTTGAAATCTACTTCATCAGCTCATTTTTTAGGTATATTTGCTTTGAATAAATTTTTCTGAAGGTTTACTCTGAGGTGATATCTATAATTGATGTTATGGTATATTTGTTGTATGAAGTAGAATGATTGATCCTGTTTTCCCTTCCATTGTTTTAGTCTGTTTCTTTTTACTGAGAGATTAAGACCATTATTGTTGAGAGATATCAATGACCAGTGTTTGTTTATTTTTAGTATTTTGTTGTTATTCTTGTTTTGTATGTTTGTGTTTTCCCTCTTGATTTGCTGGTCTGTGGTTATTTACTCCTTTCTGACTTCCTGAATATGGTTAACTGATTTTGATTGGAATGTTTTTTTTTTCCTACTGCTTTCTATATTGTTGGATTTGTAAACAGATATTACTTAAATTTGAGTTTCTTGAGCTATGTCTTATTTTCTCCATCTAATTGTGATTGGAGATTTCTCTGGATATACAAGTGTAGGCTGACACCTACTATCTTTTAGAGTTTCAAGAGTATTTATCTAGGCCCGTCTGGCTTTTAGAATCTCCATTAAAATTCAGGTTCTCTTCTAATAGTTCTGTCATTATATGTTACTTGGTCTTTGTTTCTGTTCACGTTTTGATATTATTTCTTTGTTCTAGTGTTTCATTGTGAGCTCAGGGGAGTTTCTGTTCTGGTCCAGTCTACTTGGTGTTCTGCACTCTTCTTGCACTTTGATAAGCATTCACTTCTTTAGGTTAGGGAAATTTTCTTCTATGGTTTTATTGAAAATATTTTCTGCACCTTTGACCTGAGTTGTTGTTGTTGTTTCTTCCTCCTCCTCCTCCTCATTGTCTTCTCCTCCTCCCTCTCCCTCTCCCTCTCCCTCTCCCTCTCCCTCTCCCTCTCCCTCTCCCTCTCCCTCTCCCTCTCCCTCTCCCTCTCCCTCTCT
>JANHMN010000005.1:87443232-87500402 GCA_030674055.1 Rhabdomys pumilio
CTCCTCCTCCTCCTCCTCCTCCTCCTCCTCCTCCTCCTCCTCCTCCTCCATGCTCCTTCTTCTCCTTCTTCTACTATTCCTCTTATTCATAAATTTTGTCTTTTCACACTGTCTTAGAATTCCTGGATGTTTTGTGCCTACAGTTTTTTTTTTTAACATTTTCTTTGACAGACATACATTTCTTCTATTATGTCTTCAATGCTAGATAGTCTTTATTCTATCTTTTGTGTTCTGTTGATAAGGCTTGCCTATGAGTTTCCTGTTTGAGTTCCTAAATTTTTTATTTATAGATTTCTTTGTTTGGGTTTTTCCTATTGATTCTATTTCCACTTTCAGGTCTTGAACTGTTTTGTTCATTTCTTTCCACTGTTTGTGTTTTGATAGATTTCTTTAAGGAATTTATTCATTTTCCCTTTCATATCTATAAAAGTTATTTTAAGGTCTTTGTCTTATGCTACAGCTACAATGAAGTTCTTATTGCCTGCTGTGATAAGGCTGTTGGACTCTATTTAATTCATATTATCTGTTTGTCATTAATTGTTTTTTAGGCTAGCATTTAGGCATCTACATTTGGGAAGATTGTAATTCTAGGTACCAGTATCTGTTTTGCCTTAGTTTGGTAGATGCTATGTGTTGTAGTAATTATTACAAAATGCATCCACTGGTCAATCCAACTGTCTAAGCTGCAGCAGCTCTGCCTAGCTCAGCCACATGCATGCCTCAACTAGAAATGGCCATCTAGAAGCGCCACCCATGAGACACTAGCATGGGAGATGACTCTGCCAATCTTCCATGCTGTCTCTGCAAGGCTGGGCAGTGCCCAGACCATCCTGCCAAACACACAGACTCGGTACAAATGAGACTCTAATGCTTAGATTAACCAAAAACTTATACATTTAGTAATGATCAATAACAAGATACCCTTACAATCAGAGAAGTAACCCAATACCCAACGTAGATATACCAACTACCTTTGACTGCTCCAGACAAACATAACCCTTCATGTTCTCCTCTCTCGTTCTCCATCTCCCTTAGCTCCTCCTCTTCCTTCTCTTCCTTTCCTTTCTCCTCCTCTTCCTCTCTTTACTCCTCCCACCTTAGCTCCTCCTACAGTTATGCTTATCTGTTTCTGTTGCTTTCTTTGGTTCTTAAGAGGTTGTAGTGTCTTTGTGTTGCATGCTAGGCTATTTATTTGGGATCCTGCTAGTTGTGGCTACTGGGGGTTCCTCATAAAATGTGTTTCTAGGTATTGTATGTTGACATTTAGGAATTGGGATGGACTTGAGGGTGGCTGAGTGTATCCACAGGAGGGATGATAGCATAGTGATTTACCAGGATCTTCTTATTCCCCTGGGAATGAGGGTAGAGAGTGAGGAGAGGCTACCACAGGTATTCCTCTGCAGAGCTGGGAATAAAACTACCATAATGATTTGGGAAGAAAGGAGGGAGAAGTGAGTATCTGCAGTTAGGCTACCTGCTTCTGTGGCTTGAGTGGTCAGTGGGTTCACAGGGAATGCCTGCTGGAGTTGGGGGCCATAATAGAGTAAATTTTTAAAACTTGGTTCAATGTTTTATATATTCATTGGCTATAACACAATAAGAGAGGTATAAAAACTCCTAGGCTTCACAGTTTCACAAGGTGGGTTACAGAGTATAAAACTGAAAGGCTAAAAAAATGTGGATGCATTTCTGGGCAGGGCTGGCCTCTAATGCCTGGTGGAGGGGTTCTCATTCCTAGAGGGAGTATACCTATAGATGTTCCTCAAGCAGTCTGAAGGCCAGTTGGTGTCTCATGGATGGTCTCATACCAGGTGGAAAAGACATAATTCTTGGATGCAGGGTCTTTATGCCTTCAGGCAGAGGCATCTTGGTGGGTAATTGTTGGCCTCTAGCATCACTGGCAGTAGCAGGAACTGTGGCATCTGTTACATTGCTTCTTCCCTGTGGAGTCATGACCTGCTGGGATATACCTCCAACTCCTTAGACATAGTGTACTAATTCATTAGGAGCTTAGAAAGTAGGTTCTGCAGCTGATATTACTCTGCCAGTTGTCCACCCAACAACAGAACCACCTGTGTCATCAGCTAATGGCACATGAGTAATGGCAGTATGTTTAAGATATGGACGCTCCATAGTCAGTGATACCAAGTTCTCCCCATGTCACCAGACCAAACACAAAACCCAATTTTCTTCACTCTGGTCATTTTGCGTTCTTTGGCTTGATCTTCTAAAATACCACAACCACAGAGGTTCAAATTCATATGCTCGTCAAATGCCTTAAAGATACCAGTAAAGCCTCTGCCATCTTTCATTGTAGTCAATATGCTGCAGTATCTTGCTACTCTTACCTATACTCTTGATTCCTGTTTCAAAATAGCTGTAATCAACAATAAGATTTCAAGATCTTTAATACCTTGGGAAGGACTATAAATAAAGGTATGGTACAGTTCTATTAGAAACAATATAATCTTGACTGAAATTTGTCAGATAGTAGATAGATCCTGTTTTCCCAGACTTCCACCACACTGATTTTCCAAAACTGCTTTAACCACTTCTTGATATCTTAAATAAAAATGCCATGTCTCCCTTCTGTCTAGAAATCACCACAGGAACTGGCTACTACTGAGAACATCATGAGTACAGGTCATACTCTGAGTTGCTCAGTTAAGCTGTCCTGCTTTTGACTTGGACTTCACCTCTGATTCATGCTGTTCAATGTTATTCATGGAAAGGTGTAAACAATCCCTTGTTTGTTCCATCAAGTTGCAAATCACTGTTCAGAACCAAGTATTCGACATCTCGAGCTGCCCTTTTTCTCTGTGCCACAAAGATTTTTTTTCAATTAATAGTGTGTATAATATTTTCTTCACATAATATCAGATCATTTTTTTACCTTCCAAATGTTGTGTTTGTATCTGGGTGTATATATGTTTGTAATACAATAGATTAAGATTAAAATTTCATTGATTTACCCCAGCTAAAATATCAGCCATTAAAGAAATGACAGAAATTTGGCAAGATACCAACAAAGAGGATTCCCTATGCACTGCTTGTGAGATGGAAAATTAGTCCAGCCACTGTGGAAATCAGTATGCTGTATCCTAACAAAACTAAATAGTTCTTCATATAACCCAGTTACACTTTACCTGGGTGTTTATGTGAAGGACTGCAGGTCAACACATTACAGTGATACTTGTACATCAATGCTTATTGTTGCGCTATTTACAATACTTAAGTTATATAACCATTGTAGGTGTCAAATAACAAGAATTGCTTTAATTGGGGTTTTTATTGCTATAATGAAACACATGACCAAAGCAACTTGTGGAGAAAGGGCTATTTGGCTTATATTTCCACATCACTGTTCATGAATGGACAAATTCAGGACAGGAACAAAAACAGGTCAGGAACATGCAGGCAGGAAGTGGAGGCCAGAGAAATACTGCTTACTGACTTATTCCTTGTTGCTTGCTCACCTTTCTTCCTTATAAAAACGAGGATCACCAGTTCAAGGGTGGCACCATTCTCAGTAATCTACCAGTCTCTAATTAAGAGGAAGTCCTACAGGCTTACATATAGCCTGATCTTATGGAGGCATTTTCTCATGTGATTCTCCCTTCTTTCCAATGATTCTAATGTGTATCAAGTTGACATAACACTAGCCATCACTGAAATGGGTGCATACAAAATATGACACATAAAGAGGGAGAGAAGAGGAAAGAGAGGAAATTAGAAATAGGGAGAAGGAAACAGGATTTTGGTCAGTCACAAATACGAAAGTTATATTATCTACAAGACACTATAGATAATACTAATGAGTGAACTAAGTATAGCTCCAAAACAAACATTGCCTATTTTTTCTCATTTGTAGTTCCTAGATTCTATATAAATAAATTTATACTAGGGAGGTAAAGAGGAACAATGAAAGGGAATACAGAATAAGAAAGTCAATGGTAGTAGTGCATTCAGGGGAATATGCTTACTTATACAGAAATGTCAGTATGTGATTCAGTCAGTACCATATACAATGAGAAATATTGCACAGAACAATAAAATAAACAGTTTTATAAATCTTAAAAATCAAATATATGTTCAATTATGGTTGTTTCTTTTTTCAACAGTTTAAAGAATGGAAATTCTACCTGTTTGGAGTAGGACTATTCCCCAGGCCTATAGAAATGGAAAGAATAACCACTATTCTTGGTCTTCAGGC
This sequence comes from Rhabdomys pumilio, assembly GCA_030674055.1. Classification (NCBI taxonomy): domain Eukaryota; kingdom Metazoa; phylum Chordata; class Mammalia; order Rodentia; family Muridae; genus Rhabdomys; species Rhabdomys pumilio. The sequence goes on from JANHMN010000005.1 coordinate 87,447,446, forward strand.
TTCTGTCATGATACATTTCAAAAATCCTACCAGTGAAGATGTTTTTGTTGATCTCATATTAACAAGTAGGTTATTTTTCTTATATTTTATAGCTATCTGTCTTTTTTCATCATAAAATAAAAACATTTTATAAAATAAAGCCATATAAATAATAAATAAGATATGTTTTCTGAAACACACTTCTTAAGTTGTAAATGGAGAATCTATGCACCAATTAGAGGTCTTCTGATCTTAATTTTAAATTTGTATATGAGTTAGTTGATATATAAGATTATTATGAAATATTTCAAATATTCCACTTCTTATTATGCAAAAGTTTATAGAAATTCTAGTGATACTTTTTAGGGGTTCTGAAATCTTCCTGTCCAAAAACACAAAAAGAACTATTTCACCCTTGGCCCTAGAGTTTTTGTTTAATTGCCCACTGCATATGGAAAGATGTATAGATAGATATATAGATATAATACATAGATAGATATAGATAGATAGATAGATAGATAGATAGATAGATAGATAGATAGATAGATAGATTGATTTACAAACTTGGCACTAGAGACTTTGTTTACTAACCTACTACATATGGATGGATATGGATGGACAGATAGATTTACAAGATAGCAGGTATTCTAACATATTTGTCTCTTCCCTCCTATTCCCTCTACCCATCTCCCTGTTTACATTTTACAGCCCACTTATTCCACCTCTCTATTTTCACATTTCCTGTTTGCTACCATACCTCCTCCCTTAAGGGCTTTTCTTCCTTGCAGCTATTAATAGCGTCTATCTAATTTCTTGGATTCTACAGTAAATACAATTTAAAAACACAAAGCTATAAACTTCAATGTAAAACCTACTTATGGAAATCATGCTTCTTTTATCTCAGAAAAGTTGAGAGTTTTTAAGAGAATCTGTGCTTCTTGCATTCATAAATTTGATTTTTCAGCATTTTAAAGGCTAAATCCAGTAGTATTAGTGAACATGGTATACAGACAGAGAGAATAGACTGGAGTTGAGAAGCACAGTTCCAGGAAGTTGGAGCCATTTATAGCAGAAAATTCAATGACCTTGGTATATAGAAATCATGTGGTACATTTTTCACATTTCTCCCATATCTGAGAAAATATTGATCCTTTAAGGAGCATAACCATTTCATGCAGTTATTTTATTTCCAAGTAACTATGTTATATAAAATAAATGATTCTAAAGGCATTTTATATTATTAATATGTTTTATGCCAGATCTGTGTTTAGCTATGCTCAAATTAAAATTGTTCTGTACTTAAAATCATAATAAATATATGACCCCAAAACTGAAAACACTTTTTAATATTCTCATCTTTTGTTTCTGAACTTTGAACTCCTCAACTGGCACTCCCCAAGACCACTTCCCAAATAATCATTTTCAAGAAAACTCTAAAACAGGGACCCCCTAAGGTATTTATCTTATTCAGTTGTAAACATGAGAAGATTAAGGGACAGAGAGGGCTAGCAACTTGTTTTTGAGAACCCTGAAGTCTGTTGACTAATTAACTTGAAAGAGCCCCAAATCTCTGTACTTTCAATATACTATACCTTCCACCAGTCACACTAAGGATTTTATTGAGTCAACTTCACTCTCCTTGTATTTCATATACTCATGAGTTCAGATGACATACAAATGTTCATCATGATTTGTTAGAAATATAATTGAAAGCATTTCTTGGAACACTGTGTGTTACTGTTTATACAATTTAGGAAACTGTTTTCAGTTATTTATGTTAAGAAGACACTTTTTTGACCTATTAGTTGATTGCACTAAATGAAGCCTGATTATCACTCTATAGTTATCTTTATAAATCGGCTACTGTCAAAACACTTTAGAATTGCCAACAACAGGTGAGCAGTCAGTGCTATACTTCAACCCTGGAGATTATTTATGTTCTTGAGGAAAAGAATTTAATTCTTTTCCAATTTCTTACCTATTTATAATGTATTTGCATCATTTCTACCCCATCATTTTCCTTTCTTACTAATACCCCTATTCTTAACCAGTCCTTTGTTCTCAACAAATTTCCTGGCAAAAATACTTCAAATATTGTCTATATAACTATGGGACTCCCTTAAGAGTATTATATCAGATGAAGGCATAAATGTATATGGAAGTAAACTACAGAATAGTAAGCTTATGGTGTTTTTGAGTGTTGTAACATATAATACTCTGGAAACTATAAAGCCTTAAAGGTAGACCATAGCTCACAACTTCCTTTCAATCTGGCTCACACAGTTTAGGAATAGATGTCTCTAAGCAAGGAACTGTGCAGTAATAATAGTAGCTTTCAGTTAAGAATTATGTAAGTCAAGCTATAGGAAAATTTACAATTCAAGGGTCCATGCATATATTACTCTATGATAACTTCAAAAGGTAGCTACAGAGGAAATGGCCAAAATACTCTTAGGATTAGTAAAAATTATCTAATGCAGATCATTAATGACTATTTTGAAACATAAGAATTTCAGGAAAAATGTAAGTGGTCTAGGAACTTAGGATTAGTCCTAGATTGTTATTAGTCCATTATGCCCCACACTAAAGTCCAGTGAATTCATGACTATGTTAAATTTTACAGACAACTATTGAAGTTAACTGGTTTTCAGTTGTAGAAATCAGCCTTAGAAATTGTTCAAAAGTGGGGCTGGAGAGATGGCTCAGTAGTTAAGAGCACTGAATACTCTTTCAAAGCATTTTTGAATCATGAACTTCTATGATTAAATATTTTTCAGCATCTTCTTCCAAATAAATATATATGCATATATGCATATATATGCATATATATTGAAATTTTACCACCCTTTGAATTTATCTCTTGTAGATTTGTAGATATTAGTATATGATTGTTTGTACTGGGTTTAATTTTACAATTAATGTTGCATAAATTAGCTATATACATATAATGTGCTATAATCCAGTTTAAATGAATAGATTCTCCATATCTGTTACTTGAGTACTTAAAATTAAAACTCCACTAAGTTGTGAATAGATTTTGAAATATTTTAGTGTTACACAGAAAACCAATTCTATTGTTAAGTATGTTCCTCAATATGTCACTTAAATTTCATGTCAAAACCTACTTTTAAACATTCTCATCTAAGTTTCAAAGTGACTTAATTTAATTTCCACTCTCGTAGAATTTTATTTCCTCAAGGGTAATACTGAATTGTAATATCTCCTTGTTTCTTAATTAGATAAAGAACATCCCAAGAGTCCTTCAATTGACCAGTGCTGGAAGAGCTTCCTCCATGAGAATGCTGCCTTCCGGTTTAGCTCTCTGAGGCGTACACATGGTACAGAATTTCTTTCTTACATTCTGCGCATTGATACATTTAAAAGATAGCTAAGTAGTACTCCATTGTGTAAATGTACATTTCATTTATCCATTCTTCAGTTGAGGGACACCTAGGCTGTATTCAATTTCTGACTATTACAAATAAAGCTGATATAAACATAAGGACACCAAAAGAAGATCTATAGAGTCAACCTTGGCTCATGAGATCTCACAGAGACTGAACCACCAACCAAAGAGCAAGCATGGGCTGAAACTAGGCCCCTTACACATTTGTACTAGATGTGCAGCATGGTCTCCATGTGAGTCCCCTAACAAGTGAAACGAGGGCTGTCTCTGACGCTGTTGCCTCATTTTGGAGCTCTTTCCCCTTGGGCTACCTTGTCTGGCCTCTATAGGACAGGATGCAGCTAGTCCTGATGCAACTTGATGTGCCAGGGCTAGTTGGTACCCATGGCATGGGGCTTTCCTTCTCAGAAGAGGAGAAATTGTGGGAGGGGGTATTAGGATGTGACAACGAGGAGTATTAGGGGTATTAGGATGCAATCAGGATATAAAATGAGTAAATAAATTAAGGGAAAAGTTTTAAGTTCTGTATGTAGATTTATCCTGTTTTTGAAACTTTCCGTGTTTCTATATTATAACAATTGAAATATGAGTGTATTAGTACAGGAAAATTTTAGGAGATTGTAAAAGTTAAAAGTAATCATGAAAACATGAAAAATTATTTCAACTTTGAAGACTGTTTGCTTGCAAACTTATTTTAAAATATAAACATAGCACTTCCAAATAGTCTCATCAATATAAAATCAAATAGGAAGAAATTTTAAAAAATAATAAATCTTAAAATTCTAAAGTTAGGCTAGAAATGTAGTTTATATAATGTGCATGCCTACCTCTATGAGGTCTGAGGTTCAATTTCTTGTTGTTCACAAACAAGTTTAAAAAAAACCACTATATATCAAGAATTGTCAATTTGTCTAAAATAATGAAATTTTAAAATGATAATCATTAATTTTATGGTAATATGATAAATATTATCTTAACAAAACTATGTTAGTTGAAGTCAATAATGACTATTAACTTCTCCCCACAATGGGGTGATTATTTTCTTTTATTTATTTTCCATTAATTAATTTATTCACTTTACATCTTGCTTACAGACCCCCTTGCTCCTCTTCTCCCAGTCCCACCCCATATTATACACTCCCCTTCTCCTTTGAGAAGAGAAAGCCCCTCCCAATTGGGTAACATCCACTAAGCACATCCTCTTGTATTTCTTTTAAATATTTGTATCAGTATCTTTTCTTTAAACAAAGATGTAGTTTGTTTAAAACATGTTTTAATGTAGTTGTAATCACAAGCATTAAACTAAGAGATGAGAAAAATACAGAGGTTAAAAATAGAAAAAAAGATGGGCTGTGAAAGTGACTCAGTAAAGTATTTCTTGTTCAAGCAGAAGAAACTGAGTTCAATATCCAGTACTGATATAAATGCCTGGTGTGGCAGCACATACCTGTGATCCCTACACTGAGGAGGTAGAGACAGGCAGAATCTAGAATCTTGCTGACCCAGCCAGCCTAAATGAGCTATGAGCTCCTTGTTGCATGAAACAAGGAGAGTGACTGAGAAAAACATATGCAATCATAGTGGTACATACAGTTACACATTTGCTCATTTGCTCACACACAAACCTGCACATATGGAACAGAGAGAGAGAGAGAGAGAGAGAGAGAGAGAGAGAGAGAGAGAGAGAGAGAGAGAGAATATCAGAGACACACATACACACACAGTGGGTAGGTGAGAGGAGGATGGGAAATTCAAATATATGTAAGTTAAAAATGTATGTTATTGTCTGAAGTTAGGGCTTTTCAAGAGAGAACTGATATAACCAGTTCAGAAATTAAAAACTCATGAACATGATACAATTTCATGGATGATGATGATTACACTCACTGTATTGAGAAAACTGAAATTTAGAAAAAATTAAACAGAATTCAGTGAAATTCTTGTCTCTGTCCTGGGGTCTTCCCTTTCTGTTTCATTATAATATTGCAAAGATTATAAGCAACAACCTATAAAAGAGGAAATAGAAATTGCTACAAAATTAAAATATAGACCAGTGAGATAGCTCAGTGAACAAATGTACTTGCTACCAAGCCTGTTAACCTGAGTTCATGCCTTAGGACACACATATTAGACAAAAAACTATGATTTTTGCAGGTTTTTCTCTAACCTCTACATACAACATGTGCTGTAGAGCACACACACATACACACAAATACACATAAAATATATAAAAAATCAAAATGGTAAATAAACAATTTGAAGTTTGAAATACAGTAAAATTAATAACCAAGAAGGTATTTATTTAAAAAATGGTCCCAAGATTTTTTCCAGTTTTTCCTTTATTTTATACTTTAATAAAATTTATAAGATCAAGCTTAGTATGGTGAAACTGAGACAGTGTTTATAGAATAAAAGTTATTGAATAAAGTTTTTAAAAAATTATACATATATATAATTACCAAGGTATGACTGATATATGCACAAAGACATTTGATATCATTTATAACAGAATAAAAAATGTATTCTCAAATAGCACTTTCACATTTGTAGCATTTAAATTTCTATAATTATATTTATTATTATTTATTTACTTGTATTTTTAATTATATTCAATTATTATATTTATTAACCATTTTCTTGAAAAGTTTCAATTGATTCTGCATACTGTTTTTACATTGTGATTCAATTGAAAATTCATCTGCATTTGAATCTTTTCTGTATTTAATAAGAAATCATCAGAAGTATATAAGAAACTTTTTCATTTAGTCCTTTAGTTCTTTCATATACTGCTTTCCTATTCAATGAAAATTATATTTAATTACACATTCAGTTAACCCATTTCTTTCGTTTTCAATGAATAATACTAGTCATTTTGTTGCTATTTTTCCAATGTGACCTATCATATATTTGAATCTTATATTTTATTCCATTGATACATGTTGCAGGGTTTTCAAGTACCATAAAAATATTATCAGTCCTTGGAGAGTTTCATACAAGGTTTGATCATAGTAAACCCCCATCCACTAACTTTTCTCAGATCCACACAACCTTCCCCACCCACTCAACTAAATTTGACAGTATTTATCATCCTGTTGAGGACCATTTTTTTAAAAAGACATTTATGACAGTGATTTTAAGTGTGAGTAAAGTTCATGTTTACTGGACAAAATTATAAAACTTGCAGTAACAGCACTTTTATTTTAAATAATATAGAAAGCTATTTTATATAGTATTAATTTCTGTAAAATACAGAAAATGAATTTTGTGTCTTAATTTTAAGTTTTCTAATTTTAAAAACAGGAAAAACATTATGGCTTGAATTGTTTTTATTGTCTTCCAATGGTTTTTAAGTTTCGCCAGCTTTTCTGTTGGATTCCTTATTGATTTTTTGTTTTTATCTTTTCTGTTGTGACTTGACTTTTAAGATAAACAATGAATACTTGCCTGGGCAATGGCTTTGACATTTCAAAATGAATACTTGCCTGGGCAATGGCTTTGACATTTCAAAATGAGTTCCTACTGTATGCTTTAAAAATCTCTAAAGCAGTTCACCTTCTAAAACTTTGTTTGTTCTGATATTTAATATGCTTTGATATTAGTGTCAGAGTTTCCTGATTATTTAATGACTAAAAGCAAAAGGATGGCAGCACACATGTGAGCTCTGTGTCTCATGCTACAATTGCCTTTTTTCGCTAATTAAGAAACCAGCATGGTGGCATGTGGCTTTAAGCCCAGCACTCATGAGTTAGAGGCACATGGAGCTCTGTGAATTTGAGCCAAGCCAAGGCTGCATCATAGAGGGACCACCGTACTAAACACACTTCCCTGAGAATAGCGTTATTTACCATGCACTTGAGCCTTTTTTATTCTTAGGGCAGGTGACATAATAAAATGTAATTTTGGGAGTTTTTTTGGTGTGTTTTATTAACATATATTAGACACAATATCAGGCTTCATTATAACATTTAATTCATGAACATACTACCATCTCTTATCCTCCTTCCACCACCACTAATGCATTTACTCTTAAGTAGTTAGTCTTCCTTTTACTTTCATGTTCATTCCCCTGCCCTTTAAATGACTCAGTAAATTACAATCTCATTCTTTTAAGTTGGGTACCAGAGACAAATAAAATACTAGTAGCACATTCACCACTTAAAATAACATATGTATCAGACAAACTTTATTTTTAATATGGAATTTCAGGAGCTAATAAATGTTTCATATGTAAATTGTTTTGCTAGTAATGGTGTAGCATGTATATACTGTCATCAATTAATATAACTATAGACAAGAGGTTTATACTGTCAGACACTTTAATTTTGAAATTTTTAAAATATACCATTTTGAACTTCCCACTTATGCTCAGCGATTTTGAAATGTCTATTACCAGTGGAAATAGCATTTTTCTCATCTCCATAGCAACAGCAAAAACACTCTCCACAACCCTGCAGGTACAGTTCAGTGTTAGAATGCTTGCTTAGCATGCTCAAGTCCCTACCTTTCATCCTCCACATAACAGTGTGTGTATATACAGAAACATGTGTACATAGCATGTATACATACATACACATATTAAATTTTCAAGGGCTTAGGATTTAGCACTTGTGTATAGTACAATGACCAGGAAGAAATCCCTGCAGTATAATACATTACCATTTATAGAATTGGTTTCTGGGTGAGGGTTTACTGAGACATAAATAAGTAAATAAATAAATACATTTAGAGAGAAAGTAACAGAGTCATCATTTTGGAGAAATTTAATGTAATTTTATAGTATTATTTTTATTAATTTTGAGAAGACAATGTTATAGTATGTTCTAAGCCAGTGGTTCTCAACTTTCCTAATGCTGTAACTCTTTAATACAGTTGTTCATCTTGTAGTGAGCCCCAACCATTCAATTTTTTCTGTTGTTACTTCTTAACTGTAGTTTTGCTACTATTGTGAATTATAATGAAAATCTCTGACATGCAATGCCAACAACATCTTAACCCATAAGTTGAGAATCACTTTTAAAGATATCTATTATAATTTTTAGTACCATCTTGACAACAAAATTCCTGTTTTATTCTACTTTTAAACATTAGATTTGCTTTTTATTTTTAAAAAAAGTAACTTCTGGCTTCTGTTGCATGGAAAAAAATTGTATTCACTCTGAGGGGCAAATTAAAATATTCTGTCAATTGAGATATTTAAATTAAAAATGATGAGAAATGCAGAACATGATGGATGAGAGTTTAAAATGTAAATCTGAATCTGTCAGATGTAATTGGAGCTGAATCTTCTATGTCAACTTTTCAATTACATTTAAACTGCATTCTTTTTTTTCATTAATTTATTTATTCAATTTACATCCAGATTACAGTCCCTCTGTCTCCTGTCCTCCCAGTTCCACTACCCCAACTCACTTCTCCCATTCCCCACTTTCCTTCTCAGAGAAGGGGAACCCTGTAGGGGTACCAACCTTCCTTTGCATTTCAAAACTCATCAGAACTAAGCAAAAAACTCCCACTGAGTCCAGACAAGGCAGCATAGCTAGAAGAAAGGGTTCCAGAGGCAGGCAACAGAGTCCAAGTAGGAGACACCTCTGGCTCAAATTACTGGGGGACTCACATGAAGACCAAGCTATACATGTGCTATGCATGTGTAGGGGGCCTAGGATGAGTCCCTTCATGGTTGATGTTTCCATCTCTGTAAGGCCCCATGAGTCCAGGTTTGTTGGCTCTGCAGGATTTGTGGTGTCCTTAACACCTATGGCTCCCTCAAAACTTCCCAGGACTCTTTCACAAGACTTCCTGAGCTCTGTCTAATATTTGGGTGTGGGTCTCTGTATCTGTTTCCATTGGCTACTGGATGAAACCTCTCAGAGGACTAGACTCCTGTCTATAAGCATCACAGAGTGTCATTAATAGTGTTAGGGGTTGATGCTCCAATGGGGTGGGTCTCAAGTCTGTCATTCCTTTAATTTCTTCTCCATTTTCATCCCTACACATCTTGTAGGCAGGGCAAGTTTTGGATCAAAGGTTTTGTTGGTGGGTTGGTATCTCCCTCCCAGCACTGGAAGCCCAAACTGGATACAGGAGGTGGCTACTTCAGGCTCCATATTCCTTGCTGGTAGGAGTCTCAGCTAGGGATACCCTCATATCCTCCTAGGAGCCTCCCCTACCTCCTGTCTCCAACCTGTCTGAAAGATGTCCACCACCAGAGATTTCTCTTCTCTCTCCCAGCCCTCTCACCCCCACTCCTGCTTTTCCCATATCTGATCCTTATCCTTCTTCCCCTCCCCACCCCTTCTTCCACTAAGTTCCCTCTCTCCATCAACTTCTGATGTCAAATTTATTTCCCCTTCTGAGTGAGTTTCAAGCATCCTCCCTTGGGTCCTTCTTGTTACTTAGCTTTTTTGGGTCTGTGGATTATAGCATGATTATCCTATACTTTATGACTTATAAGTGAGTAAACACCATTCCTGTCTTACTTGGGTCTGGGTTACCTCTCTCAGGAAGATATCTTCTATTTGCATCAATTTGCCTGTACATTTCATGTTGTCCTTGATTTTTATGATTAAGCAGTATTCCATTGTGTAGATGTAACACATTTTCTTTATCCATGCTTCAGTTGAGAGGTGTCTGGGTTTTCATTTTTCTTTACAGGTAAATAGAATTCCATTGTGTATCTGTAAGATATGTTGGTTAAAGGACATTTCAGTTATTTCCATTTCTGACTATTGTGAATAGAGCAATAATGAACAGGGTGAGCAAGCATGTTATAAGATTTTGAAATTGTTTTATGTATTTTACAGGAATTGTGGTGCCTCCTAAAGGAAACTTAGATATCCCAGTTTTATTTATACCTTCCGCTATGACATTATATAAAACAATGGTGATTGTTAAGGTGAAGAGAACAAACAAAAAGACTTGGCTTATTGACAATTTTGATGAACTAAGTGAAGACACTAAGAGGTAACAATTATGACATACACAGAAAATAGCTTGTGTTTTGACTGAACGTGATGTGATAAGTTTCCTTAATGTGTGATACATATTCAACATAAAGCTCAACAGGATCTGAACTACTGTAACTCACATGTATAGAAAAATACATTTGTTTGTTGAAGTATTACTTTTAACCAGTCAGATGTGTAGAAAGGCAAAATAGTGACTGACTGCATCAGCAGTTTGTCTGAGTGAAATTGAGAACCTGTATGACTCACACTCACCATGGGTTGAAATGCTGCTGCAACCAGGGTGTACCGATGTAAGGTAACTTACATTCTTTCCTTAGCTTAGCATTAAGCCTACTTCAATAATAGTACAAAATGTAAATGTTTCTTCTGCCCTTATAGTTTAATTATAATAAAAACCTTAATTGAAATCAAAATCTTAATTTATCATACAGTTATGTATATTTTCATCTATTTGTTTTTACTGTGGCTCAATTATTATCCATTCTTCCAGGAATTTCACTATCCCCAGAGTCAAAGTTAATTAAATGTGTGCACGTGCACACACACACACACACACACACACACACGCACGCACACACACTCACAGTATCCCAATGAAAAGTTACAATGAAAGGAATCTTATTAAAAACCTACTGAGCATTATAGGGAAGTTGTGGTTAAAAGCCCTTTGAGTATAGTGTCTTAGGCAACAGTTACATAAGTCACATACACAACTAATCTTCCATGTAGTGTTTACGATTTTATTTTACAAGAAAATTCCATCTTCAGAAATAATCAGCGAACTTCTAAATTTTTCCTTAGAAGTACATGAGATATATGCTCTCATTTTGACTGCGGTCATCTTAAAATAAAGTTGACATACCTTTCTGAAGCCATGTAATGAACTGTATTTTGTGATTTTCAGTCACCCTCTAGTTACATCAATAAATTGAGATGTGCTCTTGGAAGGCATATGACTGAAGCTTCTACATTTTCACAAATGTAGAAGATTTTTTAAATCCCATGGTGATTTACTTTGGAATAATTTTCTAAGACTTCCTTGTATATGTTTATAACATTGTCAGTTTAAGAAAAAGATTTTCAGCTTGGAATAGCGAAGACTCAACGCACAGACCACATGAAGCTCATGAAGAAGGAAGACCAAGTGTGGATGCCTCAGTTCTACTTAGAACGAGTAACAAAAATACTCAAGGGAGCAAATATGAAAACAAAACATGGGACAAAAACTGAAGGAGGGGCCATCTGGAGACCATTCCACCTGGGTATCCATCCCATGTACAGTCACCTGAGCTAGACACTGATGTGGATTTCTGGAAGTGCATACTGTCAAGAACATAATATAGCTGTCTCCTTAGAGATCTGCCAGAGACTGACACATTCAGAAGACGATGCTCACAGCTAACCACTAGTATGATCAAGGGTTTCCCAATGGAGAAGTTAGAGAGAAGACTGAAGCAGCAGAAAGGGTCTCTGACCCCATGAGGAAAGCAATAATACCAACCAACCAGAGCTCCCCAGGGTCTAAACCCCCAGCCTGGGAACACATAGGGAGGGACCCATGACTCCATCTGTATATGTAGGGGAGGATGGCCTTGTCAGGCATAGGTGGGAGAGGAGATTCTTGGTCCCATGAAAAACAAACACAGAGTGGGGGGGGGGAATGAGGGTGGGGAGGGTGTAGTGGGGGGGTAGGTGGGGGCACAGCCTCATAGAAGTATGAGGAAGGGGGATGAGATAGGAGGTTTTTGGGAGGTGGGAGGAAGTGGGGTAAGGGGATAAAATCTGAAATGTAAATATAATACCCAATTAAAAAAAATTATAAAAAAAAAGAAAAGAAAAACAAGGTTTTCACTTCTATACATTTGTCTGCCTAAATATAATTGCATAAACTTAACTAAAATGCTTTAAAATGAGTAATAAAGAATACAGTCTTTTTCATTATTTTGGTTTTTTGAGAATACAATTTCATCAATTCCTTTTTCTCGCTCCCAACCTTCCAGTATACCCCAACCTTCTCCTTCACATTCATGGCCTCTTTTTTTATTAATTAATGTTACATACCTGTTATAGATATAGATACAGATGTATAATTATTATTTCCTTGATCTATATTGGCAGTATTTATGTTTTGTGTTAACTCTCCATATTTTTTAAATAGGTATATAGGAGTAGACTATGGGGAAATTCAAGCAATACACTGGATGTACCCTATTATTGGACTTCCCCAGGCACCACCTCCTAAAAGTTCTCCAGGTAAGTCTATTGTACTCAGGAGAGACAAAGCACAGAATTCCAAGAGACATTAACCACCCTGTAACTCCACCTCTTTTTGAAAGTACAAGCAGGTATGCTGCAAGTAGCCCTATTGGTGAGAAGGCTGCAACATTACTTTCTTTCTCACCAGTAGATATGGTAAATCGTGTCTTGAGTAACTACCATAAAAAAATTCTGATGGAGATTTTCAAGAGCTTGAAATTTTGTTCTGTCATGTTCCAGATCAATTACTGCAAATGAAAGAATTAGACTTCTATCTAGGCTGAGGCTATAGCTCAATGATATAGTGCTTCCTTGGCATGTAAACGGGCCTGGGTTCCATCTTCAGCAACAAAACAAAACAATAAAGAGATGAAATGTCACTCATCTTTACTGAACTTAGATTACATTATCACATTGAAATAGGAAGAAGAGTTAAGTTGTACCAGAACACTTTCCTAAATGTGATAGTACTGGTTATAAAGCCCAAAATTAAATACTTCCTTATTTTAACTGGAGAAAAATATTCATATATATAAAAGTCTCTTTGACATTGTTTAATAGTATTATGAAGCTACTGTCAGATATTAGTTACTCTTATGTGATTACTAATTATGCATACAAACATTTGATTCTCATATATATATTGACAAAATTTACACTTGATAGTGGTAAATATTAGCATGTAATATATGTGTAACTGCCATACAGAGATTTTTAATGCTATGAATTAACATTCACAACACATTTAAGGTTTATGCTAAGTCATTTTCTCTTATAAATAGCCACTAATGTGATAGATTTTATAGATCTGAAATTTACAAATCATTGTAAGTATGAATATTAAAGTACATTGTAAAAAGCCAAAGAGTGGGGTTTTTTTGTTTTTTGTTTTTTGGGTTTTTTTTTTTGGTTTTTTTTCGAGACAGGGTTTCTCTGTGTAGCCCTTGCTGTCCTGGAACTCACTTGGTAGACCAGGCTTGCCTCGAACTCAGAAATCCACCTGCCTCTGCCTCCCAAGTGCTGGGATTAAATGCGTGCAGCACCACCACCCGGCAAATAGTGTTTTTTAAATATTACAAATTCAGTATTTTTGAACTTTAATTTTAAATATTTGAAGGCACATACTTTACTTTTATAAAAATAGATCTAAGAGTACCACAGTAACTATGCAAACTTTTAAAATGTGATTCATGTGTCCAGAGTTGCTACTTGAGTTAGTAACATGACCATATCAGTTCCTGAAGCAAATTTCTACATATGGTCTTTTATGTGTGTGTGTATGCACACACATGCACACACATACACACACACAAACATATACACATACATGTATATATATATGTATATATATACATATATATATGTATATATATGTTACATATTTGACTTTGACTTTAGGATACTATTTTTATCTACTATTTAATGTTAATGTTTATAATGTATAGCTGTTTGTGCCATATGCAATGCCAATTTAAACTATGTTCAATGAAGTTTTATTTTTATAATAAATTATTTTATCTCAATAATAATAATTGTACATAATAGTTGAATTAACTAAAACATTTTTTCTCCTATAGTTATCATAAGATGTCAGGCCAACAAACGAACAGAAGAAAAAGTGGAAGTGACAATGATTGGTAGTTTTTATGGCACACGTCCATCAGCTGACTTGACAGAATTTTTAGTTTTTCCAAAAAGAAATTCATCTGACAGTATTTATGAAGAAGTTGATGGTAAGAGAATTATAATCATAGCTTCAAAAATTAATTACATTAAATAAAAGTTCATTTACTTAAAATATAGGTTGCTGATTGTTCAGTAACTAAGATCTATTTACCTTTCATTTACAATATAACATTCAAGTTAGTACTTAAGAACACTGTAAATTCTCTTTACATAGCAGTTTTCTCAGTTGCGATAGTAGTTATAGTTACTACATGATTTACATGAAATGGATTGTAAATCTCTCAACATTTAGTTTCCAGCAGAACTCAACTTTAATATTTGTCTCTATTTCCCTCATTTTTTTGTGCATGGTTTTGAACATTTAGCCTAGGAATTCATATATAGTATGCAAATACTTTGCCATTGAGCTAAACATTTGAGTCCCTACTGGATTCAGGAATTGTTACTGAAGCCATATTACATTTACAAATAAATTTGTATGAGTGTTTCTTACTTTAAAAAAATAGAAAAATTAAATGAATTAAATGTAATACTTAAATTAATTTTAAGTGATAAATTATACTCCAACATATTTTATTTGTGATTCATATTTTCTATACAAATTAAGATAATTGACATGTGTTAAATTAAGCATTCAAAATTTCAAAATCCAAAATCTGATTCAATTCCATTTGAAGCCAAAATGATTCCACACCTAACCTCGTATGACAAATTGTAATCATAGCAAAAATACATAATCAACAGGTAGAAAATGAAGGCTATGAACAAACTGTATATATGATGAGGGATTAAGCTCCAAAATATGTAAGGAATGCCTAAATCTATTCAAAGTATTTAATAACCTAATTGAAAAATAGGCTAAAGGATATGAGTAAACTTTTCTCCAGAAAAGATACCAAAATAGTTAATATCATATAAAAATGTATCCACTGCTACTTATTATCCCTGCCCGCGCTGCTCCATGCTGTCCCATGTTTGGGTGCCAAGTGATCTGGTCTGAGGGTTAATCAACGGTCTAGCAAGAGAGAAAGTGGAGATGAAGGAGCAGACAGAGAGTCTGATCAAGTATCATTTACTAAAAGGAAATCCTGGGTATTTATATGCTTTACCACGTGCCTTGCAGCTGTGTACAAGTAGGGGAACACAGCCAAAGACACTTTAACATGTGTGCCTTGCAGCTGGGGGCACTAAACAGTAAAACAAGATATGTGGGATAAATAAGATGTTTATCAGAGTGTGCTCAGCTGTTTGTAGGCTGTCAGGATATATGGCTCAAGATGGCTGCAAGGATGATAGCCACTTTCTGCTAGGAGTCAGCACCCAACAACTTACTATAAGGGAAGTACTGGCCAAATCTCAGAAAGGTATAGCATCACACTCAGCTCCCTGAACATTATTTTAAGAAGTGAGAAGAATATGCAGAAACTTTAAAGCTTTCATACTCTTAATAGAAAAACAAAATAAATCAGCCATTCTGAATATTAGCATGGAGTTACCTTATAAAATTTGAAACAAGACTGTTCTTTTGTTCTACAAATCCACTGAATGCAGTTCTAAAACAACTAAAATCAGAATCTCTATATCCATCTTTGGTAAAACATTATTCCCAGTACTAAGACATAGATGGAAATCCAAATGTAACTATAAAGGTGAATTGGAAAGTGAGTTGAGTCCATAAACTCATTAGGGTTTAATAATGCCATCCCCAATAACTAAGTGCATTGGTAGCAAGTTAGCATTTGTAGACTCACTAAATGTATAATCTACACATGAGAGAGGAGAACAAAACCTGAATCTTAGATTCAAAAATTAAGATAATGAATGGCCATCTCTCTGCTCAAATTTCTTTCTTCTACTCAGACTTAATAATCAGACAATTTGTTTGATTCTCTGAATGTATATCATGATCACAGTAAACAATAACTGAATGTAGTTTTTGTTCTAACATTTTAAATTCATTTGACTTAATATGCACATCTATGTAAACTCGATGGGAGAACTCTCAGTTTTCCCTTTCTCATGATGTTTTATCCTCACTGAGTCTAATCAAGCAATTAACCATTATTACATGAGAATGCAAGGACCACTCTGATTTCTCCACTGACACCTTATACACACCTTTAAATTATTTTTACATTTTTATCATTCATCTGTAATGCAATTTGTCTGACAGAAATTATGTTCAGTTTCTAATTAATAAAATATCACTTCTGTGACCAAGGGATTAAAAAGACATTTCCATATTCGACTTATGCACTGATTAAGTAGTTAAGTAGTCTCAAATATTTAATTTTTATTAGTATATATTAATATAAAAAATATTAATTTTCATTATAGTACTTCCATATATGTGCAAGTTATACACAGTGATGTTTAACTCACCTATATGATTTAAACAGTTGGTATTATCCGCCAATCAAGTACTTAGAATTCTGTACTATATTTTGTAATACAGATTTTATACCTCACAGTTTACTCTTCATCTTGGTCATGCATTGTTTATGCTTCTTTGAAAATTAATTTAGTGACTTTCCAACTGGGGCAATTAATCTGAGACTGGTTTTACTGCATAACTGCATAAGACTTATATATCTTTTGTTTCTTTCAAAACACTTTTTAAATTTTATGTATATGAGTGTTTTGCAGACATGAATTTATGTCCACTATGTACATGTACAGTGCCCTACAGAGTACAGAAGCAGAATTTTAGTTAGTGGCTCACTTTCTGCAAACACCCATAGATCCAGATTAGTTTTCTCTATGGGGTGTCCTGTGGAGTTCCCATTCCCTTCAGGCCTTTCAATCCTTCTCCCAACTCTTCCCTTCCATAAGAGTTCTCAACCTCCATCCAATATGTGGCTATGAGTATCTGCATCTGTTTCAGTCAGATGCAGGGTGGAGCCTCTCAGGACAGTTATGCTAGGCTCCTGTCTGCAAGCATAACAGAGTATCATTTATACTGCCAGGGATTGGTGCTTGTCTATGCAGTGGGTCTCAAGTGAGCTAGTTATTGCTTGGCCATTCATCCTCTCTCTGTGCCATCTTTGTCCCTGCCTTTCTATTAGACAAAAAAAAAAAAAATTATGCTCAAAATTTTGCGGGTGGGTTAGTGTTTTTGTTCTTCCACTTGGTGTCCTGCCTGGCTACAGGAGGTGACCTCTTCAGATTCCATGTCCCTACTGTTAAACATCTTGGCTAAGGTGACCCTCTTTGACTCTTGGAGCCTGCCCCCCCCCATCTTACTTCTGTGGGACTTCCAAAAAATAACTCCCTACCCCGGCATATGCAGATTTCCATTTATTCTCCTAGCTTTCTGGATTTGTATCTTGTCTCGCCCACACTTGCCACTCCTCCCCTCTTACCCACTTCTATCACATCCTCTGCCTCCTATGACTATTTTGTTCCCACTTATAAGTGTGATTCAACATCCTCACTTGAGCCTTTCTTCTTGTTTAATTTCTTTAAGTGTTTCTGGAGATTCTATTTAGCTCTGTATTCCATTTTTTAATTAAATTATTTTGGTTGGTGGAATAGATTCTTGCTAAGCTGTTTATATATTTTGGATATTAGCCCTCTGTCAGATATAGGGTTACCAAAGATATTTTCTAAATCTGTTGGCTGTCATTTGTCCTTTTCCTTACAGAAGCTTTTTAGTTTCATGAGGTCCCATTTATCAATTATTTATCTTAGAACTTGAGTCATTGGTGTTCTGCTCAGAAAATTGTCACCTGTACCAATGTGTTCAAGCCTATTTTCCACTTTTTATGAAAGTTATTGTATCCAGCTTTATTTTTATGTCTGTGATCCACTTGGACTTGACTTGTGTTCAGGGCAATAGATATGGATTTGTTTGCCTTTTGCTACATGCAGACATCCACCTAAACCAGCACCATTTGTTGAAGATGCTTTTTTATTGCCACTGTATGGTTTTGCCTTCTTTATCAAAAAGCAAGTGTCCTGAAGTGTGTGGATTTATTTCTGGGTCTTCAACTCCATTGATCAATTTGTCTGTTGTTAATACCATACCATTTTAAATCACTATTCCTGTGTAGTACAACTTAAGGTAAGAGATGGAGGCTCAGAGAAATTCTTATACTATTCAGGACTGTTTTGACTGTCCTGGGTTTTTGTTTTTTTCAAATGAAGTTGAGAATTGCACTTTCAAAGTCAATAAAAAATAGTGTTGGAATTTTGATGGAGATTGCATTAAATTAGTAGATTGCTGTTGGTGAGATGGACAATTTCACTATGTTAATCATACCAATCCATTGCCCCAGTCCCACAGGGCATTGAACTGGGATCAGAAGACCTGGAAGACAGAACTGGAGGACAGGGGACACAAAGAACGAGCAGCTTGTCTATAGGCTGATCAAACTGCTGATTTTACTTTTTTCACACGGGTTATATGAGCAAAAGGGCAGGATGTGGGGAAGGGTATGACGCAGGAGCTTAGGTGTTCAGGGGGAGTACAGATAACTTCCAGAACAGATTATCAGCTGGGTGAAGGTTCAGGGGACAGGACACTATGACTCTGCCTATGAGTCACTTGTCCTTATCTAATTTGGCACTGTCCACCAAGGCTACCCAAGGTCTATGACTATCGACAATACCTACGACTACTTGTTCCTATCCAGGCTGGTAAATTTCCACCAAAGCTGACTGTTTACAATATCTTATAGCTATCTGTTTTTTATTGGATATTATGTTTACATTTCAGATTTTATCCCCTTATTCTATTCCCCCGACCACCCAGGAACTTCCTATCCCATCCTCCTTCCTCCTGCTTCTATGAGGATGTGTTCCCTCCTACCCCCCACTCCCACTCTCACCTCCCCACCCTCAAAAGCTGCCCCTGACAATCCATGAGCATGGGAAATCTTCTGATATCTTCTTCAGTTTCTTTCTTCAGGGGCTTAAAGTTCTGAAATACAGATCTTTTACTTGCTTGGTTAGAGTTACACCAAGATATTTTATGTTATTTCTGGCTATTATGAAGGGTGCTGTTACCATAATTTCTTTGTTTACCTGTTTATTGTTTGTATAAAGCAGAACTACTGATTTCTTGGAGTAAATTTTGTATCTCTTTGCTAAAGGTGTTTATCAGCTGTAGGAGTTCTCTGGTGGAATTTTGGAGATTGCTTATGTACACTATTATATCATCTACAAATAGTGATATCTTGACTTCTTTTTCACATTGTATCCCCTCAATCTCCTTTAGTTGTCTGATTGCTCTAGCTAGAACTTCAAGTACTATATTGAATAGATAGGGAGAGATTAGGCAGCCTCACTTTGTTTCTGATATTAGTAGAATTGCTTCAAGTTTCTCTCATTTAATTTGGTGTTGGGTATTGGCTTACTGAATATAGCTTTAATTATGTTTAGATAATTGAATCTTTAGATAATTAGAATCCTTGAATCTCAGGTCTCTCCAAGACTTTTAACATGAAGGGGTATTGAATTTTGTCAAAGGCTTTTTCAGCATCTCATGAGATGATCATGTGGATTTTTGATCATGTGATTTTTTTCTTTCAGTTTTTTTTTCATTTAATGGATTACATTGATGAATATTCATATATTGAACCATCCCAGTATCCCTGAAATATAATCTACTTGATCATGATAAATGATGTTTTTGATGTGATTATTGGATTCTGTTTGTGAGAATTTTATTGACTATTTTTGTGTCAATGTTCTTAAGCAAAATTGGTCTGAAGGTCTCTTTCTTTGTTGGTTCCTTGTATGGTTTAGTTATCAGAGTAACTCACAGTAACTGTGGCTTCATAGAATGAATTAGGCAGTATTTCTTCTGTTTCTGTTGTGTGGAATTGTTTGAGGAATATTGGTATTAGCTCTTCTTTGAAAATCTGGTCAAATTCTGCACTAAAGCCATCTGGCCATAGGCTTTTTTTTTTTCTTTTAGTTGGGAGACTTTTAATGGCTGCTTATATTTTTTTAGGGGTTATGTGTCTGTCTAGATAGTTTACCTGATCTTAATTTAACTTTGGTAATTGGTATCTGTATAGAAAACTATTCATTTCTTTTAGATTTTCCAGTTGCATGGAGTTTAGGCATTTAAAGTGAGATCTAATGATTTTTTTTAACTTTCTCAGTGTCTATAGTTAAGTTTCCCTTTTCATTTCTGATTTTGTTAATTTGCATGCTGTCTCTGTGCCTTTTAGTTAGTTTGGCTAACAGTTTGTCTTGTTGAGTTTGACTCTTTAGCAGTCTACTCTTGCATGTGCTTCCCTCTTTTTGTTCTAGAAATTTCAGTATAGTGTTAAGTCACTAGTATGAGACCTTTCAAAGTTCTTTCTGGAGGCATTTAGTGCTATGAATATTCCTCTTATCACTACCTTCATTGTGCCCATACATTTGAGTATGTTTTGATTTCATTTTCATTGAATTCTAGAATGTCTTTAATTTCTTTTCTTTTTATTTCTTCCATTAACAAGAAATCAGTTGAGTAAAAGTTGTCTGGCTTCCAGGAAAATATGAGCTTTCTATTTTTTTCTGTTGTTGAAGTACCTCCTTAATCCATGGTGATCTGATAAAATTCAAGGGGTTATTTAAATCTTCTTTTATCTGTTGAGGCTTACTTTGTGCCCAGTTTTATGGTCAATTTTGGAGAAGGTTCTGTGAATTGAGGAGTAGAAGGCACATTCTTTTGTTTGAGGGTTAAAGATTATGTAGACATATTTTAAATCCATTTGGTTGATTGAATCTTTTAGTTTCATTTTTTCTCTGTTTAGATTCTGTTCCAGTGACCTGTCCATTGGTAACAGTGTGCTGTTAAAACCCTCTACTATTATTGTATGGGGTTCAATGTGTGATTTGAACTTTAGTAAAGTTTCTTTTGCAAATGTGGGTGCCCTTGCATTTGTGGCATAGTTATTCAGAACTGAGAAGTCATTTTGGTGGATTTTTACTGAAAGTATATTTTATTAGATATTAGAATGCGTACCCCAGCTTGTTTCTTGGGTCCATTTGCTTAGAAAACCATTTTCCAGCCCTGTATTCTGAGGTAGTGTCTATCTTTGTTCCTGAAGTGTGTTTCTTGTATTTTTATTGGTGAGTTGAGTTCATTGATATTGAGAGATATTAATGTCCAGAGATTGTTTATTGCTGTTATTTTGAAGTTGGAGCTGTTACTGTGTATATGTGTGATTCTCTTCTAGTTTCCTTTTTACTATCTTCTTTGAGGCTGGATCAGTAGAAAGATAGTGTTTAAATTTGGTTTTGCCATGGAATATCCTGGTTTCTCTATCTATGGTGATTGAGAGTTTTGCTGTGTATAGTAGTCTAGGTCTGGCATCTGTGGTCTCTTAGGGTCTACAAGACATCTGTTCAGTGTGTTCTAGCTTACTCTGTAATTCTAATAGGCCTGCCTTTATATGTTACTTGTTTCTTTCCTTTGCATCTTTTAATTTTCTTCTTTTCTCTGTTCATTTAGTGTTTTGATTATTATGTGGATTTTCTTTTCTGGTCCAATCTCTTTGGTGTTCTGTAAGCTTGTACATTTTTAGCCTTCTCTTTCTTTAGTTTGGGTAAGTTTTCTTCTATGATTTTGTTGAAGATATTTTCTGGTTCTTTGTACTGGAAATATTCAACTTCATCTGTTTTTTTTTTTTTTTTTTTTTTTTTGGTTTGGACTTTTCATAGTGTCCTAAAATTTCTGGGTGATTTTACATTTGACATTTTTTTGACTGATAGATCAATTTCTTCTATTGTATCCTCTATACCTGTAATTCTTCCATCTCTTATATTCCATTGGTGTGCTTATACCTGCAGTTTCTGTTTTCTTTCCTAGGTTTTCCATCTCCAGAGTTTCCTCCATTTGTTTTCTTTATTACTTCCATTTCTATTTTTAGATCTTTGAGCATTTTGTTCATTTCCTTCACCTGTTTGATTGCATTTTCTGATATTTTCTTAAGGAATTTATTTGTTTCCTCTTTAAGGGCTTCTACCTGTTTGTCTTTTCCTGTATTTAGTTAAGGGAATTTTTATATCCCCTTTAAGGGGGATGAGATGAGATTTAATGTCATAGTTTTGCTCTTCAGAAATGTTAAGACAGGCATAGCTTGCTGTAGTAGGAAAGCTGGGTTCTGATGGCACTACATTGTTTTGACTTCTGTTGCTTATGTTCTTGAGCTTGCCTTTTGACATCTGGTTGTCTCTGGTGTTAACTGTGCTGGATGTCCTGGGTTGGAGTAGGCTTATTGGAGGCAGGCGGTGCTGAGTGTCCCAAGTTAGAGCATACCTTCTGGGAAGCAAGTAGAGCTGTGTCCCAGGTTAAATAAGGCCTCCTGGGAGGCAGGCACAGTTGTGTGGTGGGGTGAGGAGTGCAGATTTGTGGCTGCAGGTGAGGTTGAGGACTACCAAGCATTTAAAACATTTCAATATTAAAACTTATAATTTTTCTTCAGCAAAGTATAATAAATATTGAAAATCTTCTTAATCATTTTATATTTTGTTTCAGTTTTGTATAAGCTTAATTAAAAGTTAAATATTGAATATATTTATCCAGTATCACACATGTTAATGTGTTACTTTTTCTTAGTTAATATTGGATATCAATTTTTGTTTGATTTTCTTATTCTATAAGTTTGATGTAAATAATTAATGATGTTGTAAATTATATTTTAAATTTTAACATTTATTCTTGTATTTTACTTTAACAAAATTATTAATAGTATTATATACCTTGTATATAATACTGGTAAACATTATGAAAATAATGGTAGATAAAATTTCCTTTTACTCTTCGTCTGAAAATGTGTTCAGAAATGATGTTGACACATAAATTGATGTTCATTTTATGTATAATGAGCTAAACTGATACATACTTTATCCTTTTCCCAGTAACTCCTAAAAGACGTGAATTTGAGTATGAAATAGAGTTTGAATCTGAAGAAGAGAAGTCTTGCCTGGACTCCTCTGTAACTTTATATTTATTCAGAAAACATTTTGACGTAAAAAGTGGAATAATTTCATTGATTTTCAATGTGATATTTACACCAAGGAAACCATTCAGGTAAACATAATTCCCTTTTCTTTTAAATATAGTATTGTTACTCTTTTAAATCAATGTGTTATTTTTTTTTCTCCTTGTCAATATTTGGATTACATTATTTCTTTGATTCTATGTAAAAACATTTGGAAGCATATCATCTCTAGCTAGTACGCTATGAAAAGAATTCTAATGAAGAAAAAAAAAACAATAGTTCATTAAACCCAATTACCAGAATATACCTATAACTTAAAAGTACTCTGATAGCTTGTGTTGGTTCAGTCAATTTTGCAACAATTCTATATTTTCAGAACTAACTACAGAGTAGATAAGAAGACCCATAAAATAATTATCTCAAATAATATAGTGAAATTATAAATTCTTAAATACAAAATTATTCCAAAAATACAAATAATAGTCATCTAGATTTTTAAAAATAAAAGCCCCCCTTTTTTACTGAGCCATAGAGATGATTTCATTTTAACTTTAGATATTTAATTGATATATTTAATTTTCTTCCCTTTCTTCCTGTTGTATATTTTCTAAAAACATTGTATTCAAGGGCTCATATCACATTGAAAGTTGAGTGCATAACAGATGGAATCTGGAAGTTTCCTATAACATTGATTGCTACTGAACCTGAAGTGGAGGATGTCATTAACATCCAAGGAGTAGGATTATTCAAGACATCTGAAACAGAATTTCGACTGACAAGTCAGACAAGGTATTAACTATCAAGATTTATGTAACTGGTCTTATGAATGTAGTTCCTGTTGAAATGTAAAATGAAATTTAAGGTAAACGAGACATGAAGAATTTCAAGATTTTTTTTTGATTCCTGTGAAATCTGAAAAACTCCTTTATAAATTTAATTTTCTTTTTTTACTTGTAGGTTTTTTTTTATTCATTACAAAATAAAAGTCAATAAAATAGAAGAACCTGGAGGTCTACAAGTATCTATTAGATCCCATTAGTTGATGATGATGGTTCTTGCTTGTTTCACTTCTCTTACTAACTTGCTTTTCATTGGCTTTTCTTTTATTGATTTCAGGGCTTTGCAATTCTTTGCAAGTCCTGTACCACTAACCTATACCTATATTCAGCTCTGTAAACTGACAGAAGTCTTGACTTTATTAGGTACAGTTGAAGATCTATCTTTTTATTTCATTTCTGTTTCTCCTGTATTTTTTTCTTCCTCTTTATTTATCCTAAAAATATATAAATTTCAAAGAAACTTTAAAGGACTTATGAAGATGGTAGTCTATTATTCCTAGCCTTAACTACTCCCCATTCTTTAGCTTGTATTTCTTCATGGTGTTATTAGCCACTTTTATCTTCTTTATTTTTGTCCAAAGAGTATTCCTTAGCAGTTCTTTAATGATAACACTGCTGGTGAAATATTGTCATAGCTTTGCTTAATATGAGTTTTTTTTTTATTTTTCTATCAATAACAAAGGATAGATTTGCTGAATATAGAATTCATGGTTCAGAGGTCTTTTTCTTTCAGCACTTCTCTCTAGTTTTAGTGGCTTCTGAAAAGGAAATTGCTATTTGATGTGTTCCCCTAAGAGCAACATTTCATTTTTTTCTCTAGTCTCTTTAAAGATGTTTTCTCCCACTTTAGCTTTCAGAAAACTGATTGTGAAGTATCGTGCCATGCAATGTCTATTATATGCTGTTACTGTAAGGCCAAATTCCATGAGCAAAAGCAATGAGAAGTTCTTATTCATTGTCTGGCATTTTAGGGATACTTACTAAATATACTCTGTAAGGAGAAAGATCTCCAAGTACTTTGGTTTTCTGGATAAATCAAAAGAAAATCAGCTATTTCCATAGTAGTTATTAAACATGAATTTACCTTGAATACCCTGGGAGGCAAAGAATAAGCAAGGTGTACTTATTAGATTTCTAAAGAATACTACCTGATATAATTATTTGCCATTTTTATTTTGGAATTTCATAACACCTTTTTAACTACTGTATTATTCAGAAATAGTTTCACTTTGCTTTTTGGTCCCCAGACATTGCTAACATGATTGTTTTTAAACTCTATTTGCTTATTTGGGTTTTTTATTTATTTATTTTTTTGAAATGGAGACTTGCTATGAAGTTCTAGCAGGCCTAGAACTTGCTATGTGAAGACTATAACATCCTTGAGCTTCAGTCATCTGCCTGCGTCAGCATCTTGATTGTTGAAAATACAGATATGAAGTATTATGCTAGACTTATTTTTAAGTTACTATCCAGTGTAATGGGATTCATTATGGCATTTTTATGTCTCTGTGTTGCTCTGCTTTGATCTACTTTGCACTTTTTCTCCAACACTTTAAATAACATTGGAAGATGAGTAATACAGTTTTTAAAAATGATGTAACAGTGTGTATGCTTATATAGTACATAGAACATCCTTATATTTAGACTTTGACTCATTATGAAATATTCAGTAAATTAACTATCTAGTTAAAATAGTTGCAGCCATGATTAGAAATCTACTATTCCAGTAATTTAAACATTTTTTACTTACTGGCATGTTTAACATGCATATTATGATAAGGTTTAATATAGTTCCTCTATCATCAGGACAAAAAATATAATCAGATTGTATTTTTTGGGTGGGTTGCTTATATTAATAGCATATTTTGTTTACTAAGAAAGCTGTATCATGGGCTACAAATAAATAACTTTTTATATTCCTCACTAACTAAATGACCTATGCAGCAAATGGATTCTTGATTATCTTTTGCAGTAGAAATGCTTTAAATGACTTATATCACAAGTTACATGTGTAAGTACTGTAGAGATGAAATATAGGTTCTTTCTAAATATGACAATGAGAACTTATGTTTCAACTTCTAGGAATGGTCAACTATCTTTTTTTTATTTTAGTTGTTTGGAAATAATTCATAGAGTTTCTAATAGTTAGGTTGTTATCCATTAAATTTTTACATGTATTTATCGTGTATATGTATTTGTGTTGGTGTGTGTGCATGCTTATGTGTCACAGAGTGTATATGGAGCTCAGAAGACAACTAGCTTGATTCTTCCTTCCCATCATGTGAGTTCTAAGAATTAAATGCAGGCTGTCAAGCTTTGGTAACAAGCAACCTTAGGCACTGAGGCACTTTGCCAGCTCTATAATATAGTTATAATTAACCACTCTGTAATATCCTTTGCACTCATTCTAACAAAAAAAAATATGAGCTAAATAATTTGAATAGAAAATAACACAAGATCTCTCATTAGTTCACTTATGATTGTTGGTAATAGATGCAATTAAATAATGCTGTCATTAGTTAAAGAGACAATTAAAAGAAACCTCAGAATTTTGTATGACACAAAAGAAAACTCTGGATGAATATCTCATCAGGATTAATTTATTTTCATTAACCTACTTTGTCTCAATTTAATTAGAAATGTTTTTTACTTCATGCATTGGAGATAGAAACCAAGAACTGTATTTACTGTCACAAAGAGGGAGCAAGAGCATATTATTCTCTACTGAATATCCAGTTTACATGAAATGCATTATTATTTCTTCTCATATTGTTTTGAGAAAAATCCTAATTTTAGTCAACTCTAACTATACAATTTTAATATTTTAAAGATATGTATATTTTAACATACTATTTTCTATGAAAAAAGGGTCAAGATTCAATGCATAGTTTGTCTTCTCAGAGAAAGATATTAGTTCAATTCTCACTTTCTTGGTTTCATTTAAAGAATAATGTTTTTACTTTCACTAGGTCTTTTGAGAAGAATGAGGCAGTTATAAAGGCTACTTCCTCAAGTTGCCATTCAGTCTGTTTCTGTTAGTATCTTAATTTTTAAAATGTCTTGGAAGTTATTTTCTTCTACTTTTCTGACTCCTACCATGTAATAAAGGGCAGATGATTCCTTCTCTGCCACAATTTTTGTGAATTCTTTTAATAATGGGGAAAGAGGTAGCAATATGGTTTCCTTCAAAAACAATATTGAAAGACATCAAAAGGAAAAATATCTACTTAATTATAATCAAATAATTCTGAATAGAATTTTAATATTACTGACATCATCTTAAACATTTTGTTCAGAATCAGAATGTGTTTGTCACTTTATCTATTGTACAATATTGCAATGTATTTAAGAGAATTCTTAGGGAAAAAAGAGAAATAGGAATAGATTTGCTTCAGTGGATTTCAGTAAGCATTTTTGTATGATAAACATGTTTATCAGAAGTTCTAGTACATCAAATAGTATTTGACAAATTTATTCAAACTGTGGAAAGGAAAATAATCTCTTGAACTTTCTTATTGAGTGAACTATATAGAATCACAAAGAAATTCAAAATCTCATGATTGTAGTTTCTAAAGTAGAGAATTTATTCTCTTTGAGGTCATCTTGAAAAAGTACATAGAGAATGCACAGCCAGCCTGGGATACATAGTGAGACACTTAGAAAATGCTGACGCATGAGGAAAATCTGATGAAATGGTTTTGTAAGCAGTTTTATCAATGATTTCTTACTGACCCAGATGAATTGCTTTCAAATGCTCCAGATGGGGAGTGAAACATTATTTTTAATATCTGAAAAGACCTCTACAATTTGATGGCAATTTCCCCCCTGGAAAATCTTATAGATCTCTCTGCTTTAGTATCATTATTTATCTGAGAAACTATTTCACATTTTCTGAATACAATTATTGTTTGCCTAGAATGGGCTTCTGCATTCCTTTAAGAAATATAAGGGAAAACATACTTTCCTCCATACAGTTATCTAGTATGTTTATTGTGAAAGAAAAGAATGGAAAAGAATTTATTTCCAATAAATTGTGACACTATATCAAATATAGAACATGAATGTACTTAACTGATTATTCTTTGTCAGTATAGTCTCTTTAGTCTTTTTTCTCTAAAACCACATTAACAGCAATACTAAATAAGTATTACATACCTGTTACCTATTTATATTATATAAGATTATTCAATGCTAATGGCACTAAAAATTTTGTATCACTCTCTAATTTACATAAATACATATGTACCTATACATGCACAAAACACATATATATTTATATTTTTCGAATATTTTGTATTGAATTATAAGTTACCAGACTTGGCAGTCCTTAGTAAGTAGGGTGCCTCTTTAATTAACATGCCTCAGTTCCTCCCAACTACTTTCTGACCACATCCCAACAGAGAAATACTTTTTCATGTCCTCATTTCTCTTTTATGTCCTACAAACCTGATTTGGGCAATTTTAAATTGTAGTAGCATAATATATATGTTGAATGTTTCAGAAATAATTTAAGTACTAAATCGCTTAGAAAACTACTAAACAATTTTCTTTTTCCTTTTTAAATATATACAACATTAGTTTTGTTGAGTGTAGAAAAAGTAAATATCACTAAGAAATGTCATACACAGGAACAGGATATTTTCTCACTGATAGAAACTGAACCTTGAGCCTCAGACATACTAGTCAAGTACTGTACCCCTGATTTTCCCTTTTTGTCTATCTTCCTTTACTAGGTAATTTACAAATCTGCTTTATCCTTATCATCTATCCTTTGAAGAATCCAAATACATTTCAATTCATGACCTTTTCCCCAATGTCAAGCACATATCCAATTTTCTGATACAGAAATAGTTTAAATTATATTAATTGCTAACATGAAATTTCAAATATAGATTATTTCTCCAGCAAGAAGTTCTTTTTACAGGCTTTTTAAAAGTGAAAGGCAATTCTAGTTTTTCACATCCCTCAGAAAATGTTTGTGTTTCTCTCTGTTTCATATCACTTATGGTCCATTAGAAAAAATGACCACACAATTTCTGAAAAATAAGCATAACCCAGTTATTTTTCATCATTATTACTAGTGCCACCTTGATCTAACCACTAATTGTTTCACCTTGATTATTCCAGAGCCTTGTTCTGTCTACTCACCACCATCCAAGTTTTCACTTTGTAGTCTCATAGCACAGCTAGAATCATCTTTTAAAAGTGTGTTCCCATCATTGGTCTGGCCAGACCACCTGATATATTACTTTTCTCTAAATACCGACTCTGTTCCATAGCACTGATCTAATATCTAGTATTGTGTTGGATTATAAAACTTAGGATGCTTTTGTTTTTCATGTTCTCTGTATAGCTCCCTTTTGAATAGATTGACCATTAGTTATACTTCCCATGGTTTCCTTACCATCTAGAAATATGTAACAATTGTAAGGAATCAGAAAAAAAAATCTAGAACAGACTATACTTTTGATTTTCTAAACGGTATCCTCTTAAGTCCTTTTATTTTTAAGTTCATCAACACATCTGTAGTGTATCACATACCTTACAGAAGTTGCTAACACAAGAAAAATTAAAATGTTTTAGAGTGCCAGTAAGTGAATGAATACATCTTTTATGAAGCTGTTAAAATCCCTAGTAGGGGCCACTGCTGAATCCCATCACACCATTAAAGAAATAACATAGATGTGCTTCAAACAATTCCTTAAAATGAAAAGGAGAAAGCTCTATCATCATTTTTTGAAGCTTGATAGGAACACAAGAAAGAACATAGATAAAAAAATATCAATATAATATTCCCAAAGCAAATTCAAGTACACATCAAAAAGCTCATCCACTGAGACACACTATGATTTATTCTATGATGAAAGCATGGCTCAAGATATGCAAAACTATAAATGCAATACATCAAATTAATATACTCAAGGGCAAAAAGAAAATGAAAATTTTATATAGAGAGAAATAGGTTAGGTAGAGTCTAAAGCATGCAATCCTGACAAAAGGCCTAAAAATAAAAAATAATAATAATAACAGGAAGGCTAGACATCAGCACACAAAAGGCTATATATGGCAAACCTACTGTCAACATACAAAATGGGAAAGACTCAAAAATATTTGCACTAAATACCATAAGTTATATATGCTCCCTTCTCCATTCTTATTGGGTATATTCCTTGATGTCTTTCTTGAAAAATACAAAAAGATAAAAGAAATACAAATAGGAAAGAAATCAATTAGAGACAGTTCTTACACATGTGATGACTTAAACAATGCAACATAAAACTACAAGAATTAATAAATACTTTTGGCAGAGTAAGAAATTTAAAAAAATACAAAAATAGTGCCTTTTCTATATACTAACAATAAATGTGAGAAATATTTAGGGAAAAATCTCATTTACATTGGCTTTAAAAATTCAGTCAAAGCCTATGAATAAAGAAATAACAGATATCACCATAAGAATTAAAATGGAAATAAAAAGAATCCAAACAACCAATGAAACATTAAAAAGAATTGACAGACTCTTAACCAAATTAATGAAAAGAGAGATCAGACACTAATTAATAAAATTAGAGGTAAAAAGGTAGACACTGAAACACATCCTAAATAGAGATGCCTGTCTAGATACGTATCCTGCCCAAAGAAAGCCTTCCCTCTACTCTTCTTAATGCCTCCAAACCTTCCCACCCCTCTATATCCATTTTCTTGTTGTCTCTCATTAGAAAAGAACAGGTTTCTAACATAACAACCAAACATATATATATATGTATATATATATATATATATATATATATATATATATATATATATATATAGAGAGAGAGAGAGAGAGAGAGAGAGAGAAGTGAAGCAAAATCTTCCATATCAACATTAGATACAACAACTTAATAGGAAGAAAAGAGTCTCAAAAACAAGCACAAGAGTCAGAGACCCATTCATTCTCACAATCAGGAGTCCCATAAAAATACTAAGCTCATAATATATATGCAGAGGACCTGGCTCAGACCCCTGTAGGCTCTGTGCTTGCTGCTTCAGTCTCTGAACTCATATGCACCTTAGTTGAGTCAACAGGCTTTGTTCTCCTGGTGTTCTCCATCCCTTCTGGCTCTTACAATCTTTCCCCACCTCTTCCTCGGGATTCTGTATGCTTTGAGGGAAAAAAAATGATGGAGACCTCACATTTAGACTTCCTTTTTTTGAGTTCTGGTTGTGGTTTTCTGCATCTGTTAACATTTTCTGCAAGAGGAAGTCTCTCTTATGATGACTGGACAAGGTAACATCTAAGAGTATAGTAGAATATCATTAGGAATCATTTTGTTAATTTTTTTTTAGCTCTGGCATGTTCAGTTTTACTCTATGTTTCTAGGCGATCTGCATGGCATAAAGATTGCATGTAGGCACCAACTCAACTTCTCTATGTTTGATGAGTTATATAGATATTGTCCTCAGCAATAGGGCTCCACTGACAGTATTCCAAAATCAAATCTTTGTCTTACAAAGTAGGTTGTTGGGGGATTTTCATTAGGCACCATTGGTTAGCAACTCAATTGAATGCAACCAGTCCTGCCACTGGAAACCTTACCTGATTAAAACAGATGGCTATTTGAAACTTCGTATCCCCCACCACTAGGAGTCATCACTAGGATCACCTTCATAGATTCCTAGGAGCTTCCACTATCCTACTAGGTTTTCATACCACTCCCTAAAAGTCCCCTAATTCTAGCCTTCTTTCTCCTCACTCTCTCCCCTATTTCATTTCTCCTACCCCCCCCCCACACACACACATACACTTATTCCTCTGTTCCTTTCCCCACCGACCCAACTCTGCCAGTAAAACCATACTACTTTCCCCTCTCAGGGAAATCCATGTGTCTTCCCCTAGACCACTCTTTACCTAATCTGTGTGTCTATGGCTTTCAGTTTATCATTTACTTACCAGCTAATATCAACGTATAAGTGAGTACTATATATTTCTGGGATTGGGGTACCTTACTCATGATGTGATTCTTTTGTTTTGTTTTTCTAGTTCAATCCATTTGCCTGGAAATTTCATGATGTCATTTTTTAACAGCTGAGTAATACTTCATTGTGTAAATGTACTACATTTTCTTTAACCATTCTTCTGTTGAGGGACATCTAGGATGATTCCAGTTTCTGGCTCTTGTGAATAAAACCATAATAAACATGGTTAAGCATGTGTCCTTATGATAGGGTGAAGCTTTCTTTGGTTGTATGCCTAAAGTGGTATACCTAGATCTTGATGTAGATTGAGTCTCAGTTTTCTGAGGATCTACCATATTGATTTCCACGGTGGCTGTACAAGTTTGCACTCCTATCAGCAATTAGAGTGCTCCACTTTCTTACCAACCTTGAGTTGTCACTTGTATTATTGTTCTTAGCCATAAACACAGGTGTAAGATGAATCTCATAGTAGTTTGGATTTATAAGAGGACTTCTTGCCATTACTAGGCTAGAGTGTCCAAAAGCATTTTTTCCTGAGCTTTGTGCAAGTGTTATATGCTATGAGCTAGAGTGCTTTCTCCTCCCTCTGCACATCCCTTGCTTATCCCCTTCCCATTAAAATTGTTAACATTATCTAAACTGTCTGTTATGGTAGCACTGAATTTTCTGAGGTTTTGCCTCCACCTAACTTCTAATTGTGGTTGAGCACTCTGAAATAGATTCTGAATTGCCCTGTTTTAATTTCCACTTTCCTTTGTTTTTTTTGTTTGATTGTTTGTTTTTTTGTTTGTTTTTTTACAACTAAAACCAGTGTATTTCTCCCAATAACTAATCTAGCTTTTTTCCAGCTAGCCCAGGTTTATTCCCTGGAGGTTCTAGCAGTTCATGAATAGATTTCTACTATCTTCCTTGTATAGACTTTTTTCATTTTGTTTTCTTTCCAGAGGAAAACTCATTTGGTTTCCATATATAATCTTTTAAATGTACTACTAATTTTTTATTAATAGTTTGATTCTGTAATATCAATGATACTACTCATCCATAGTTTTATTTTTTTATGCAGTCATTATCGGCTTATAAAATCAAGCTGATACTGGCCTCATTAAAAAAAAATAGAAGGTTTTCATTTTATCTATCTTCAGTGTTGAAGAGTTTGAGAGGATTCTATTGTGTTAACTCTATGTTAAAGAATATATTAGATGGGCTAGCGAGGTAGGTTAACATGTGAGGGATCCTGGCCCCAAGCCTGACAAGTCCAATCTCTGAGAGTAGAAAATAACTGACTTACACAAGGTATCATTTGGTATCCACTTATGCACCTTGGCAAACATGTATAGACATACACGCACACACACACACACATACACACACACACACACATACACACACACACACACACACATGCATATACATATATGTATTCACATTCATACACATGGTTATATACACAGATATACACAAAATAAAATATAATAAAATCTATTTTTAAATGCAGATCATATACATTAGTGAACCAATCTGATGGATAATAGTCTGGTTAGATTTTCAATTTATCAGTTGTAAAGATTGTGTATTTATGGATACTTGTCCCTTTCTTCTGTTATCTCTTAGTCTGGGCTTATTATTATTCTAACTAATTTCTGATGAAAATTTTTATTTGTAAAGTTTCTCTTATAGTCTATCTTTCAATTTTGGTTAATTTAAACATCTTTCTTTTTAAGATAATCTGGCTATACTTCTGTTGACTTCATTGAACTTTTCAACAAGCTAACTTATAGTTTTACTGGTTTTCATGTGTTTTTTTCATTTATATTTACCCTAACTTACATTTTTTATGATAACTCTGAATGAAGTTTGTCCTTATATTTATTTGTTCTTATATATTTCTTCTATATTTTTTGGAGATGTAACATAGTGCATAATTACTTGGTGGTGAGTTTACAAAGGAATAATGCTGCTGATACTAACTCTACTTTGAATGACAGGTAGCATTCATCTAAGATGATATTTGATAGTAGAATTTTCTTTACAGGAAACTTTTAAATCACTATCAAAAATCATTTCTACTGACATATTGAAACAGTCCATTAATAGGTTTTATTTTTCTAGGATTTTGTGGATTTCCTCCTTAATTTTCAACTCTTTTTAAATATAATTACATGTAATAGTCTATTGTATTTTTGATAGTTTCTGAGACATCTGTTATAATGTTTATCTACTTCATTTTCTTACTTATTTTTAGTTTGTCACTTTTGTAAAAAGTCTGTAGGATGGGAGTATAGCTCAGTTGACAGAAAGCTTGCCTAGCACACAGGAAACTCTAAGTTTGATTCCTAAAACTGCATAAACTGGGCACAGCATTACATTATTTTAATCTCTGCCCTCTGAATGAACAGACAGCAGGATCACTGGGTAGGTGGCCCTAGATTCAATAAGCAAGCTAAGTATGAACACTGGAAGCAAGCCAGTAAGTAGGATACCTCTGGCTCCCATCTCTGCTCCTAATTAAAATCCTGTCCTGACTTGCCTCAACAATGGACAATGATTGCAATGTGTATGCCAAATAAACCTTTCCTTTCTAAGTTATTTTGGTCATGGTGTTTCATCAAAGCAACAGGAAAAAAAATTAGGACATACACTATTTGATAATCTTCAAAATGCCGCCTCACATTTTTGTAAACATTCAGTATTACTTCTGAATTATAGGACTATTGAAGCAGGATTTATGTTATAGTCATCATTTTCTCACAAATTCAATGACATAATGACGAATTTGATAGATTATATTCATTATTTTTTCTAGGTATTATGAGCCATTTGTGGCCCATTTTCTGCCAGGAAGTGATCGAGAGTTTTTTGTAAAACCTAATTCTGGAGAACTCCCTCCATTTTATACAAAAGGAATTCTCATCATTGTAGGATTTAAACCACGAATGTACAGTAAGAAATATCAAGCAACACTTGTAATACAGGTAAGTTTTAGAACACACAGTCTTTAATTTTCAAAGCCAATAATTCAAGTATGGAATATAACAAAATACTTTGTTAAAACTAAGAGAAATTAAGGAATTTCTTATATTCTGTGTTTTAAAAATATGGAAGCATAAATATATAAATGATTTGCATAATCACAACACTTTCTGTAAAAAAAAAGTTTTTGCTCAAAAACTTTATATAGGTTTATAGTAAAGCTTGTGAAAATGTTAATTAAATCATATTGTCAAAATGTTGATGTTAAATAGAAAGTAAACATTTTTAATTAAAACAATGTATTGTAAATTAGGCCATTTCTATATTAAGACTGCTAAAGTTATTCTTTTATTAATAGTTAAAGTAATACAAGTTTTGAAAATTTACCTACTAAGAGAAGTGCCTTTATAAAATTTTGTACATAGTTTAAAGTGAGAAATTTTGGGCTAAATACAACTTCTAAATTATTTGAACTGATACTATTACTAAAGTTTACTTTCAGTAGTAGTATAAACACAAAATTTGGGTTGTTGTACTACAGCTTTACAGCTCCTACTGCCAAAGACTTTTAAACCAAACAACAATTAAGAACTGCCACTAGTAGAAAAATTGTCATTATATTAACAAATATTGAAAATGAAAATTTAGTTATTGTTATTTTTCATTGTTCAAGGATTTTACAGAGCTGAGGACATCAGAAGCCTCTTTTGCCTTGTTATATATTCCTTATTGATATATTAATAAAATCTTATATGGGAGACAAATTGACATTGAAACGTTTTAAAGATTTTTTTTTATTTTGCCAGAAGCTCTGTGATGTATCTGTAATCTCAACATTCAGGAAGCAAAAGCTAGAGGATTCTGATTTAGAAGTTAGCCTGGGCAGCAGTGTAAGACTAAATTTTAAAAAGGAAAGAAGAAAAGGAAAATATTAGTTTGTTGATTTAATTTTTACTATGTATAACTCCAAATATGTGCAGAAATAAAATGTGTACTTTCATGTTATTTGTTATCCTGTTTATAGATATATAAACATCTGGAAACCCAGCTTCAAACATTCATTTAGTGAATCTCTATTTTCAATTTTGAGAAATATGTGTAGAATTAACAAAAATTGTAAATATAGTATATACAGTTCTGTGAAGACTTTATTTTCCTCCAATGATAACTTCCTAAAAAATGTATAACAAATTATCTAAACATGAAAATTCATATTAGAGGCCTTATACTACATTTGCTATTTCTAATATATTCTTTTTATGGGCGGAGACATGCATATGATGTGGTGTGTGTGTTGAGTTTAGAAGAAAACATACTAAAGTCAGTACTTTTCTACCATTGTGTGAGTCCTAGAAATAGAACTCTCTATATAAATAGAATAAGGTACTGTATAAACTTTTGAAATTGACATGTTATGGTAAGCATAGTTACCCTGGAGATTCATAAGTGCCATTGCAGATATCAAATTACTGATCTTAAAAGAATTACAGTTCATATACTCTGACTCCAAGTCCCAATTAATCTCAACAGCATCTATATTTACACTCATGTTACATGTTAAGACAGTTTAAAAATGCAACTCATGACCTAAATCAAAATTATCATTTGCAATCTTATCATTTAAAATTATTTAAGTTACACAATAAATCAGTTACAACAATGTGATCTTTATTCTACTTCAGTCAGTAAAGTAAATGACTTATAAGAATAATTTTAATAAATTGTGCCTAGACATACATCAAAACACATGTTCTCATATGTTGTAATTTCATTCAACTAACTCATCTTTAGAATGATTAAAACTTGTTATTTTCCAATTAGGAAACAAGGTGATAAGCATTAGCTTTGATAGAAGGAGGTTTACTTGTTCTATTAATTTTATAAAAAAATATTCTGTTCCAGGAGAGTAGAAAATCTAAATAATTATCCAAAGTAACTATGAAAAAAAGTCCTTATTTATAAAACAGTGAGTACTGTAGCTGGCAGATGACTCATTAGGTAAAGTATATGTTGTCCAAGCATGAAGACCTGAGTTCCAATCACCAGTTTGCTCAGAATTAAGGCATAGTAGCACACACTTGTAGCCCCACTGTGAAAGGCAAAAGACAACCATATCACTGGAATTTCATGGCCATTCTAACTAGTCTAATCAATGAACTCCAGATTCAGTGAGCAATGCTGTCTCAACAAATAAGGTGGAGCAGGAGCAATCAAAGATGACATTGGATGCCAAGCTCTGGCTTCCATGCACATGCATACACACACACACACACACACACACACACACACACACACACACACGCATAGGTACCTGCACACACATGTGTATAACCACACAAACACATACTACACACACTCACAACACCTTGATAATTATCAGAATTATGGAACATGGTACTTATGATGCTTTATTGTCATATTTAGATAAAAATTATATATATACTAATATATCTTAAAAATAAAATGTCATTATAACTATAGATTTTTTTATAACGGTATACAATTGAATATAAGTATGTATTTTATATGTATATATATAATATAGAAAATTTGTATGTTACTTCTAAAGAAATCTAATTAGCATGAAACAATAAGGACATTCTAAATCCTCTTTTTTATTTATTTCGTTGTAGGCAGATCCTTAAATAAAACTTTAAATTTAAATGTCTTATTTGTTATAGTATACCAGGAAATAAGTACAGGGAAGGCAGGCAGTATGTGAACTACAGAAGGAAAAGAAATCAATAAAATCATCCACCACGGTGAAAAACTGAAAATTAATCACATGAACAATCTCTTGGAAATAGTATACAGTTTATACATTGACATTTTCATACCCGAGGTGGGCAGGAGTATAAGGGTTTTATGTACCATTTGACATTATTCCAGTTATTGACTGAGGAATGAACTCAGAGACAGTTAAATATCCAACACCAATTGAAACACCTACTGGTGTTTCTGGAGAGGAAACCTCAAAGAGTTGCAAACATTAGTCATTAGAAATTACATCATTCACTCAAATGAAAACATTGGGGAGATGTGGTGACCACAGAGCATATGTGTTCATTGATAATTATCAATTGTTTTTTTTATCTTATCAGTTGTCCTTAACAGCATCTGTCATTCATCCATAAGGTCATTAGCTTTGGTTGATTTCATTTCAAAACAGTGACACCATTAACATAAGAGAATGCCATCTATTCAAAACACCTTTTTAAGTAAATAATACAGAGAAGTACTATCATTAATTGGCTTTTTAAATATCAGTACTAGTTCCATAAGATATTAATGATATGGGCCTATTAATGTAATCCTGTCCATTGAGATGATTTAGTCAGTAAACATGTTTACTACTAAGACTGATGGAGAACTGCATTCAGTCCCTTCCTGTAACTCAACATGGTAATAGGAGAAAGCTGATGCTCATACATTGTACCCACACTTCCACATGCACACAACAGTACATGCGCACACATGAACAGGCATGTGTGTGATGCCTGGATACACACAGACATACTAAACAAATCAAGAATAAATGTAATAATTTATTCTAGTTTTGAATAATGTTTAAATTACACTTTTTAATATTAGCCAATAATTTAATGTTAGCCAGTTATTTTTTATTGGTTGTTTTATTTATTTACATTTCAAATGTTATCCTCCTTCCCAGTTCCCCATCCACAAATCCCCTATTCCCTTCTTCCTGCCTCTATGATTATATTTTAAAAGAAAAACTGGTAGAAAATATATATCAGATTATATTGGCAAAATAGTTTTGAAAATATATAATTTTCATATTTATATTTGGTTTGTGGAAATTTAATCATAGGTAAAACTGCAAAGCTTAGTTTTTATTTTGTAAAATAAAGATTTTTGTTATTAGCTTTATTTGGAAAAATGTCCTGAACAGCATCCTTAAATCATATGTAAACATTACTGACTCAATCATTATATAAATTATTGCAATCATTGAAATGTATGAAATCTAATTGTAACTTTAATGTATTTTTATGTTATTTTTCAAGTCTTGAACATAAAAGGTTGGTAATACTACAAGCCTTTTCTATATCACATATAATAAATACTATTAATAATGATAAATATTTCCCTAATTATTTTAGGTCTCTCGATATTTCTTATATTATCTTTCCCTCTCTTAATTTCCAGACAGATGAAATATATTGGTTGTATGAAATAAATGGGTTACCTCCATCACCAAAATCACTGGTACATGTAAAAGCCAAAATTGATGCTACTAACAAGATATATGACTTCATGCCACCAATTCAACGCAATTTTATTCGTGAAAATGCTAAACTTCGAAGCACGGGAGTATCTTCTACTGTTAAAGGTGCTCCTTTATTCAAAAAGCATAAATAAATTTTTAAACATTTCTTGGTCTCAAATTCTATTGACTATTTTGTTTCTTATCTCAGTTTGGGGGAATAATCAATACATTTTTGTTTGTTTTTTTTTTAATGCAATGCTAGCTTTTTATATACTTTTAATAGGATATAGTTAGTTTCTGGCTTGTATTTTAGTTTTAAAATGGACTTCGAGCACAAATGTTTCAATTTATATACTTTTAAAGTGCAAGACTGAAATATAATATTAATGATAATATTTTAAAAGTGTTGATATTAGATGTCAATTTCTTACACTAAAAAGATTAGTGACAAATTTTACATGTAGCATGAAGAATTCTCTATTTTTCATAATTGATATTTGTAAAAAACATGTTACCTAATGATATTTTCTAATAATTTATTTTTATTCACTTTACATCATGGTCACAGGCCTCTCCCTCCTCTGCTCACAGTGCTACCTTACAAATCCTTCCCCATTGCCCACTCCTCTTCTTCTCAGAGAATTGGGAGCCCCACTTCTGTACAACCCTACAATAGCACATCTAGTCCAAGCAGGACTAAGCACATCTTCTCCCACTGAGGCCTAACCATGGAGTCCAGGTAGAAAAAAGTGGATCCAATGACAGGGAACAGACTGAGTTAGCCCCCGCTCCCCTTGGTAGCTGTCTCACATAAACATCAAACTCATTTGCTAGAAATGTGTAGGGGACCTAGGTCCAACCCCTCCATGCTCCAGGGTTGATGGCCCAAGGCTTTGGGGCACTCATGACCCCAGATTACTTGACTCTATAGGTCTTCTTGTGATGTCATTGACCCCTCTTGCTTGCTCAATTCTATTTCTCACTGATAAAAAAAGACTCTACAAGCTCCACCAGATATTTGGTTGTGTATCTCTACTTCTGCTGCCATCTGTTACTGGATGAAGCTTCTTAGGAGACAATTATACTAGGTTCCTGTCTGCAAGCATGTCTTCATTAATAGTGCCATGGTTAGGATCTCTCACATAGGATGGGTCTCAAGTTGAGGCAGTCATTGGTAGGATGTTTCCTCAGTCTCTACTCCATCTTTATCTTTGTACAAGTTGTAGGCAGGACAAATTTTGGGTTGAAGTTTTTGTGAGTGAATTGATATCCACTTCCCACCCCTAGAATTCTTGCCTGGCTACAGGAGGTGATTTTTTGAGTTGGTGCACATATGTTAATATGTATCATTTATACTTTTTATAATTCTGTATTTCATTCTTGAAAAATATAGGTATATCTATCCAGCCTCAATAAAATTTACTTAGATGGGTATCTGAGAAAGAATCCTTTGCCAAAACAAGACAATATATTGAAAACAATCACTAGGAAGAATATAAAATAAACAATCTAGAATATCTTGAAAATATTCTGACACAAATGGCTATCTTTGTGCCAAACCATACCCAAAATTCTGTGAGTAATGATATGTAGTTATCCTTTCATTAAATAAGTTTCATACCTTCAAACTAAGGAGCTGTGTGTGACCTGTGGGACAAATGTAATATGCCTATCTTGCTTGGTAAGAGTTACATCAAGATATTTTATATTATTTGTGGCTAGTATGAAGGATACTGTCTCCTTTACTTCTTTTTCAGCTCATTATCATTTGTATAAAAGAGGGCTACTGATTTCTTTGAGTTAACTTTGATAAGCCTGCTTATCAGCTGAAGGAATTCTCTGTAGAAGTTTTGGCATCACTTATAAATATTGTCATGGCATCTTCTAATAGCGATACTTTGATTTCTTTTTTTCCAATTTACATTGCCTTGATCTCCGTTAGTTGTCTTATTGCTAGCTAGAACATCAAGTACTTTATTGACGATATAGGGAGAGAGTGGACAGCTTTGTCTTGTCCATGATTTTAGTGAAGATGCTTTCAATTTCTCTCCTTTTAATTTGATGTTAGCTATTGGCTTGCTATATATTGACTTTATTGTGTTAAGTATGCACCTTGTATTGTTGATCTTCCAACTTTTCTACATCTTTTTAATGTAGTGGTGTGTTGAATTTTGTCAAAGGGTTTTCAGCATCTAATTTGATCATCATGTGTTTTTTTTTCTTTCAGTTTTTGTATATGGCAAGATTGTATTGATGGACTTTTATATATTGAAATAGCCCTGCCCTCCTGGAATAAAGTTTACTTGATTATGTTGGATGATATATTTCATGTGTTCCTAGATTTAGTTTGCAATTATTATATTGAGTTTTTTGCATCAATGTTCATAAGGGTGATTGCTCTGAAATTCCATTTCTTTGTTTAGTCTTTGTGTAGTTTTGGTATCAGGGTGACTGTGGCCCCAGAATCAGTTTGGCAATGTTCTTTCTGTTCCTATTTTTTGGAATATTTTCAGGAATGTTGGTGTAAGTTATTCTTTGAAAGTCTCATAAAATTTGGATCTAAAACCATCTGGCCCTCTGTTTTTTGTTGTTGCTTTTGTTGTTGCTGTTGTTGTTGTTGTTGTTGTTGTTGTTGTTAGGAGACTTTTAATGACTGCTATTTCCTTAGGGTTTACAGCATTATTTAGATTATCTGATCTTGATTTAACATTGGTAATTGGTAATTGGATAGCACATCCTGGCAAGGATTTAGAGCAAGGAAAACACTTCTCCACTGCTGGTAGGAGTACAAACTTGTATGACTTCAGAAATCAATCTTTTGGTTTCTCAAGAAACTGAGAATAGTTATACCTTAAGACCCAGCTTCTGGGAAACTTATTCAACTCTGTTCTTAGCCAAAAACTGGAAGCAACTTAGATGTCCCTAAACTGAAGAATGAATAAAGAAAATGTGGTGCACCTACACAATGGAATATTATTCGGGTATTAGAAACAAAGACATCATGAATTTTGCAGGCAAATAGCTGGAACTTGAGAATGTCGTCCTAAATGAGGTAACCCAGACCCAAAAGGACATGCATAGTATGTTCTCACTTATAAATGGGTATTAGCCATAAAGTACAGGATATACACTCTACATTCCACAGACTCAAAGAAGCTAAACAAGGTAAAGCCCAAGAAAGGATGCTTGAATCTCACTTAAAAGGGGAAATGAAATAGCCATAGGAGATAAATGGTGGGAAGGAACTGGATAGGAGAGAGGACTGGGAGGGAAGAGAGGATTGAGGATTAGGTGTGGGGAGAGACAAGAGAAAGGGTCATTAGAATGAATGGATATCTGTGGCTAGCTGGAGTTGGATATGGGGGGCATCTCCAAATGCCAGATACATGGTAGGGTGGGGGCTTTCCAGGAATCAATGCAGGTAACAGCTGAGACTCACTACATTGGGGATATTGAACCTGAAGAGGGCACTTGCTGTAGCCAGGCAGAAACCCCAGTGGAGAAATAGGGATAC
Source organism: Rhabdomys pumilio (assembly GCA_030674055.1). Taxonomy (NCBI): domain Eukaryota; kingdom Metazoa; phylum Chordata; class Mammalia; order Rodentia; family Muridae; genus Rhabdomys; species Rhabdomys pumilio. The sequence goes on from JANHMN010000005.1 coordinate 87,490,190, forward strand.
CAACCCATACACAATACTTTTAACCCAAAATGTATCCTGTCTACAAGAAATTCAGGGACAGAGGATGGAGCAGAGCCTGAAGGAATGGTTAAACAATGACTGCCCCAACTTGAGACCTATCCCATGGGCAAGCACCAGTCCATGACACTATTAATGATACTCTGTTGTGAATACAGACAGGAGACTATCATGACTGTCCTCTGAGAGGCTTCACCCAGCAGTAGACTGAAATATTGGCTAGAGCCTGTGTACTCCTATGCAAGAGTTGGGGGAAGAATTAGGGATCTGGAAGGAGATAGGAACTCCACAGGAAGACCAACACAGTCAACTAACCTGAACCCTTCGGGGCTATCAAAGACTAAACCACCAACCAAAGAGCATACAAGAGCTAGAACTACACACCCTATACATATGTAGCAGATGTGAAGTTTGGTCTTCATGTGGATCCACCAACAACTGGATCAGGGGCTATCCCTAAAGCTGTTGACTGTTGAATATTCTCCCCAAAGTGGGCTGCCTTGTCTAGCCTCAGTGGGAGATGTGCTAGTTCTGCCGTGGAGGGATAGATACCTATGAGGGCAGCTTCCACCTGCTCAGAGGAAAAGGAGATATGGGGAGGGACTCTGTGAGGGGTGACCAGGAGGGAGTAGCAATCAGGACATAAAATTAATTAATTAATTAATTAATAAAGAAATAAGACCTAATGATTCTTTCAATTTCCTCAGTATCTGTGCTTATGTGTCCCATTTCATTTCTGATTTTGTTAATTTGGACACTGTGTGTTGGCCTTTTAATTAGTTTGGCTAAGGATTTGTCTATCTTGTTAATTTTTTCAAAGAACCAGCTCTTGGTTTTGTTGGGTTGTAATGTGTGTGGGACATGTTGTGTTGATGTGTGGGTCCTGCCTCTGTCTCACTAGTGGCTAGGGCCTCTCATGGGAATAGAAGCACAGGAATTTGACTGTGTTCACTCCACACTGGCTCCAACCAACCAACCAGAGCTCCCCAAGGTCTAAACCACCAGCCTGGGAGCACATAGGAAGGGACCCATGACTCCATCTGTACATGAAGGGCAGGATGCCCTTGTCTGGCATAGGTGGGAGAGGAGATTCTTTTTTTTTATTGGATATTTTATTTACATTTCAGATGCCATTCCCTTTCCCCATTTCCCCTCCCTAGAAAACCCCTATCCCGTGCCCCCTTTTCCTTTTTGCTTTTATACAATTTTTTAAATGTTAATCAAAGGCTTTATAAGTATGGTAATGCTCAATCAGAAGTGTAACCCAATACCCAACCTAGATATATAAACTATCTTTGACTGGTGGAGACATGTGAACATCTGCCTCCATGCCCCCTCTCTCTTTCTCTCTCTTTCTCTCTCTCATCACCTAGCTTCTCCAGGAGAGGAGATTCTTGATCCCATGAGGGATGAACACCGAGTGTGTGTGGGGGGGGGGAATTCAAGGGTGGGGAGGTGGGAGTGGGAGGGTAGGTGGGGGCACATCCTCATAGAAGCATGAGGAGGGGGAATGAGATAGGAGGTTCCTAGGTTGTGGGGGGGGAGGGGGGTTAGGGGATAAAATCTGAAATGTAAATATAATATCCAATAAAAAAAAGAAAAAAATTATAAATTCCTGCCCTGTAAAAAAAAGATATTTATTGTCATGGCAGAAAATAGATGAAATCTATACCCTGGTATTTTCAGGGCAGGCCTGAGGTTAAATACCTTTGCAAGGAGGAGGGGCTGAAAAGGAATGTTTAATTTTCTGTGCCCCTCTGGCCTTTAGGTACCTCATTAATATGGAGATCTGTCTTGAGGCTCCTGGGCCTGTAGTCACACCCTCTACCTGTGCAAGGTCTAGTGGATATTGTGCTACGTGCCTGAAAGGGGCAGATAGATGGAGGTCTGTGACCTCATGTCATAAGCCTGGAGTCTGGGAGCATGGCAAAATGCATGTTGTCCCTTAGGATCACCTGGTGACTCCGGTGATTTCTAGTGGGTGCTTGACCAGAACCCATGCTATACTTTCACAGTCCACATGGTTTTATTGATTCTTTGCATTGTTCTCATTGTTTCTAATTGATTGATTATAGCCCTGAGTTGATTATTTCCTGCCATTTACCCCTCTTGTGTATATTTGCTTCTTTTTGTTTTAGAGCTTTCAGGTATACATTTAATTTATTAGTATGACAACTCTCTAATTTTTATATGAAGGCACTTAGTGCTATTAACTTTTCTCTTAGCACTGCTTTTACTGTGTCCCGTAAGTTTAGGTATGTTGTGCCTTCATTTTCATTGTATCCTAAAAAGGTTTTAATTTCCTTATTTCTTCCCTGACCAAGTTATCATTGAATAGAGAGTTGTTCAGCTGTCCATGGGTATATGGGTTTTCTGTTGTTTTTGTTGTTATTGAAGTCTAGCCTTAGTCCAGTCCATGGTGGTGATCTGATAGGATGCATGGGACTATTTCAGTCTTAGTTTATCTGTTACGACTTGTTTTGTGACCGACTATGAGGTTAATTTTGGAGAAGGTTCCATGAGGTGCTGAGAAGATATTTTCTTTTGGGTTTGGGTAACTTGTACTATGGATATCTGTTAGGTCCATTTAAATAATAACCTCTTTTCAATATTTCTCTGTTTAATTTCTGTTGAGAGTAGAGCATTGAAGTCTCCCACTATTGAAGTCTTCCCAGTAGTCTTCCCAGGCTACTGGGAACTAACTGTTCTCAAGCCCTTGGGTCTCAGGCACTACTGAGAAGCCTCAGAAAGGCCAAAACAAGGGCATATAAACTCACAGCTGGCTTGGCTAGCTTGATTGAGTTGGTGGCCTCTGTGGCTGGAACATAGAGAGGTCTTCGGTAGGAGATTAGAAGGCAGCTCAGCTCAGTAGTTAGACCTGCTCCATGGTTCCCTACTTGAGGGCCCCAAAGAAGAGAGGGAGTCCATGGTCTTCAAATGTTTATTGTCATGGCAGAAAATGAATAAAGTTATACCTCATGTTCTCAGGGCAGGCCTGAGGTTAAATACCTTTTGTAAGCAGGAGGGTTTAGGAAGGAATGCTTAATTGTCTATGCCCTCTGGCCTTTAGGTATCTCATGAATATGGAGATGTCTTGAGGCTATGTGGCCTGTATCATGCCCTCTACCTACTATGGTTGACCAATAGCCACAAACTTCTCTTTGGGAGGGGCTATAGAGGGCTGTGGCTATGTAAAAGGAACGGGGGGGGGGGGGGGGGGGGGGGGGGGGGTGGCGCGCTCAGGAGCAAGGCCAAGAGCAAGGCCAAACTCCTACCATCCTTAAGGGTCTTCAGGGTTCAAAGCATGCTCGACCAGGTACCCAGCTGCCTCTCACAGCCCACCGACCCACATGGGACCTCAAAAAACAGAAAAGCTTCTGTAAGGCAAAAGACATAGTCAATACGAAAAATTGTGAAAAAAAAAAAACCCTTCACTAACCCCACATCCAATAGAGGGCTAATATCCACAATATGTAAAGAACTCAAGAAGCTATCCACCAAAACCACTAAACAACAAAATCGAAAAAATAGGATATAGAACTAAACAGAGAATTCACAACAGAGGAATCTCGAATGGCTCAGAAACACTTAAAAAATGTTCAAAGTCCTTAGTGATCAGGGAAATGCAAATCAAAATGACCCTGAGATTCCACCTTACACCAATCTGAATGACTTAAGATCAAAATATCAGGTGACAGTACATGTTGGTGAGGATGTGGAGAAGAGGAACACTCCTCCATTGCTGGTGGGATTGCAAACTGGTACAACTACTCTGGAAATCAGTCTGGAGGTTCCTCATAAAATTGGAAATAGATCTTGCTGAAGACCCAGCTATATCATTCTTAGGCATATATGCAAAAGATGCCCCACTAGGCCACAGGGGCATGGGTTCCAATATGTTCATAGCAGCCTTATTTGTGACAGACAGAAGCTGGAAACAACTGAAGTGCCTATTTGTTTTGACACTCAGATTTTCGATTTTGGGGGCTGGATTAATCCAAAGCATTAGAACCAATCCCCAATATACTATATGGATGTCTCTGTGACCTTTTTATTAAAACCAAAGCTGGACTTTATCACAAAGAAAGTTTCAACAGATACAAAAAAACTAAAATAACATCCTTGCATCCTATCAGACCACCACAGATTAAAGTCAGATATCAACTGCCCCGACCTGGGGGTGGGGATTCAACCAGGACCTAGGGAGGGGCAAAAGAATGAAGGGACAAGAGACACCAAGAAGGAGAGCAAGTCTAGAGTTGTGATCAAGCTCTTAAATTTTATTGTCAGACAGCAGGTTATGAAGGCATAGCAAAACAGGAAGGTTAGGCAAGGATCATTGCTTAAAGCCATCACACTGTCATATCCTCATTGCCCAAAACTGTCCCACTATCATAACCGGCTTCTGGAAATAACAGACGTTCTTTCAATTACTGGGGCCTGAGACCACAAATGTCCTTTCTCGATCTTGTACTTTAACTGATTAGTCTTTCCAGAACAGCAGGTAATTTCATGGGTTTGGCTCCAGGTAATCAACAACAACAGAAACAACAGAAAGACTACAAACTCATGGAAACTGAACAACTTTCTACTGTATGCATTCTGGATCAAAGAAGAAATGGAAAAATAAAGACTTCTTAGAGTTCAATTAAAATGAATTCACAACTTATCCAGAATTATGGAACACAATGAAAAATATGCTAATATGAAAGTTTATTATTGCACTAGGTGCCTAAATAAAAAATTTGAGAGATTTTGTAGGGTTCTGTGTCAGGTGTCTGCTCTGCTACAGGGCATGGTCTCTTGGGGAGGCAGGCCTTGGGGAGTTTGACTATGCTTGTCCCTTGCATAGCTGGGTGGGTGCTGGGCCCTAGGGAAGTTACAGGGCACCACTCCAGGGTGAGGAAGTGCAATCTGAGCCATGGGATAGCCAGAGCTGTTTCTGGGGTCCCCAGGCATTCAACAAGGCTGGGGTCTTCTGGTTCTCAAACTTTTGAACATTGAGGTGCTGCTGGAAGTTTCAGAAGATAACAAAATCTGGGAACCCACATGCTGGGTCTAGCCAGGGTGGGGTGGGGAGGGGAGAAGGGTTTTCTGGCTGACCCCATAGGAAGAATCCTTGACTTGAATGGCAGCTGGCTTGATGGTGTTTGTGGCTGGGAGTACAGAGAGGCCTTGTAAGGACAATTACACTCTGTAGGCAAAGGCCTTTTTCATAGCTCCCCATCTTGATGAATTTTCTTATGAACATAGATACAAAAATATTCAACAAGATACTCAAAAATCAGATCAAAAAAGACATTAAAAACAAAACAAACAAACAAAAATCTTTTACACTGATCAAATAGGCTACAATGGAGAGATATAGGCATGGTTCAACATACAAAAATCAGACAGTGGAATCTAATATATGAACAAAGTAAAAGAAAAAAACACATGATCATCATATTAGATGCCCCAAAAAAGCCATTGACAAAACCCAACTTCTCTTTATAATAAAAGTCTGGGAAAGATTAAAGAAAAAAAGGACATACCTAAACATAATTTTTCAATTATCAGCAAGCCTACAGCCAGCATCAAATTAAATGGAGAGAAACTCAAAGGGACTCCACTAAAATCAGGAACAACAGTTTTGCACTCCATGACAATTTGATATAGTACTAAGAGCGTTAGCTAGATCAAGAAAACAACTGAAGAGCAAGGGGATACAAATTGGAAAAGAAGAAATCAAACCATCTGTATTTGCAGATGATATGATAATATATGTAAGTGACCCACAAAATTCTATGAGGAAAATTTTATAGCTGATTAAAAAAAACAACTTCAGTAATTGGCTGGATATAAGATTAACTCAAAAAATCAGTAGCCACAAACAATATAAAATATGGGGTAACCTTAAGCAAGTGAAAGACTTGTATAAAAAAAATCTTCAAGTCTTTTAAGAAAGAAATTGAAAAAGATACTACTACAAAATGTAATGATCTCTCATACTCGTGGATCAATAAAATTAACATAATAAAACAGACAACTTACCAGAAGAAATCTACAGATTCAATGCAATCCCCATCAAAAGCCCAACACAATTCTTTATATACCTTGAAAGGACAATATATAATTTCCTATAAAAAAAAAAGGCCAGGATAGCTAAAACAATGCTGAACAATAAAAGAACTAGAGGCATCACCATTCTGATTTCAAGCTGTACAACAGAGGTATAATAATAAAAACCTCATGGTATTGTTGATAAGTTATTTCTCTACTGGTGAAATGAACCAATTCAAGCAAAATTAAAGTATATAAAGGCAGGCTTATTGGGAAGCCACTCTCAGGAGGTTCCACTATTCCCAAAGAATGAGGCCAGAAACATTGCCATGGGAAGGTAGACAAAAGGGAGGTGGAAAAGAGAGAATATATTTCGGCATGGAAGAAGAGAGAAAAAGTGCACAGTTAGGGGCTGAAAAAGGAAGGGCCCAAAATCTCTGAATTGTACAGGGGAAAAAGCCTCTTCGAGAAAGGAAGCCCAGAGCAGAATATGCCAGTTAGGGACTAACTGATACTGGAAGAGCCTGGAGGCCAGGTCCACTTTGGTATTTTAAATATTCACCTCAGCTGTTCATCCCAAGTCTGAATCCCACAACTGTCATAAAAATAGACATGCTAATCATTGTTATCAAATTGAAGACCCATATATAAATCCACACAGCTAGGGACACCTGGTTATTGCTAAGGAATCCATAAACACATCATGGAAAAAAACAGTATCTTAAAAAAATGGAAGTGGTCAAATGGGATGTCTGTATGTAGAAGAATGCAAATAGACCCATATTCATCATCCTGCACAAAACTCAAGTCCAAGTGGATCAAGCACATTAATGTTAAACCAGACATACTGAACCTAAAGAAGAGAAATTGGGGAATAGCCTTGACCACATTGGCACAAGAAAGAACTTCCTAAACAGAGCACATATGGCCCAGAGACGCTAAGATCAAAACTAAATAAATAGGACCTCATAAAACTGAAAATGTTCTGTAAGGCAAAAGATATAATGAATAGGACAAAATGGCAGCCTACAGAATAAAAAAAAAAAGGTTTTCAACAATACCACGTTACACAGAGGGCTAATTTGAACTCATGTATCTAGAGCTTTTTCCATAGCCTTAAGGGCTGTCCTAAAGGTTCCATCTCCTTTTTTGCTGAGACATAGCCATACCCTGGATTCCTGGACTCCTGCTGTTTTTAATTCTCATGGTGTCATTAACATAACCAGAAAGGATGTTTCTTGAGGAATGTGAAAATATATACATTCTTATGCAAACAACCCTTATGCTCACACCAGCCATCAACACTCTTGGAGGCTCACATCAGGGCCCTGTTTCAGGTGCAGGAACCATGACACTCTGTCCCCACCAGGGTCATGTCAGGCTGACATCTTCCATTTTCTGTTCTAATTCAAAGATGTGAACATTGATGGTGACTGTGGTTACTGAGTCTTTAACTTGCTTGATGCAGACTGGAAGGAGAAACAAAACCAGGATGCATAAACTAACTGTAATTCATCTATTTATCAGCAAAGTTGTCCAGGAAAATGAAATGAATCCAAGAACAGCAGAGGCAAAGGCTTTTCCTCAAAAGAAGTATATCCCAAGCTAGAATTACTAAAAAAAAAAAAAAAAAAAAAAAAAAAAAAAAAAAAAAAAAAAAAAAAGAGGAAGAAAGGGAGGGAAGGAAAGAGAGAGGGAGAGGGGAAGGGAAAGTGGGAAAGAAGGAAGAAGAGAGAGAGAGAGAGAGAGAGAGAGAGAGAGAGAGAGAGAGAAAGGCCAACAGCTTTGATCCACGATTTGACTCTGAGTCATTCTTTTCTTTGCTCTCAGACACCACTTCTCTCAGGATTCCATCTCCAAGTCAAGTTTGGTCCTTGGCAGGTGGCACCTACAACTGGAAATGAGATAAGGGTAGGTAAGTATATTGGGCAAGTTCGGTTTTGGACAGATTTTATTCAGGGTGTGAGCTAGAAATGGGAAAAGGGGTGAAGATTTGGTAGATAAAAATGTGTCAAACAAATTCAGTAAGTAGAGAAATGGATATTAAAGTGTTCAAACACTTCATTAGTAAGAAAGGTGTTAAAATGCACAGTTAGTTTGCAAGATTTCTTTGAGTTCATACAGAAAGTTAGTTTATGGTTTTCTGAAGAAAGGTCATTGAGCCCTAATACCTGGCTGAAGGTCTGTAAAGACCTTGGCAACTGGATGCAGGCCCACAAGAGTGAAGAAACAGTTAAGAATACTCTTCACAGAGGCGTTGGCTACAGGGTATGATTATGCCCACTGAGCCACCTTATGGCCTTACCAGTAAAATGCCATCAGGCATATCTGCTTTTTTCTTTCAGTTCTACTTTCCAGGGTTTGCTGATGGGGGCACAACTTGCCACCCACCAAGCTGTAGTGACATGTACCAAGGGGACACACGTTCTGAGAAGAGAGGCCTGCCTGGCCTGCCTGGCCTGCCCAACACAGACATGCAAAAGGCTGAAGCAAGTGTCTGGAGCAGGCTATGGCAGAGTGGGTGCCTCCTACTTTCCTAGCCTAGACATGACACCCATGCAACGAGGACTGGTCAAGCAGAAAATGATGGGTGGAATCTTGCTGCTGACAGCTTGGAATAACAAACCTCAACAAATCATATATTTCATGCTTCCTTTTCTAAAATTTGGTTAAAGGCTGTTCTTCCCTCATACTAGGAACACTTGGAACAATGTCCATGCTTTTTAACCCAAAATTATTTAAATTTTTTTCAATTTATTTAAAAATCCTTTTGAACTTCAGAAAATCATATTGGGAGAAAGTGGGGGTCTGAGAAAGTGTGTGAGGGTTGGAGAAAGTGTGTTCAGATGGAAGAAAGTGACTGAGGGTGGAAATTCAAGTCATGAAAGAAAGAGAATGTGAAAAAAGACTTAGAGGGTGATAGAAAAGGGATTTATCTTTTCCTAAACATAAAAAAGATTCTTATAAGCTTCAGGGAATCCACTCAAATCTACCTCCCACAGGCCAAACTGACTACCTTAATAAACATCATTTAATCCCTAATTCATAAAATAATGTTATATATCTACTTAAACCAGTATCTTTTTCACAGATAAGCTGGTACTGCCTATCCCAGATATGTGATTAACATGGTATCTTTTTCCTCAGCTATTTCATCTTCCTTCAGCAGATGAAATAAACAATTCCCAACTTTTCCCTCTGTATTCCTTAATGCAACAGTGACTTTCCACTTAAAGAATTCTTTCCAGGACCAAGATTCACTTAACACCCTTGCTTCTTCTCTAGGACTATAACGATAGACCACCAATATGCTGACAGTCAAAAGGTTACAGGTTTAACATTGCATTACTCCCTCTCTCCACCCCTGTAGTGACTATTCCACAGGTCCATTACTATGAGGAAAGGAAGTCATGATCAGTCATCAAAGAGGATGCAGATAAAGATCCTTGACTCTTCTGATGGTGCAGAGAATGTTCTAGAAGCACTCAATCATTCCAAACTGGCTGACCAGGAGAGACCCACTCTAGTTGCAGTATCTAAAGAGACAGACAGAACCTGGTATACTGTAGGCTAAGTTCTTATACATCATGGAGCCACATTTCCTTGGGGGAGATTGCCTTTCTCAGCCAGATTAGACAGGCATTGCTTAAGCCTACTTTGGATAAAAGATTTGTTGTAGCCTTGATATTGGGGATCACAACCTTTACAGGTATGATTTCTAATTTTGACTCATCCACTATAATATCTCTAGTCAAAGATAATTATACAGCACATCACATAGATCAGTTATCCAAAAATGTGTCAATAGCATTCATGATCCAGGAGAATATTGACAGAGGACTTCAGGATAGGCTTAATGCTTTAAGAGGAAGCAGTCCTATTTATAAGAAAACAAATTCAAAATATTAAAATCAGGATCTCAGTGTAATGCCAATTATTGTCCCATTGGGTTTGTGTAACCCCCTTGCAATATAACAACTCTGGACATGACTGGCAACCTCCCCCAAGAAATTTTCGTATTTACTTACTTACTTGGTTTTACTTCCATCTAACTGTCTACACTAAGATTTCAAATTCTTTGTACCCAGAATTCAGTTTGTAATTAAACACACACACACACACACACACACACACACACACACACACACACACA
>JANHMN010000005.1:87500412-87615412 GCA_030674055.1 Rhabdomys pumilio
CACACACACACACACACACACACACACACACACACACACACACACACGTGCGCACACACACACACACACACATATACACACACATACACACACACACAGTCACTCACTCACACTCACACATAAACATAAATATATACTAATACTTTTAACGAGGTTCCAAGGATGTAAGCGAATATTCAAATGAATTAGAGAATGCAACTCCACAATAGAAGAAAAAGGGAACAAACATGGGGAAAGGGTGAATATTAAAATTAAAAATATAAGAGATAAGCCTTTCACATTCAGGGAATTGCAGTGCATTTTAGACCTAGGAATTTGAAGGACTGTTCAAATTCACTTTTCTTATTCTGAAGTTAAGTCTCTGTGGTGATTTGAATGAGAATGGCCTCCATAGGTTCACATGTTTGCATGCTTAGTCCCCAGTTGATAAACTGTTTGAAAAGGATTAGGAGAAGGTGTGCTGCTGAGATTGATTTTGAGGTTTACAAAATCCCACAACAGGCCCAGTGTCTCTCTCTGGCTGAAAAATAAGGATTTAGCTTTCAGCTACTTCTCCAGCAATATTCCTGCCTGCCTATTGCCATGCTCACCACCTTAATTATAACTAACCCTCTGTAAGCAAACTTCTAATTGAATAATTTCATTTATAAAAGTTCTTTGTTCAAAGGTGGGAGGCAGGGCATGCACCCTCAAAAAGTGCAGGGACATTGCTTTAGTTCAAAATGACAGGCAGTCTTTCCAAAGCCCAAACCTGGCTTGTAGGATTACTGGCTGGGAGATAAAAGCTTGCTCTCATCATTCCTCAGGTACCTGTAAAATGGATTTCTGTCTGCCAGGGGAAGCCACTTCTCTGTTAACAGGTGCCTATGGTACATACCAAGGCCACTGGCCTGAAGGATCACTCCCCCACCCCCTGCCCACCAATGTTCCAAGCTAATTCAGTTCACAGGACTCCCTTCCTCCACCCCACAGCTACCGAATTTTCTTTATAATACAGGAGGAGTTTTCCTCATTTCTTTCTTCTCTCTGCTACTGAGAGAGATAGCCTTGGCCCTTGGCTGTTTACCCCTTTCCTCTCTGTCCCAGAGAAGTAGCCATGACTGGTTTGAAGTTCACCAAAGACTTCCAGATAGTCTCTTTAAAATTAATAGTAAAATAATCTTCTTTCCACCCATTCATCAGTCAGTTCAGTGGCTTCTCTGCATTCTTGCTTACAATGATGTCTCTTAATAGCAGTAACAGTGACTAACACAGCCTCACAATGTGTCCCATGCTGTTCCCAAACTTGTGATTTTCCTGCCCTAGTCTTCTGAGTTCTGTGCTTATAGGCATGTGTCTTAAATATCTCCTAGCTGAGATAGACTATGAGCTCATTACCTCATGAGTTATTAAAGAAACCTTTACCTTTTGCTTTTTAAAAAATGATCTTGTTCACAAAATTTCTGTGTTGAAATATTATTCTCCAAGCTTATAATTTTAGGATTATAAAAGAGGCCCTTATAAAAGAGGGCTCTTGCCTGTTTTATCATATATGGACACAGAGATTTTAACATAGGAATCACAAAGTGGGCTCAGAGAAGAAAGCTAATATTTAAGAACATTTATCTTAAGATAAGCCTTGAAAAATGAGGAATACATTTCTGTTTTTTGTAACTCTTCTGATACCTTATAGGAACCTTTCTCTTTAACTCATAGGGGTCCCTCTTCCAGATATTTCTTTGGTTTCTGGTCAAACAAATTCAAACCTGGAGCTGTACAAGCACGCGTGCACAAAAATACCACACGTGTCTATGTAAAATAGTGATTGTGTTTGTTTTTATTAATACAAAGTAATGTTCCTTCATTATATTTTCATGTATATACATCAATATCCTTTGTTCTATTTCATTCATCTTCCTTACTGTCCTTCTCTGTCACTCCCTTCCTGCCTCATGCTTACCTCCTTTTCCCCAGTAAATAGTTTTCCTAGCTATTAACATGTTACAAACATTCTGTTACCCTCCTCCACACTTAAGATGGCTTGCTCTCTTCTCATTGTCTCCTCTGTAGTTTCATGACCTCTTGCAACACATGCATTTGTAATATAAATTGTTTTGTAGGAGAAAGTGTGCATATGTGTTTGTTATAACTTGAAACAAAATAATAAAGGTATCAAATCAGTCTTATTTTTGATGAATGAATAGGAATGCAAGTAGGAGGGATGGGATTAGACATCATTGTGTGGGGGAAATAATGTTAATTCTTTCTGCATTTTCTCAGGAATCATTAATTTTCTGTCTTTCTACTTTTGTTATGGTAACTGAGAAAGCATACTAGCTGATCTTTTATACAAAATCTACTTAGAGCTCTTTATACAGTAAAAGAAGAGACTCTTACTTTATTGAATATATTTTTATTCCAGAATTTTATTTCCTACATTTTCTTATCTCACATCAAACTGTGAATACTGAATAGGTGAAGTATATTCATGATCAAATAATTGCTATTGGCATTCTCTGAAAACTTTATTTTTTAATGTTTTTGTCTCACATGCTGTGCTCCTGTCAAACTCAGATAATATTTGCACTGTGTGAAAATAATGTTATGAATAAGAGGTAGCTCATCTAAATTGATTGTAAGGCAATTTTATGACTCATTTATAAGATCTGAATCTCTAGACTGGTAACACAGTCATGCAAACTGACATTGGTTGATTAGCTATGTCTAAAATCACATGATCCTATTATACTCCTACAATCTACAGACACATAAAGATCTTTCTCTCAAGCAATGGTTCAATAGTCCTCTCGATATAGATTATTTTCACATAAAAGAAAGTCTTTCAGCTATCATTTAGATCTGTTGTTATTCCATGTGAAGGTGTACAAATAAGAAATAAATCTCAGAAATATAAATTCATCCTCATGGTATCATCAATTTATTATTGAAGAACTTAATAAAATAAGAAAAACAAGTATAAAATTGTCTATCACTATATACATATGCATACATATATTATATATGTCTATGCATATATACATACATATATATATATATATATATATATATATATATATATATATATATATAATTTAACCCAAGGGGGAGAAAACCATACAGTTTATTCTGAAGCCAAACATGAGAGACTATGGTCCAGGATCACATGTTCAGATTTTCCCAAATACTATTCCAAGAGTTTAATAGTAACAAAACAAAGAACATCATAAATCAAGACACTTTCCAAATACAGTGGTAGACACATCAGGTAGGCCAGTTCTAGCAGGATGGGGAAATCTGTGCTACAAGCCTCAGATGCATTGTGAGACATTCTCAGCTTTTAGGCTGGTAGAAACTAGTGATCTGTTAAAAGGTTGCCATTCACAAGAACATTAGGTCACACGTAAAGGAGGATAATGGCTTTTCAAAGGGTAAAGATAGCCCAGATTGTTTTTAATTAGGTTCTGGAGCTACAGCATTCCAACTTCTTCATTTAAGTCTCATAATCACTGAAGTTCTTTTCTTTTATTAGATATTTTATTTACATTTCAGATGTAATAACCTTTCCCCCCCTCCACCCAGGAACCCCCTATCAAATCCCTATCCTCCTGTTCTCCCACTCACACCTCCCCACCCACGATTTCCCCTACAATGCAGGGGAATGCAGCCTTCACTGGACCAAGGACTTCCTCAACCACCTATGCCTGACATTGTAGTCCTCTCCTACATATATAGCTGGAGCCATGGGTCCCTCCCTATGTGCTCCCAGGCTAGTTTTTTAGAACCTGGGAGCTCTGGTTGGTTGGTATTGTTGCTTTCCATATGGGGCCAGAAACCCTTTCAGCTTCTTCAGTCTTCTCTGTCACTCATCCATTGGAAACCCCATGATCAGCTCAGTAGTTAGCTGTGAGCTTCTTCCTCTGTATATTTCAGGCTCTGGCAGACCTCTAAGAAGACAGCTATATCAGGCTCCTGTCAGCATGCACTTCCTGACATCCATATCAGCCTCTATCTTTGTTGACTGCACATGGGATGGGTGGAACAGTTTCCAGACAGCTCCTCCTCCAGTCTCTGCTCTACAGTTTGTCTCTGTATTTGCTCCCACGAGTATTTTGTTGCTTTTTCTAAGAAAGACTGAAGCACCCACTCTTTGGTCTTCCTTCTTCATGAGCTTCATGTGGTCTGTGAGTTGTATCTTGGGTATTGCAAGCTTTTGGATTAATTTCCAATTATCAGTGAGTGCATACATGTGTGTTCTTTTGTGATTGGATTACCTCACTCAGGATGATATTTTTCTAGTTCCATCCATTTACCTAAGAATTTCATGAATTAATTGGTTTTAATAGCTGAGTAATATGCCATTGTGTAAATGTGCCACATTTTTTGTATCCATTTCTCTGTTGAAGAACATCTGGATTATTTCCAGCTTTTGTCTATTGTACAAAAGGCTGCTATTAACATAGTGGAACATATGTCCTTGTTATATGTTGCAGCATCTTCTGAGTATATGTCCAGGAGTGTTATAGCTGTGTCTTCAGGTAATGCTATCTTCATTCTTCTGAGAAACTGCCAGACTGGTTTCCAGAGTGGCTTGCAATCCCACCAACAATGGAGGAGTGTTCCTCTTTCTCCACATCCTTGCAGCATCTGCTATCACCTAAGATTTTGATCTTAGCCATTCTGACTCATGTGAGGTGAATCTCAGGGTTGTTTTGATTTTCATTTCCCTGATGACTAAGAACATTCAACATTTCTTTTCAACCATTCAAGTTTTTTCAGTTGAGAATTCTTTGTTTGGCTCTGTATCCCATTTTTAATAGGGTTATTTGGTTGCCTGGAGTCTAACACAAGTTCTTTGTATACATTGGATATTAGCCCTCTATCAGATGTAGAATTGGTAAAGATCTTTTCCCAATCTGTTGGATGCCATTTTGTCTTATTTATAGTGTCGTTTGCTTTACAGAAGCTTTGCAATTTTATGAGTTCCCATTTGTCAACTCTTGATCTAAGAGCATAAGCCATTAGTGTTCTGTTCAGGAACTTTCCCCCTGTATCCAGTTATTTGAGGTTCTTCCCTACCTTTTCTTCTATTAGTTTCAGTGTATCTGATTTTATGTGGAAGTCCTTGATCCACTTGAACTTGAGGTTTGTACAAGGAGATAAGAATGGATTGATTTGCATTCTTCTACATGCTGACCTCCAGTTGAACCAGCACCATTTGTTGAAAATGCTGCCCCTTTTCCATTGGACAGTTTTAGCTCCTCTGTCAAAGATCAAGTGACCATAGGTGTGTGGATTCATTTCTGGGTCTTCAATTCTATTCCATTGATCTTCCTGCCCGTCTGTGTACCAATATCATGCAGTTTTTAATCACTATTGCTCTGTAGTACAGCTTGAGATCTCTGGAATAGTGATTACACTAGAAGTTCTTTTATTGTTGAGAATAGTTTTCCCTGTCCTGAGTTTCTGTTATTACAAATGAATTTGCCAATTGTTCTTTCCATCTCTATGAAAAATTGAGTTGGAATTTTGATGGAGATTACATAGAATCTGTAGCTTGCTATTGGCAAGATGGCCATTTTTACTCCATTAATTTTGCCAATTCATGAACATGGGAGATCTTTCCATCTTCTGAGAACTTCTTCAATTTATTTCTTCAGAGACTTGAAGTTCTTGTCATACAGATCTTTCACTTGCTTGGTTAGATTCACACCAAGGTATTTTATATTATTTATGACTATTTTGAAGGGTGTGATTTTTCTAATTTCTTTCTCAGCTTGTTTATCCTTTGAGTAGAGGAAGGCTACTGATTTGAGTTAGTTTTCTATCCCATCACTTTACTGAAGATTTCTCAGCTATAGAAGTTCTCTGGTAGAAGTTTTGGGGTCATTTTAGTATACTATCATATCATCTGTAAATAGTGGAATTTTGACTTCTTCCTTTCCTATTTGTATCCTTTTGACTTACTTTTGTTGTCTAATTTGTTGGGAGCCGACTTTAAGCAAAAAGCGGCTAGAAAGCAGCTATCAGCTTTGCAGCCATCTTGAGCCATATACCCTGACATGAGACTTGGTTTTCAACAGCCTACAACAGCTGAAGCACACTCTGATATCCCACATAGCTTGTTTTGCTGTTAAGTGCCCCCAGCTGCAAGGAGCACGTGGTATCCACGCCTACAAGGCATGCGGTGCATGTGTTATCCACGTGCTATCTACGCCATATATGTCTACAAGGCACGTGGCAAAAGCCTATAAATACCCAGGATTTCCTTGTTATGTATATATGTGTGAGTGTATGTGTGTGTGAGTGTGTGGTGTAGTAGTAGTAAGTGTAGTGGTGTGTGTATGGTGGAGACAGTAAAGACTTTACTACAGATCCTCTGACTTCTTTCTATTCTTTGCGGCTTTTCCCCTTCTTCCCCCCACTCTCTCTCTTGCTAAACCCGAACCTGCGGAACAGAGTGGGCCGCTATAGTTTGGCCCCCAAACGTGGGCAAGAGTGGTCCGTTACAGTTAACTCAGGGCTTTTACAGTTTACAGCCCAGGGTTTTTACAGAGTGGCGCCTGACATGGGGTTACAGTCAGCTGGGGCTTTTACACTAATTGCTCTGGCTAGGACATCCAGTACTATATTGAATAGGTAAGGAGAGAGTATGCATCCTTGTCTAGTCACTGATTTTAATGGTATTGCTTCAAGTTTCTCTCCATTTAGTTTGATGTTGACTACTGGCTTGCTGTATATTGCTTTTACTATGTTTAAGTATGAGCCTTGAATTCCTGATCTTTCCAAGACTTTTACCATGAAGGGATGTTGAATTTTGTCAAATGCTTTCTCAGCATCTAGTGAAATGATCAGGTGTTTTTTTTTCTTTGAGTTCATTTATATAGTGGATTATGTTGATGGATTTTCCTATATTGAGTCATCCCTGCATTCCTGAGATAAAGTCTACTTGATCATGATAGATGATTGTTTTAATGTGTTTGTGGATTCGGTTTTCAAGAATTTTATTTAATATTTTGCATTGATATTCATAAAGGAGTTTGGTCTGAAGTTCTCTTTCTTTGTTCTGTCTTTGTGAAGTTTAGGTATGAGCATAATTGTAGCTTCATAGAACAAATTTCAGAGTGTTCCTTCTGTTTCTATTTTGTGGAATAGTTTGAAGAGGTTTGGTGTTAGGTCTTCCTTGTAGGTCTGATAGAATTCTGCACTAAAACCATCTGGTCTCAGGCTTTTTTTTTTTTTTTTTGGTGGGGAGACTGTTAATGACAATGTTTTCCATGGTATCTTGTGCATATGAGATTCTCTCTTCTGTCTCTTGTATTCTGTTTGTGATGCTTGCATCTATGACTCCTGATCTCTTTCTTGATCTCTTTCTTAGGTTTTTTATCTCCAGGGTAGTCCCCCTTTCAGATTTCTTTATTGTTTCTACTTCCATTTTTAGATCCTTGGTGGTTTTGTTTAATTACTTCACCTGTTTGGTTGTGTTTTTTGTACAATTCTTTAAGGAATTTTTGTGTTTTCTCTTTATGGGCTTCTACCTGTTTACCTGTGCTCTGTATTTCTTTAAGTGAGTTACTTATGTCTTTCTTAAAGTCCTCTATCATTATCATGAGAAGTGATTTTAATTCTGAATTTTTCTTTTCCATTTTGATGGGGTGTACAGGACTTGCTATGGTGGGAGGACTGGGTTTTGATGAGGCCAAGTAAATTTGATTTTTGTTGCCTATGTTCTTGTGCTTTCCTTTTGCCATCTGGTTAACTCTAGTGCTTCTTGCACTCATTGTCTGTTACTGGTACCTGTTTTTCCAGTTATCTTGTTTGTGTCAGAACTTTTCAGAGTCCTGATGTCTCTGTGATCCTGTGATCTTGTGATCCTGAGTTCCTGGGTGGCAGAGCTCCTGGGGCTCAGGTTGCCTCTGTGATACTGAAATCCTGCTGCTCTGAGTGTAGTGGTTCCTCTAGGATGGCTCAGGGTATGGTGTCTTCTAAAGAGGAGACCAGCTAGGTGTCTGGAGTGGAAGGGGAGTGGTATTCTGGAAGGGTGGGTTTGGGTGGGTGATGGGTCCTGAGTGCCCCAGGCTTACAGTTGCAGCTCTGGGGTGTAGGATTGTGAGAGAGGGTTCTTACCTGCCTCTTTGAATGCAGTGGCTCCTCTAGGATGGCTCAGGATATGGTGTCTTCACTGGAGGAGGCCAGCTAGGTGTCTGCCCCAACCAAAATTACCAAGCAAGGGGCACCTCCAGTCTCTTGAGGGTTAGGTACATCTTCTCTGACTGAACCCAGCAGTCCTCTGCTCTATAGTGTTGGGGACTTCACATCAGCTGGTGTATGCTGCCTGGTTGGTGGTCCAGTGTTTGAGAGATCTCCAGGGTCCAGGTAAATTGAGACTTCTGTTCCTCCTACAGGGTCATTCTCCTCCTCAGCTTCTTTCAGCTTTTCCCTAATTCAACTACAGGGCCAAGCAGCTTCTGTCCATTGGTTGGGAGCAAATATCTACACCTGACTCTTTTATCTGCTTTTTGGGTCTTTTGGAGCCCAGCCAAGATAGGTTCCTTTTTGTGAGCACTCCATAACCTCAGTAATAGTGTGAGGCCTTGGGACCTCCTCTTGACCTGGAGCCCACTTTGGGCCTGTCACTGGACCTTCTCTTCCTCAGGTTCCTCTCCATTTTCATCCCTTCAGTTCTTTCAGACAGGAACAATTATGGGTCAGAATTTTGACTGACAGATGGTAACCCCCTCCTTTGCTTGATGTCGTGTCTTCCTGTTGGAAGTGGACTCTATAATTTTACTTTCCCTACTGTAGGACATTTCATCTATGTTTCTTCCCTTTGAGTCTTGAGAGTCTCTCACCTCCTAGGTCTCTGGTGCATTCTGCAGGGTACCCCTAACCTTTTACCTCCTGAAATTGCCTGTTTCCATTCTTTCTGCTGGTCCTCAGAGCTTCAATCCTTTTCCTTCACCCAATGCCAGATTAAGTTCCCTTCTTCCACCCAAGCCCCCCAGGCTCTTTCCCTCCCTGGTCTCTCCCTCCCTCCTCACTTGTGATTGCTTTCTTCTCCCTCCCAAGTGGGACTAAGGTATCATCACTTGAGTCCTTCACCTTGCTGAACTTTTTGAGTTCTATGGACTGTATCTTGTGTATTCTGTACTTTTTTATTGACTAATATCCACTTATTAGTGAGTACATTCCATGTATGTCCTTTTGGATTTGAATTACCTCACTCAGTATGATATTTTCTAGTTCCATCCATTTGCCTGCAAAATCCAGGATGTCCTCATTCTTAATAGCTGAGTAGTATTCCATTGTGTAAATGAACCATATTTTCTGCATTCATTCTTCTGTCATGGGACATCTGCTCTGTTTCCAGCATCTGGCTGTCACAAACAAAGCCACTATGAACACATTGGAACAAATGGAACAGGTCATAAATACTTATAATTCCAGGTCCAAAGTATTTAATTTCTCTTTATTTTCCTTCTGTTGGCACTTATGCACATACAGTCACACAGCACACACACACACACACACACACACACACACACACACACACACACTCACAGTCTTAAAACAGAATCTTAATATTGCTATCTATATTATTTCATTTTATCTCTCTTCTTCTCTCCTTGGTTTTCTATGTCTTTCATTCAGACCAACATCTGAGTAAATTTTCATCATATTTATTTTTATCAAACAAAGAAATGGTGCTTAAATATGACTGTCAAAGCTTCTCAAAGAAGATAATAACAAAATGGTAGACTCCTGGATCAAGCAAGAGACTTTTGTTGGGGAAATCTATATACATTCATATTGAAAAGTTGCATTTTAATTGTTCTAGCTGCTGCAAAATGGTACTTTACATTTTTGTCTGGAGCTAGGAGGAAATTACCTTCAAAGATAGACTGAAATAATTATTACAACTGAAATGAATGAAAGCAAGCTGCTTTAGCTAATCTCATCCATATAACCAACAATGATTAATTTGTGATCATTATTCTATACATGTTCAAAATGGTAGACAGGAATGAGTCACTGGTGGATGTAGAAACTAATGTGCAATGTTTACTTTGGGTCTTCTGAAAGGAATGAGGTAGAATAGCTTAGTGATTTGGGCTGGTTGTATTAAAATTTCTCCTTAATGTCTTTTCTCAAACAATCAACTATGCTTATCTTCCTAATCTTTTATTTCTTCATTCAATGTTGATCCTGGCAATGCCAAGCCATACATATGTAAATTTACTCTTTAAGAAAAACTAGTCATGGGGTAAAAGCTTGTGTCCATAGAAAATGACTATTGTGATGATTAATCTTTATGGGTAAATTAATTAGACCACAGAATACCCAAAGAACTCTTTAAACTCAATTTCTGGGCATGCTTTTATGAATCTTTCTAGAAACTATTAACACTTGAACTGAGTAGAGAAAACTGCCCTGTCCAATATGGATGGGCATCTTGGATCTACTGAGACTCTGAAGAGAGCAAAAGGTCAGATAAAGGGTAGATCTGAACATGCTATATTTAAATACTGCCGAGCTGCAGTATTCTCATTCTCTTCCTCTCAGTGATCTTCTACTGGGCTCTAAATCACAACGAATCCATTTTCTATTTGTTATACTACACCATTGCCTTTCCAGAATCTCCAAGTTGCAGAGAAGAAACATCTCAGTTTCCATAATCATGACTAAGTATCTTCTCCTAGTCACATTCACGAATCACTCTACAATTTGTTTCTCTATAGAAGTTTGGTTAACAAAACTACGAATACCTACAAATAGAAAGAACTCTTATTTACCTGAAGTTAAGAGGTGAATGTGGGAAATTAGGAACTAATAATAAATGAATATACCTTAAAATTTACCAATTTTAGATGAAATCAATACCTTGCTATATAATGAATTATGAAAATTACTCATACTGCTTTTCTCCACAGATATTATTTATATGTATTATAGGTGATCAATAAAAACACTGACAAAATTTAGGCATACTTATTATGAGATGTTTTAGTGAAATTTATATATTCTATATTTAATTTTCTGTTACTATCTATTCAGAGGAGAATGATAGCTTTAAAGCTGGAAGATAGTATATCTTGATCTCTGAAATTATTTCTTCAAAAAATGGTAAGTAGGACATTCATGGAAATTATAAGCATTTGTGCCAATTCCTCATTTTAGATATTCTCTATCATAAATTACACAGATGGAGAATATAAATACATTCTAGCTTGATGAGATAAAATGTTAATCAGAGATTTTAATGCTAGAAATTATAGATGTTACCACATTCCTTGTTTGTAAGAGAAATATGATGCACATATAAAATTCAAGAACCAGATGGACTATAAGTAATATTGGATATAGTATTTTAATATCCTTCTTATTTTCTTTGTGTGGCACCATAAACCATTCTAAAGTTTAATTTAAAAAAATAAGATAGTTGTTAATACTTTTCAGTGTTTTATGTGTCACCTGAGTTCAATTATCTTATTAGTTTTATTTTAGGCTTCTCATGCTATTACAGTCCAACATTCAAGGTACTTACAAGCAGGTAGACTCAGCTATTATATCAAGGTTGACAATGTGTTTCTTTTGTAATTCAAAAGAAAATAAGAATACATCTTTTTTTTACTACATTCCAAAGTAAAAGTTGAAAAAAATAGTCTCCTTTAATCCTAATTTATTTAACAAGTAATAATCTTTCTCTGAGACAGAGCTGTTTCTCAAAATAGTTTTGAATTATTTTCTTTATTAACCTCTTGTTGAATAGAATGTTGGCTCTAAAAACACAGCAATTCATTTTAAATCACTACATTTCAGTTTTATGTCATTGCAACAAGTGCTTGTAGCAGAATTTTCTGCTAATTAATTGATTGGATAATAATGAAAACAGGGAGCCAATCTATGGGCAAGGATGAGGTGGGCCTTCCAGGTCTGAGAGAAGAAGAGGGAACTCAGGAGGAAGGAACTGGCCTTTCTGGAGAGAAGCAGGAGGTACCTTGTAGACCCAGAACTGTCAGATCTGGTGGCAAAATCCCCTGGATGATTTATAATATGTAATAGTTGATGGTTTATGATGATAGATTCCACACCCAGTGGTTGTGTCATCTGTTGATTCTAAACCACCAACCGGGGAGCACATAGTGAGAGACCCATAGCTCTAGTTGTATATGTAGTGGAGGATGGCCTTGTTGGGCATAGGTGGGAAAGGAGGTACTTGGTCCAGTGATGGCTGGATGCTCCAGTGTGGGGGAATTCGAGGTTGAGGAGGTGGGAGTGGGTGGGTGGGTGGGGGCACATTTTCACAGAAGCAGGAGGACGGGGAATGGAATAGGGGATTCCTGGGTTGGGATAAAATGGGAAAAGGGGATCACATCTGAAATCTAAATAAAATATCCAATAAAAAATAACTCAATTCACAATAGGACTATAAAAAAATATCACTTAAAAATGATTGAGACTGGAGGCTCCAGGGATTTGAGAGGTCTAGTGGGGTGGAGGGTGGAAAATAGGGACATCCTCATGGAGACAAGGAGACAGGGAGGACGCACGGGATGTGGAACACTTGGAAGGTGGACTGAGTGGGGAAAAAATCTGGAGTTTAAAATAAATTAATTAATTAATTTTAAAAATGCCCTACAGGCTTGTCTATAACCTGATTTTATGGAGATATCTTCTCAACCAAAGTTTTCTTCTCTTAGGTGACTACAGCTTATATGAGGTTGACATAAAACTAGCCAGCACAGCTCTTTCCAGCCAAGATAGGATTCTCTCATTTTATATTTAAAAAGAAAAAAACTAAGAAAATCACAAAGACTGTGGCATCATGCATCGGATATGGACAGATTCCCATCAATTCGTCAGGGTAGCCACCATGGAGTTCCTCATCTAACCAAGAAGTTATTGGCCATTGATACCTACTAGCAAAGGGCAAATCAGTTCTCTATGGTGCAGTGTTATTGGGTATATCAACCATATTCTAGGAAAGGTCCCGTACCTGGAAGCAGTTGATTAATCCCAAATATACTCATTTTTTGTTGTTGGTTTTTGAGACAGGGTTTCTTTGTGTAGCCCTGGCTGTCCCGGAACTCACTCTGTAGATCAGGCTGGCCTCAAACTCAGAAATCTGCCTGCCTCTGTCTCCCAAGTGCTGAGATTAAAGGCATGTGCCACCACTGCCCAGCTCAATTTTTTAATTAACAATTTTATTCATTTTCATTTCAAATGATATCCCCCTTCCTGGTTACCCCTTCATAAATCTCCATCCTATTCCCCCTCTCACTCCTCCCCTTTGCCTCTATGGGGGTGCAATATGGGCTATTTTCTTTTTCTTCCATTTGATTCTTTATATTGCTTCCTTTGTTTCTAATTGATTGATTTCAACTCTGATTTTGATTGTTTCCTGATGTCTACTCCTCTTGGCTGTGTTTGCTTCTTTTTGTTCCAAAGGTTTCATGTATACTATTAAACTGTTAGTATGACAACTTTCCAATTTTTTTATGCATGTACTTAGTGCTCTGAACTTTCCTCTTAGCACTGCTTTCATTGTATTCCCTAAGTTTGGATATGTTGTGCCTCTATTTTCACTGAATTCTATAAAATCTTTGAGTTCTTTTTTTCTTCTTTGACTCGGTGATCATTGAGTAGGGGGTTGTTCACTTTCCATAAGTATGTAGGCTTTCTGTTGTTGCTTTTGTTGTTGAAGTTCAGTTTTAACTCATGGTGGTCTGCTAAGATGCATGGGGTTATATCAAATTTTCTTGTATCTGTTAAGGCTTGCTTTTTGACCAGGTACATGGTCAATTTTGGAGAAGGCTCAATGGGGTGCTGAGAAGAAAGCATATTCTTTCTGTGTTTGGGTAAATGTAGATTATCTGTTATATCCATTTGACTCATAGCCTGTTTGTTTTATTTTTCTCTGTTTAGTTTCTGTCCATTGGTAAGGGTAAGGTGTTGAAGTCTCCTACTCTTAATGTATGGGGATTGATGTGTGATTTAAGTTTAGTAATATTTCTTCTAGGAATGTGGGCACTCTTGAATTTGGAGCACATATAATCAGAATTGAGGAATCCTTTTGGTGAATTTTTTCTTTGATGAGTATGAAGTGTTCTTCCCTGTCTCTTTGGATTACTTTTGTTTGAAAGCTTATTTTATTAGGTATTATAATGGCTACTCCAACTTGTTTCTTGGGTCCATTTGTTTGGAAAACCTTTTTCCAGCCCTTTACAATTAGTTAATGCCTATATTTATTGTTGAGGTGTGTTTCTAGTATAAAGCTAAATGACGAATTCTGTTTACTCTGTTAAACTGTCTTTTTACTGGTGAATTGAATTCATTCACGGTGAGAAATATCAATTACCAATGATTGTTAATTCTTGTTATTTTGATGTTGGTGGTGTGATCGTGTGTGTGTGTGTGTGTGTGTGTGTGTGTGTGTGTGTGTGTGTTTATGTGTGTGTGTTTCTCTTCTTTTGGATTTGCTGTAAAATTAATTTCTTTGTTTTCATGAGTGTAGTTATCCTCATTGTATTGGAGTTTCCCTTCTAGTATTCTCTATAGGGCTGGGTTAATGGAAAGATTTTACTAGGTTTCGTCTTAGCATGTCTTGGTTTTGTCATAAAATATCTTGTTTTCTATATTTATGGTAATTTAAAGTTTCACTGTGTATAGTAGTTTGGGCTGACAACTGTGGTCTCCTAGAGTCTTCAAGACATCTGTACAGACCTACTGGATTTTAGATTCTATGTTAAGAAGCCATATATAATTCTGATAGCTCTGCCTTTATATGTTACTTTGCCTTTTTTACTGGAAGCTTTTAATATTTCTTCTTTGCTCTATAAATTTAGTGTTTTGATTATTATGTGGCTGAAGGATTTTCTTTTTTGGTCTAATCTATTTGGTGTTCTGTAAGCTTTTTGTACATTTATAGCCATCTCTTTCTTTAGTATAGAAAAACATTCCTTTATGATTTTGTTGAAGATATTTTCTGGGTCTTTTATCTGGAAATCTTCTCCTTTTTCTATTCCTATTAATTTTAGGGTTGATCTTTTCATAGTGGCCCAAGTTTCTTAGATGTTTTGTCTTACAAACTTTGTATATTTGGCATTTTATTTATGGGCTGGATTGATTTCTTCTTTTGTTATCTTCTATGCCTGAGGTTCTTTCTTCTATCTCTTGCACTCTGCTGGTCATGTTTGAATATGTAGTTCCTGTTCATTTTCCTAGGTTTTCTGTCTCCATAGTTACCTTTGTTTGTATTTTCTTTATTGCTTCTATTTCTATTTTTAGATTGTGAGCAGTTTGATCATGTTTTCCTGTATATCATTATATTTATTTGTTATCTTCTTAAAGGCCTCTGATTGTATTTTCCTGTATTTCCCTAGGGGATATATTTATTTTCTCTTTAAAATCCTTTACAATTTAAGATCATTGTCTTACTCTTCTGGTGTGTTAGGATAACCAGAACTTTCTGTGTTAGGAAAACTGGGTTCTGGTGGTGATTTATTTCCCTGTCTTCTCTTGAATGTGTTTTTGCACTGGCTTTTAGCCATTGGATTGTCTCTGGTATTAGCTGGCCTGGCAGTCCCTGGTTGTAGCAGTCCTTTGGAACTACAGCTAAAGCTGGTAGTTCCTGATGGAAGCAGGCCTCTGGTTGCCTTTGTTAGCAGCATGCTTCCAGGGAAGCAGAAAGAGTTGTGGCCCTGGGAGTGGAGTGCAGATCCGTGATTGCAGGTAGAGCTGTGGGCTGGAAGATGTCAAATAAGTTTTTTTTTATAGTTTAATGTATTTTAATAGCAACCTTACAGGAACAGCACAGAAGACAGACAACATTAAAACATGTATTTGCATGTAGGACAACTCAGTTGCAAAAGTATAGTGAATGAATAGTGTCTACAGCATGATAAAAATGCTACAAACACCATGTACTTGCTGTCAACAAGAAATTTACTTATTTAATGACTGCACTTAAAAGCCCTTTAATACCATTTCAGAGGTAAGAACTTATATACAAAATATACTTCACTATAATGAGTTCTGAAGACTAGATAGAGAACTACAAATCATGAGTGAAACTATCATTACCATTTTCCTACTATTGTGGTCTAAAATATCTAAAGCCATTTTTATTTTAAGGTGCACATTGGATTTTAGGTCTCTTAAATCATCCATTTCTGATCATGAAAATTGGGATATTTATTTTTTTCTTTTTATCTCTCTCCACATGTGGGTATGTGTCCCTCATGTATTTACTTGTATGTGGTATATGTGGGTGTGTGGATGTCTTTTTCAACCAATTCTTCTTTTATAACCTCTTCTGAATTTCTGTTAGTTAACACCTAGTCAATTGGATAGAAAAATAACTACTCATGCTGATAGTTGAGTCTCACATCAGTATAACAGTCTTCAACACATCTACCTCTGAGAGAATCTCAAGCATAGAAAATACAATAGAAAAAAAGATACATCAGTCAAACACAATTCTATGCCAAGAAAAAACAAGTCACACACACACACACACACACACACACACACACACACCACCACCACCACCAACAACAACAACAACATCAACAAAAACACCAACTAAATAACAGGAAAATCTCTCAAAATCAAGGGACTCAATTCCCCAAATAAAAGACACAGGCTGACAGAATGGATGGTAAAACAGGATTCATCATTCTTCTGCATATAAGAAACACACCTCAGCAATAAAGATAAACATTACATCAGAGTAAAGGGCTCAGAAAAGTTTTCCACACAAACAAACACAAGGAACAAGCTGGGGTAGCCATTATAATATCTAATAAATTAGATTTTTCAATCAAAAGTAATCAAAAGAGATGAGGAAGGACATTTCATACTTATCAAAGAAAAAATTCTACCAAGATGATGTCTCAATTTGGAACATCTATGCCACAAACACAAGGGCACCCACATTTGTTAAAGAAATATTGCTAAATCACACATCAAGCCAGACACATTAATAGTGGAAAACATCAAAACCTAATTCCTACCAATTGGCAGGCTATTCAGACAAATATTAAACAGAAAAATAATGAAACTAACTGACATTACGAATCAAATAGACCTAATGGAAATCTACAGAATGTTTTATTGAATCACAAAAGAATATATTTGCTTCTCATTACCTCATGGATCCTTTTCCAAAATTGACAATATAGTATGTCACAAAGAAAGCCTCAATAGATACAAGAAAATTGAAGTAACACCTTGTATTTTATCAGCCTACCATGGATTATAGCTAAACTTTAGCCACAATAGAAATACCAGAATGACTATATACTTATCAAAACTGAATAACTCTCTACTTAATGATCTCTTGATCAGGAAAGAAATGATGAAATTAATGACCTCTGGAATACAATGAAAATAAAGGCACTACATACCAAAACTCATGAAGCACAATGACAGCAGTGTTAATAGGAAATTTCATAGCACCAAGTACCTCCATAAAGAAATTAGAAAGTTCTCATACCTGCAACCTAAAAGTACACCTGAAAGCTCTAAGAAAAAAAAGAGAAGAAGCAAACATACTAAAGAGGAGTAGAACACAGGAAATAACCAAAGTCAGGCCTGAAATCAATCAATTAGATACAAAGAAAACAATCCAAAAAGTCAACAAAAACAAAGAGGTGGTTCTTTGAGAAAATCAACAAGGTAGACAAACCATTAGCCAAGCTAACCAAAAGACAGAGAGACAGTATCCAAATTAATGAAATCAGAATTGAACATGGAGACACAACATCAGAGAAGAAGAAAGTTCAAAGAATCATTAGGTATTATTTTAAAAAACCTGTATACCACAAAATTGGAAAATCTAAATGAAATGGATAATTTTGTAGACCAGTACCACTTACAACAGTTAAATCAAGATCAGGTAAACTATTTAAATAACCCTATGAATCCTAAGGAAATAGAAGCAGACATTAAAAGTTTCCCAACCAAAAAAAGCCCAGGGCAATATGGTTTTAGCTCAGTATTCTACTAGAGTTTCAAAGATCTAATACTAAAGCTGCTCAAACATTCCACAAAATAGAAGCATAAGGAACACTGCCAAACTCATTCTATGAAGCCACAGTCACCCTGATACCTAAACCACACAAACACTCAACAATGAAAAAGAACTTAAGATTTCTCTTATGAACATTAATGCAAAAATACTCAATAAAATATTCACAAACAGAATCCAGGAACACAACAAAAACATCATCTACCAAGATCAAATAGGCTTCCTCCCAGGAATGCAGACATGGTTGAATATACAATAATCCACCACTGCAATCACCATTATAAACAAACTGAAAGAAAAACATCACATATCATCTCATTAGATGCTTTGAAAGCCTATGGAAAAATGTAACACTCCTTCATGTTAAAAGTCTTAGAGAAATCAGGAATTCAACGCTCATACCTAAATATAACAAAAGCAATATAAAACAAACCAACACCCAATATAAAATTAAATGGGGAGAAAACTGAAGCAATACTACTAAAATCAGGGACAATACAAGGCTGCCCACTCTCCCCTTATCTATTTGATATAGTACTTGATGTTCTTCCTGAGCAATAAGACAACTAATGAAGATCAATGGGATACAAATTGGAAATGAGGAATTCAATGTATCACTCTTTGCAAATGATATGATAGTATAACTAAGTGACCACAAAAATTCTATGAAAGAGAACTACTACAGCTGATAAACACCTTCAGCAAAATAACTAGAAACAAAACTAATGTAAAAACAAAAACAAAAATGAAACTATAAACAAACAAAACAGTAGCCCTCCTTTATACAAATTTTAACTGGCCACTAACAAAATTGAGGAAATAATATCCTTTGCATTAGCCATGAATAATATAAAATATCTTTGTGTAATTCTAACCAAGCAAGTGAAAGACTTATAAGACAAGAACTACAAGTCTCTGAAGACAGCAATTGAGGAAAATATCAGAAGATAGAAAGATCACCAATGCTCATGTATCAGTAGGGTTAACATGGTGAAAATGGGCATCTTACCAAAAGCAATCTACAGATTCAATACAATCCCCATCAAAATTCCAACACTCATTTTTACAGATCTCAACAGAGCTATTCTCAGCTTCCCATAGTATAATAAAAAACCCAGAAATATCTAAAACGGTTCTGACAATTAAAGAACTCTAAAGAGCAACAGTAATTAAAACAACCCTACATGGTATTGATATAGGAACAGACAGGTTGATCAATGGAATCAAATCAAAACCCACACACTTATGGACACCTGATTTTTTCCCATGAAGGCAAAACATTACAATGCCAAAAAGATAGCATCTTCAAGAAATAGTGCTGTTCTAACTGGATGTCTGCATGTAGAAGAAAGCAAATATATTCATATCACCCTGCACAAACCTAAGTCCAAGTGGATCAAAGACCTCCTTGTGAAACCGGATAAACTAAATCTAATGGAACAGGTGAAGGATATCCTTGAACTCACTGGTACAGGAAACAACTTCCTGAACAGGACATCAATTATGACTCAAGCCCTAAGATCAACAATTGATAAATGGAACCTCATGAAACTGAGAAAGTTCTGTAAGGAACAGGACTCTGTCAATAGGACAAAATGTCACCCGACAGTTTGGGAAAGAATCTTCCCCAATGCTACATGTAACAGAGGACTAACATGCAAAATTAATAAAGAACTCAATTAGACACCAACAACCCAAATAACCCAATTGAAAAATCGGGACAGAGCTCGCCTGGTCCTTGTGGAAGAGGCAGACACCTAGCTGGTCTGCTCCTGTGAATACACCATATCCTGAGACATTCTAGAGGAGCCACTGCACTCACAGGAAAGGGTAAGAATGATCGTCCACTACCCTATGCCCCAGAGCTACAACTGGGAGCAGGGGGTACACAGGACCCACCAGGCACCCAAACCCTGGCCATGCGTAATACCACTCCCCTTCTGCCCCTCGCCTGGTTCTTGTGGCTGTGGCAGACACCTAGCTGGTCTGCTCCTGTGAAGATACCATATCTTGAGACATCATAGAGGAGCCACTACACTCAGAGAAGCAGACACCTAGCTGGTCTGCTCCTGTGAAGACACCATATCCTGAGACATATTAGAGACATTGCACCCAGAGCAATGGACACTTAGCTGGTCTGCTCCAGTGAGGACACCTTATCCTGAGACACCTAGAGGAGCCACTGTACTCACAGCAGAAGGAGCTCAGCATCACAGGATTGCAGAGGCATCTGGACCCTGAGGAGTTCTGACACAAGCAAGATAATTGAAAAGACAGGCTCCAGTAAAAGACAGCGAGTGCATGTAGCACTAGAGTTAACCAGATGGCAAAAGGCAAGCACAAAAACATAAGCAACAGAAACCAAAGTTACTTGGCATCATCAAAACCCAGTTCTCCCACCATAGGAAGCCCTGGACACCCCATCACACTGGAAAAGCAGGATTCAGAATTAAAATCACTTCTCATGATGATGATAGAGGACTTTAAGAGGGACATAAATAACTCCCTTAAAGAAGTACAGGAGAACACAGTTAAACAGGTAAAAGCCCTTAAAGAGGATACACAAAAATCCCTTAAAGAAATGTAAGAAAACAAAACCAAACAGGTAAAGTAATTAAACAAAACCATTCAGAATCTAAGAATGGAAGTAGAAACAATAAAGAAATCTCAAAGGGAGACTACCCTGGAGATATAAAACCTAGGAAAGAGATCAGGAGACATAGACACAAGCATCACCAACAGAATACAATAGATAGAAGAGAGAATCTCATGTGCAGAAGATACCATGGAAAACATTGACACACTGTCAAAGAAAATACAAAAAGCTCCTAATACAAAACATCCAAGAAATCCAAGACACAATGAGAAGGCCAAACCTAAGGATAATAGGTATAGATGAGGGTGAAGATTCCCAACTTAAAGGGCCAGTAAATATATTCAACAAAATTATAGAAGAAAACTTCCCTAACCTAAAGAGATGTCCATGAATATACAAGAAGCCTACAGAACTCCAAATAGACTAGACCAAAAAATAAATTCCTCCCGTCACATAATAATCAAAACATCAAATGCACAAAACAAAGAAAAAATACTAAAAGCAGTAAGGGAAAAAGGTAAAGTAATATGTAAAGGCAGACCTATAAGAATTACACCAGACTTCTCACCAGAGACTATAAAAGCCAGAACATCCTCCAGAGAGATATCATACAGACTGTAAAAGAACATAAATGCCAGCCCATACTACTATTCCCAGCAAAACTCTCAATCACTATTGATGGAGAAACCAAGGTATTCCATGGCAAAACCAAATTTACACAATATCTTCCCACAAATTCAGCACTTCAAAGAATAATTGATGGAAAACTCCAACACAAGGAGGGAAACTACAACATAGAAAAAGCAAGAAAGTAATCTTCAAACAACCCTAAAAGAAGATAGCTACACAAACACAATTCCACCTCTAATAACAAAAATAACAGGAAGCAACAATAATTTTTCCTTAATATCTCTTAAAATCAATGGACTCAACTCCCCAATTAAAAGACATAGACTACCAGACTGGATACATAAATAGGACCCAGAATTTTGCTGCATACAAAATACTCATCTCTGTGAAAAAGACAGGCACTACCTCAGAGTAAAAAGATGAAAAACAATCTTCTAAGCAAATGGCCCCAAGAAACAAGCTGGAGTAGCAATTCTAATAGCAAACCAAATTGACGTTCAATCAAAAGTAATCAAAAAAGATAAGTAAGAACACTTCATATTCATCAAAGGAAAAATCTACCAACATGAACTCTCAATTCTGAACATCCATGCCTCAAATGCAAAGGCACTCACATACATAAAAGAAACTTTATGAAAGCTCAAAGCATACATTACTCCTCACACAATAATAGTGGGAGATTTCAACACCCTACTCTCAGCAATGGACAGATCATGGAAGTAGAGATTAAACAGAGACACAAAGAAACTAACAGAAGTTATAAAACAAATGGATTTAACTGATATCTATAGAACAATTCATCCTAAAACAAAAGAATATTCCTTTATCTCAGCACCTCATGGTACCTTCTCCAAAATAGACCATATAATTGGTCACAAAACAGGCCTCAACAGATACAAATATATTGAAATAATCCCTTGCACCCTATCAGATCACCATGGTCTAAGGCTGATCTTTAATAATGACAAAAACAATGGAAAGCCCACATACACATGGAAACTGAACAACGTTCTACTCAATAATAACTTGGTCAAGGAAGAAGTAAAGAAATTAAAGACGTTTTAGAATTTAATGAAAATGAGGATAGACTAACAACTTGACAGCACACATGAAAGCTTTGGAACAAAAAGAAGCAAATATTCCCAAGAGGAGTAGATGGCAGGAAATAACCAAAATCAGGGCTAAATCAACCAAGTAGAAACAGAAAGAACTATACAAAATATAAAAAAACAAAACAACAACAACAAAAAAAAAACAAAAACAGGAGCTGGTTCTTTGAGAAAATCAACAAGACAGATAAACCCTTAGCCAGACTAAACAAAGGGCACAGAGACAGTATCTGAATTAATAAAATCAGAACTGAAAAGGGAACATAACAAGAGAAATTGAGGAAATTAAAAAAAATCATCAGATCTTACTACAAAGACCTGTACTCAACAAAATTGGAAAATCTGGATGAAATAGACAATTTTTTAAAAAGATGCCAGGTACCAAAATTAAATCAGGAACAGATAAACCATCTAAACATTCCCATAATCCCTAAAGAAATAGAAGCTCTTATTAAAAGTCTCCCTATCAAAAATGTCCTAGACTAGATGGTTTTAGTGCAGAATTCTACCAGATCTTCAAAAGGACCTAATACCAATTCTCTTCAAACTATTCCACAGAATAGAAACACAAGGAACACTACCCAATTCATTCTATGAAGCTACTATTATGCTCATACCTAAACCTCACAAAGACACATCAAAGAGAACTTCAGACCAATCACTCTTATAAATATTGATGCAAAAATACTCAATAAAAATCTCCCATACCTAATCCAAGAACACATCCAAACAATCATCCATCATGATCAAGTAACTTTTATCCCAGGAATGCAGAGATGGTTCAATATTTGGAAATCCATCAATGTAATCCACTACATACACAAACTCAAAGAAAAAAACCACATGATCATCTCACTAGATGCTGAGAAAGCATTTAACAAAAATTCGATACCACTTCATGTTAAAAGTCTTGGAAGGATCAGGAATTCAATGCCAATACCTAAACATAGTAAAAGCAGTATACAGCAAATTAGTAGCCAACGTCAAACTAAATGGAAAAAAACTTGAAATAATTCCACTAAGTTCAGGGACTAGACAAGGCTGGCCACTCTCACCCTACCTATTCAATATAGTACCAGAAGTCCTAACCAGAGCAATTAGACAACAAAAGGAAGACAAAGGGATACAATTAGGAAAGGAAGAAGTCAAAATTTCACTATTTGCAGATGATATGATAGTATACTTAAGTGACCCTAAAACTTCCACCAGAGAACTCCTAAACCTGATAAACAACTTCAGCAAACTGACTGAATATAAAATCAACTCAAACAAATCAGTAGCCTTCCTCTACTCATGGGATTAACAGGCTGAGAAAGAAATGAGGGAAATGACACCCTTCACAACAGTCACAAATAATGTAAAACATCTTGTAGTGAATCTAACAAAGCAAGTGAATTTTCTATATGACAAGAACTTTAAGTCTCTAAAGAAAGAAATCAAAGATCTCAGAAAATGGAAAGATCACCTATGGTAGTGGATAGGCAGGATTAATTTAGTAAAAATAGCCATCTTGCCAAAAGCAATCTACAGATTCAATGCAATCCCCATCAAAATTCCAAATCAATTCTTCATAAAGATAGAAACAACAACTTGCAAATTCATTTGGAAAAACAACAACAACAACAACAAAAACAGGATAGTGAGAACTATTCTCAATAATAAAAGAAATTATGGGGGACTCACCATCCCTGAAGTCAAGCTGTACTACAGAGCAATAATGATTAAAAAAATGGCGTGTTATTGGTACAGAGACAGGCAGGAAGATCAATGGAATAGAATTAAAGATCCAGAAATGAACCCACACACCTATGGTAACTTGATCTTTGAAAAAGGAGCTAAAATCATCCACTGGATAAAGGATAGCATTTTCAACAAATATGCTGGTTCAACTGGAGGTAAGCATGTAGAAGAATGCAAATCAATGCATTCTTATCTCCTTGTACAAAGCTCAGGTCCAAGTGGATAAAGGACCTTCACATAAAACCAGATACACTGAAACTGTTAGAAGAGAAGGTGGGGAAGACCCTCGAATATCTAGGCACAGGGGAAAAGTTCCTGAACAGAACACCAATGGCTTATGCTCTAAGATTAACAATTGACAAATGGGACCTCATAAAATTGCAAAGCTTCTGTAAGGCAAAGGACACTGTCAATAGGACAAAAAGGCAACCAACAGACTGGGAAAAATCATTACCAATCCTACATCCGATAGAGGGCTAATATTCAATATATAAAAAGCACTCAAAAAATTAGACTCCAGACAACCAAATAACCCTATTAAAAATGGGATACAGAACTAAACAAGAATTCTCAACTGAGGAAACTCAAGTGGCTGAGAAGCACCTTTAAAAATGCTCAACATCCTTAGTCATCAGAGAAATGCAAATCAAAACAACCCTGAGATACCACCTCACACTAGTCAGAATGGCTAAGATCAAAAACTCAGGTGATAGTAGATGCTGGTGAGCATGTGGAGAAAGAGGAGCACTCCTCCATTGTTGGTGGGATTGCAAGCTGGTACAACCACTCTGGAAATCAGTCTGGCGTTTCCTCAGAAAATTGGACATAGCATTAAATGAGGACCCAGCTATACCACTCCTGAGCATATACCTAGAAGATGCTCCAACATATTATAAGGACACATGCTCCACTATGTTCATATCAGCCTTATTTATAATAGCCAGAAGCTGGAAAGAAACAAGATGTCCTTCAATAGAGAAATGGATACAAAAAATGTGGTATGTCTACACAATGGAGTATTACTCAGCTATTGAAAACAATGAATTTGGGAAATTCTTAGGTAAATGGATTGAACTAGAAAATATCATCTTGAGTGAGGTAACCCAATCACAAAAGAACATACAAGATATTTACTCACTGATAAGTGGATATTAGCCCAAAAGCTTGAAATAGCCAAGATTCAACTCACAGACCACATGAAGCTCATGAAGAAGGAAGACCAAGTGTGGATGCCTAGGTCCTACTTAGAAGGAGTAACAAAATACTCAATGGAGCAAATATGGAGACAAAGTGTGGGACAGAAACTGAAGGAGGGGCCATCTGGAGATTATTCCACCTGGATATCCATCCCACATGCAGTCACCAAAGGTAGAGGCTGATGTGGATGTCAGGAAGAACATGCTGATCAGAGCCTGATATAGCTGTCTCCTTAGAGGTCAACCAGATTCTGACATATTCAGATTCAGATGCTCAGAGCTAACAATTGATCTGATCAAGGGGTTCCCAATGGGGGAGTTAGAGGGAAGACTGAAGGAGCAGAAAGGGTTTGTGACCCCATGAGGAAAGCAACAATACCAACCAACCAGAGCTCCCCAGGGTCTGAACCACCAGCCTGGGAGCACATAGAGAGGAACCCATGACTCTATCTGTATATCTAGGGAAGGATGGCATTGTCAGTCATAGGTGAGAGAGGAGATCCTTGATCCCATGAAGGCTGAACACTGAGTGGGGGGTGGGAATTCCAGGGTGGGGAGGTGGGAGTGGAGGAGTAGGTGGGGGCACATCCTCAGAAGCAAGAAAAGGGGGATGGGATAGGGGATTCCTGGGTGGTGGGGGGAATGGGCTAAGGGGATAAAATCTGAAATATAAATATAATATCCAATTTAAAAAACAAACAAACCAAAAAATCCAAAACAAACAAATTAAAAAAAGAAAAATGGGGCCAGAACTAAACAATGAATTCTCAACACAAGAATCTTGAATTTTCAAGAAACACTTAAAGAAATGTTCAAAGTCTCTTTTCACCAGAAAAATCCAAATCAAAAGGACTCTGAGATTCCTTCTTACACCAGTCTGAATGGCTAAGGTAAAAAGTCAAGTGATAGCACATGCTGGTGGGGAAGTGGAGCAAAGGGAACACTCCTCCATTGCTGGTGGAAATGCAAACTTTTACAACCACTTTGGAAATCAATTTGGCAGTTTCTCAGAAAACTTGGATTAGTTCTACCTCAAGACACAGCTATAATACTTCTGGGAATAAAACCAAAGGTGCCCCCACTTTATCACAGGGACACTTGCTCAGCTATGTTTCTATCAACTTTATTCATCATAACCAGAAATTAGAGACAACCTAGATGTCCCTCAACTAAAGAATATATAAAGAAAATGTGGTACATCTATACAATTAAAATCTATTCATGTCGGGCAGTGGTAGCACACGCCTTTAATCCCAGTACTTGGGAGGCAGAGGCAGGCGATATCTGAGTTCGAGGTCAGGCTAGTGTACAGAGTGAGTTCCAAGACAGCCAGGACTACACAGAGAAGCCCTGTCTCGAAAAACCAAAATAAATAGATAAATAAATAAATAAGTAAATAAAATCTATTCAGCTATTAAAAACAAAGACAACATGAATGTTGCAGGCAAATGGATGAAACTTGAGAATATCTTCCCAAGTGAGGTAACCCATACCCCAGAATTAAAAAATGGTATGGGCTTGCTCATAAGCAGATATTAGCCATAAAATACAAGATAAACATGCTACATTTCACAGACCCAAAGAAACTAAACATGAAGAAAAGCCCAAGTGAGGATTTTTGACTCTGACTTTGGAAGGAAATAAAATAGTAGTATGAGGCATACAGAAAGAGGGAATTGATTAGGAGAGGGAATGGGAAGGGACAAAATATTAATGAGTAATAAAATAAAATAATATTAAAAATATTGAGTTTAATAAAACAAGCTAGGAAGATGGATAGAAGTCTCAAAAGTTAAGAATGTGTATGGTTATAGGAGAAACATTCAGATCTCACCACAGACATCAGGTGGGTCTCAAAAACCTATAACTCCAGCTCTAAGGTATCTAACATCTGTCCTCTTTGGACATCTGTACTTACAAGAATATATCACACATAATTTTACAGATACATATATTTTTCTTTTATTGATTATTTTAGTTGTTTACATTTCAAATGTTGATCCCTTCCCAGTCTTCAGTCCTCAAACCTCCCACCCCCTTTTTCTCCCCATTGCCTCTAAGAAGGTGATAATCCACCCACCCACCCACTCCCAGCTCACCCCATTAACATTCCCCTATGCTGGCACAAGTCTCCACAAACACCTCCCCCCTCATTGATGCCAGATAAGTATATTCTCTGCTATATATGTATCAAGAGCCATGGATCTCTTCTATACTCTTTGCTTGGTGGTTTAGTCCCTGGGAACTCTGAGGGGTCTGGTTATTTAATATTGTTGTCCCTACCATGGGGTTTAAATTAGCTTCAGGTCCTTCAGTTCTTCCCATAACTCTTCCCTGGACTCAGTCTAATGGTTGGCTATGAGCATCTATCTTAGTTAGGTGTGGGCAGAGCATCTCAGAGGACCAGACTCCTGTCTGCATTTCTTGGCATCACCAATATCAGGAATTGATGTCTGCAGATGGGATGGATCCAAGGTAGAACAGTCTCTGTTTCCTTTCCTTCAGTCTCTGCTCCACCTTCTGTCCCTGTACTTCTTTTAGACAGGAAAATTTCAGGGTTAAAGATTTTGAGATGGGTACATGTCCCCCCACCCCACAACTGGGGGTCATATCCTTCTACTGGAGGTGTTCTCTTCAGGTACTATCTTCCCATTTTTGGGTATTTCAACTAATGTTATCCTCAATGGGTCCTGGGAACCTCTTGTATCCCTGGTGTCTAGGACTTTCCAGTGGTATTTCCTGATTCCCACACCACATTGCTACATATTTCTGTTCATTATCCTGGCCCTCTAGACTTCTCTCCTGCCTCTTCCCATACCTTATCCTGACTCCCTTTGCCCTCCCCCTTCACTCTCCCACCCAAGTCACTTCCTCCATCTGCCTCCTGTGATTTTGTTCCCCATTCTAATTGGAATTGAAGCACCCATACTTTGGCCTTCTTTTTTGTTAAACTTCATATGGTTTGTGAGTTGTTTTGAGGGTATTCTGAGTTGTTTGGTGGATATTCTGAGGTTTTGGGCTAATATCCATTTATCATTGAGTACGTACAATGTATGCCATTTTGGGTCTGTGTTACTTCACTCAGGGTGATATTTTCTAGTTCTGCTTATTTGCTGATATTCAAAATATACAAAGAACTCAACAAGTTAGACTTCAGAAAACCAAATAAGCCCATAAAAAGTTTGTGAAGTCATCATTTTTATTACCTGAGCAGTATTTCCTTGTTAAAATGCACCAAATATTCTCTATCCATTCTTCTACTGAGGGAAACCTGGGTTGTTTCCAGCTTCTGGATATTATAAATAAGGCTGCTATGAACACAGTGGAGCTTGTGTCCTTATTATATGTTGGAGCATCTTTTGGGTTTATGCCTAGTAGTAGTATAACTGGGTCTTCAGGTAGAACTATTTTCAGTTTTTTGAGGAAACGCCAGATTGATTTCCAAAATAGTTGTATTAGCTTCCAATCCCACCAGGAATGGAAGAGTGTTCCTCTTTCTCCACATCCAGACCAGCCTTTGATCTCCCCTGAATTTTTGATCTTAGCCATTCTGATAGGTGTAAGGTGGAATTTCATGGTCATTTTAATTTGCATTTCCCTAATGTCTACTGATGTTGACTATTTCTTTAAGTGCTTCTAAGTCATTCAAGACTTCTCAGTTGAGAATTCTTTGTTTAGCTCTGCACCCCATTTTTAATTGGGTTATTTGGTTTTCTAGAGTCTAAATTCTTGAGTTCTTTGTAGATTTTGACTATCAGCCTTCTATCAGATGGAGGGTTGGTAAAGATCTTTTCCCAATCTTTAGGTTGCCATTTTGTCCTACTGACAATGCTCTTTGCCTTACAAAACTTTTCTAATTCAAGAGGCCCCATTTGTCAATTTTTGATCTTAGATCTTGAGCCACTAGTGTTCTGTTCCAGAATTTTTCTGCTGTGCCAGTGTTATCTTTGCTTGGTTCTCTTCTTTTGAGTTTGTTGTGAGATGATTAATTTTCTGAATTTTCTTCAGTGTAGTTTCCCTCACTGTGTTGGAGCTTTCCTTCTAGTATCCACTGTAGGGCTGGATTAGTGGAAAGACATTGCTTAAATTTGGTTTTGTCTTAGAATATCTTGGTTTCTCCATCTATGGTGATTGAGAATTTTGCTGGGCTGGCATTTGTGTTTCCTTGGGGTCTGCATGACATCTGTCCAAGATCTTCTGGCTTTATAGTCTCTGTTGAGAAGTTTGTTGTAATTGTGATAAGTTTGCTTTTATATGTTATTTGGCCTTTTTTGCTTTACTTCTTTTTATATTCTTTCTTTGTTTTGCATATTTAGTGTTTTTCTCATTATGTGATGGGAAGGGTTTCTTTTCTGGCACAATCTATTTGGTGTTCTGTAAGCTTATTGTATGGTTATGGTCATCTCTTTTTTTAGGTTATAGAAGTTTTCTTTTATGATTTTGTTGAAGATGTTTTCTGGCGTGTTGAATTGGGAATCTTCATTGTCTTCTATTTGTATTACTTATAGGTTTGGTATTTTGATTTTGTTCTGATATTCCTGGATGCTCTGGGTTAAGAGCTTTCTGCACTTTATACTTTCTTTGACTATTATGTCAGTAACTTCTATGGTATCTTCTATTCCTGAGATTCTCTCTTCTGTCTTGTATTCTGTTGGTGATGCTTGCATCTATAACTCCTGATCTCTTTCCTAGGTTTCCATCTCCAGGGTTGCCTCTATTGTTTCTAGTTCCATTTTGT
Organism: Rhabdomys pumilio; assembly: GCA_030674055.1. Lineage (NCBI taxonomy): Eukaryota > Metazoa > Chordata > Mammalia > Rodentia > Muridae > Rhabdomys > Rhabdomys pumilio. The sequence continues at coordinate 87,530,429 of JANHMN010000005.1, forward strand.
TGCCCTCCCCCCAGTTTTGAGCAGGCCTGAATGAGCTGGTTACCATGATAGACCAAACAAACAATAGGTAGGACCTAGGAGGCAATGCCTCCTGCAGACCTGCAGTCTGCTATAGGAGCTAGAAGAATGGACCACCTGCTGAGCTTGCCTTGACCCCTGAGCTTGCTGCCTTGCCCACTCCAGGCTGCTATCCCTTCACCCAGCCACTGGGCTGAGAAGAGACTCTGGGGTTAGGACTTCCCCTATATATGTGAAAGCAAAGTATTAAACTACAGGCCTTGATCAGAATACGTTGTCTTGGCCCCATGTTTTCTTTCGCCCTCCATTCCCCTTTCATTCCCAGCCTTCCTTACAGGTGAACCTGGTTACCCGTAGCTGCACATTTTTACATCTTGGATGGGTTTGTTCAATTCCTTCACCTATTTGTGTTTTCCTGTATTTCTTTAAGGGATTTATGTGTTTTCTCTTTAAGGGCTTCTACCTGTTTGCTAGTCTTTTCTTGTATTACTTCATGGTCTGAGAAAGAAAGAGGGAACCCAAGAAAAAGGAATGCCCCTTTTTGGATGGAGAGGTGGGAGCGAAGCAGGCAAAATGTAGACCATGGAATGTTAGATCTTTTGGCAGAGTCCATCAGAATCCACCACTGAAAGATTTCTAACATCGAGTAGTTTATCAGTTTAGGATGATAGATTCCACCCTCAGCAGTTTGCGCTATCTGTTGATTCTAAACTAGTATTGTCTGGTGTTTTTTTATTTCGAGGTGACTCAATTGAGCTCCATGGAGAAGATAAACACAACAAGGTATTTGTGCAGCTGGGATCTCACCTGTGAGCTTGGTTCTAATGGACCTCCTAAGAGTCAAGCTATCTCTGGGTGTGGGAAGTCCGGAGTGCCAGATCTGCCCTGGATAGAGAACAGAAGGAAGATGTGTCTCCAACAGTAGTAATACACATAATTTTTAAAAATTAAAAACGGGAAATTAAAATGAACTATATATTTGCTTTACACACTCCCTCTCTCCAGTAATATTTCCAGAAATATGACCTATTATCTATCCTAGCACAGCAATATCTTGGAGGAATATGTGTTATAAGAGCACAAAATCAAGTGAATATATATCATCATAAAATAAACAACAAAAAGATTGTCACTCTAAAACAATCAGTTGGTAGGAGAGTAATAAGAAATTATATTTGGAAACATGCATGCTATGGGGAACATAAACACATTAGTGCAAAGGGAAAAACTAAGAGGTTCACATACCTATAGCTAATGCTCTTTGTTTCAGCATATCTTACCAGAACCTTTTAGTTTAGAGACATGCTATATCCTGTGGCTTGTTTGGGACCTGTCACTTATTTCTATCAGGCAATTGTTGCATAAGTGGGCTTCAAGTAATTTTTGAAGACAACCATTATTACAAAAATGTCCTTGTACAAGCAGCCTAATTGGAGTGTAGCAGCTCTGTTGAGGAATTATTTGAATAATTCTTGTCATAGAAATATATGTATGGGGGTTCTTCTACTTCCAGGTTTTGTATTGGTAACTCTATTTTGATACTTATAACTTTTAAAATATTCAGATAAAATTAGGAAGGAAAGGAGAAAATGAAAGAGAGAAAGAACAGGGGGAAAGTATTAGAAAAATAAGTTTTTAACCAGAAATATAGGTTGGTAGTTTCTCCATATAAATATAATAATAGCTTTTATTTTGTCAGCACATTGCTGACAATTTTATTATTATGAAAATTTTTCTTTAGAATTATGGTATATAAATACCTCGAAATCTTGGTGGCTGAAATGAGATGTGTTTGTCAGGCAACCTTTGCAGGTAGCAAGCCATCTATTAATTGCAGCTTTGAAATAGGAGGCTGTAAGACTATCATTTATTCTCCTTATATAATTGCTATCACATATTTTTAAGGCTGAATAAGCTTACCCTGTCCAGTTCTTTCTGAACTCTGGCTGTCTGGTTCAATTCATCTGTTCTGGCTCAAATGCCTCTTCAAATTGTCTGATTCAATCTGGCTTCTTCAGCTTCTTGCTGAATTGCTCTGCTTGGAAAAACTGCCTCTGAATTCCCAGAACTGAACTACACTGACTGCATTGACTGTACTGACTTCATGAACTAGACAGAACTTCATTGCCTGAAGTCAACTGATCTCTCTCTCACTTGTCTGATGAGAGTTTGATGGCCCCTTTCAGACTGTAAAATGTATCTCTGGTTCTACCCTTTGATTAGACAACACTTCCAAACATGGCTGCTTCCTTACCTACATTGTTTGGGATTAAAGGTGTATACTAAAGGTATGTTTGTATTCTAGCCACAGTAGCCATGTTGCTGGATTAAAATCTATAGGAAGCAAATGCTCACTGTGGATTTTGCAGTATCTGCTGGTGGTAATCTAAGAGTGATACTGGCTAGTGAATGGATTATATCACACCTATACAAATGAATATAATTCACTCATAATTCTTAATTTCCAAAAACTTGAATAATGTGTGAGTTTTGGTGCTAGGGGACAAGGCATTTACCCCTTGGGTTCCTAAAGTTATCTGAGAAGAGCAACAAGTGAGGAAGTTAAAAATGACTCATGGGAGCTACCTAGAAGAATGCTTAATTTAACTATGAAGCTCTTTTGGATAATTTACTTGTTTTAAGTATATGATAAAATAAAGTAATAAACTTTCAGAGAGCAAAGAAAACAAAATAAAACCTGTATATAGTGTCGTGACTGACTGTCAGCAATTATCAAGTTCACATTAATAATGCCCAGAAAATTGAAGTTTGTGCATTCTCTTTTAATTGTATCTAGGAATGCCATTTCCTAATAGTTCTTGATGTTAAGCAGTGTATCCCCTGTGGTTTTTGTCACCTTGAATTTACACTTCTTTTCTTTTCTTTTCTTTTCTTTTTTCATTCATTCATTCATTCTTTCTTTCTTTCTTTCTCTTTTCTTTCTTTTGTTTTTGCAATAAAACATGCGTCACTTTATTTAGATATTTATCTCAAAATGTAAAAAAGTGCTAAAAATGTGTTCTGAACTTTACATTTTTTTGCAGTGCTAGGGACTGAATATAGGAATTCACAGAATTTTTAATCTGGGTAAGTGGGTCAGGAGGTGTTCAAAGTTGTCTAACACCAATAGAAAAGGGAAGCTTCAGGAAACACAGGACCAAACATGGGACCCTATAGAGAATGTCTGCTGACTTAGCACCAACCCAACCCCTTCTATCCAACCCCTTCCCTAACTATATTATCAGCAGGAAAACCATTCTTGAACTTGTCCAGAAACATATGGAGCATGGTGCCTGTAGCAAGCAGCTACCTGATCAGAGGGCTAGGGCCTGCCCCTATGCTTTTTGGCAGGAAGAATCCCACACAACTTAATTTCCTTTTCACTTACATCCTCACTTTCTTCTTCAGAAAGATCATTGTTTATACAAATGACCTTATGTTGACCAGTGATCTGCACAGAACTGGAACCGGACTTCAGGTGGAAGTTTACAGCTTGTTGGAGCTGGAAATCATCTAGACTGAGCCTGTGCTGGCAATACAACCTGAGGTTGTCCACAGGAACTGCAATGATTGTTATGATACCAGGGTCACAACTTCCACCACACTAATCCTTGCCCCCCCCCCCCCAGTAAGGCACAGCATGTTCAATGGCAGCACGTGTTTCCTATCATCCTCTTTCTCAATCTTGAAAGTAAAGGAGCTGGTGTGGCTGGAGAGCTCACAACTGAAGAAAAAACTATCTATCCATTGTGACTGGAGCAGGGACCCTCAGGTCCAAGACATCCCCAGCCTGGACCTGGATCTCTTGATTCAAGAATGCTAAAGCAGCTATGGTGTCAATGGCCATGCTGAAATGGCCTTCAGCTTGAATTGCCATTTCTAATGACATCCTTTTAAGAGCATAATGAGGAGGACTTTCAGGTGACATTGCTTAATTAATTGGGGCATTTTTGACATGGAACTATGTGCTAATATCTTCCTCTCTTTCTCTTTCTCTGAAATCATGCAAACTGTACTAAAGGAGAAACATTCTTCCTAACAAGAAGGAAAATTTGACAGTAAGCTCTGTGAGGAATGGATCACAGTGAATCACCATGAGTCAAACACTGTCAGAAGATGCTGGGTCTAGAGAGTATTTCTGTTATGATTAATTTTAGAGTAAAATCCAAACTATAGAAATGGAAGAAAGCAACATTAATGGCTTAGAAATCACACTCCAGGAACTTCCTAAATTCTCTTGAAAGGGTATGCTTTAGTTCCAATTTCTCTGAGACATCACAGTGCCCAAAGCACAAATGGCTGTGGGAAGTATAAGAGGGCTTGATGAGTGACAAATGACTCTTGAATCTTCCCTTAGCACAGGTTCCCAAGGAAACACAAGAAGTGTATTCAATTTATTTAGCTCTCAAACCAAGAATGAGCTGTATTTGCTTCCTTCGTGAAACCACTTTCTTTTTGGCTCCTGCATCTAAACTTTTCTCCACAAAAGAAAGAACCTGCAAAGACATGTCAGAGCTCAAGTTGCAGTATAAACTAATCATGATAATTCATTTTAAACCATTACCATACTCTTTGGCCACCCCCAATCTTATGTATCTGTAGCACTTAAAAAATTCACTATGAGTTTATATATGCATCTATTCTTGGATGAAGAAAATAAATATAAAAGAAAGACATGATCGCTCTTAGGGATGATGGGGGAGAAAGCTTATTTTAGATATAAGGGAGAGCGTAGGAAGAGACAGAGACATCTTGGAGAGTCTACAGTGAACATGAGCCTGAGCTGAACCATGTAGGAGAGAGGACAATGGAGAGGGAAGAAAAGCTACCAAACAAAAGAGTGGCTTGGGCCAAAATAGTTGAGCTATATAGGGGCCAGAGGAACTGTGGGGAGGGAAGTCCAGTCCAGTATCTGAGGTAAAGAATTAATGGTAGAGATTAGGTTGTGGTAGCCAGAAGGATCCTGCAACAGATAGGGACAGAGGGATGCCACAAGAAACTGGTGACCAGCATCATCTTTGAAATGTTAATGGGAAGTTCAGCTAGCCATTTGTCCCAGGTTTGAGACCTAACATCCTTAAACAGTGCCAGGTTTGGGTTCTGTATCTTAAAGAAAACCTTTAATCTTAAATTAGAAAGTGGTTGGCTATTCCTATAACATAAGTGTCACTATTGCAGTAGTGGATATATCTTGTTAGGCTAGTCAATGTTGTAGTTTAGTGAGATAGTTCAAAGACTACTTTTCTCCTTCTATGTACATAGATAGCACTTTATAGCAGTGAATGCTAGCCAGTGTATATGAAGCTTCTAGGTAAGTACCAGCTTGATTTCTTCAGATCCTGTGACTCAATTGTATGATGTCTTCAGCAACAGTGTGTTTGTGTTAACATTTGCTGGTTAACCAGGAATATGGTAATAATCTATAGTGCTTGGGAGTTTATATGACCTCTACTAGCCAACAACTTAAAAAGAAGTGATTCCTGGAACAGGGGTTTTTATTTGCTAACAGAAGGTTTCTGGGATATTATTACTCTATTTTAGGGGAGATCTATTAAGCCTCTCTTGATATATGTATAATTATATATTTTATGAAGCTTCTATAGTTTTAGATCTTGGAATGACTTCCTCAAATGGCCTTCAGTGATAGTTATCTCTTCTTATATTTCCTTCTCTGACTCTCATCTGTAGCCCTGTTGACTAAGGGTGTGGAGGAGAAGTATCCCTTCCTGTCAATACACATGCTTTCCACATGTGCTCCCTCTATATTTGATATAATGTGCTCATTTCTGACGCTAAAACCAAACTTACATGAAATGAGTGATTTGAAGGAACTGAACAGTTGCAGTCAGAAGAATTTCAGATCTCATCTTTGTTTATTTGAAGTAAGGACTGTCAGGTTTTACTCTTACAGGAGAGGAGACACAAGTCTAGAAAGCAAGCATTGAAATGTCCCAGGTGTTTTGTTTGTTTGTTTGTTTTTTACAATGAATTGTACAAAGACACATGAAGGGTTGCAGAAAAGAGGTAATTTACTAGAGAAGAGATAAAGAAAGAGAGAGATCTGTTTCCTGTGGTCTGATTCCCAGATGTCAAGAAAAAAGCAGGTCTGGAGTGAGGTCTGCTAAGACTTGTTATCCAACTTTGATCTGTTTGGTGCTTTATTTTAATTTTTCCCTTAGAAGTCTGATTATTGTCTAATGCAAGACAGAAAAAGGGTGGTTCCAGGTGGGAAGGAAGGTGGAAGGAACTGGAAGGAGTAGAGAGCAGGGAAACCATAATCAGGATATATTGTATTAGAAAGTAATCTATTTTCAATAAAAGAAAAAAAGATTTACTATTAACTTTATGCTAATTTTTTTGTTTATGTGCCTGAATTTATGATGTGTACCTTGTATATGCATGATGCTCACAGAGGTCAAGAGATGGTGTTGCATACTCTGGAACTTAAGTAAGAGACAATCTTGAGCCACTATGTGGATGTCTAGAATCAAATCAGTATTCTCTCGAATAGCAAGTGACCTTAACCACTTTGTCATCTCTTCAGCCTTTGCTGACAATTTATGGCCCATGAACATGGTGTCCACCTCTTTTAAATTCTTATGATGTATACTTTTCAGGGCATTCTCCCTTCCCTAAATCAGGGTCAAAGGAAATAAGAGCTGCCCACATTTCCAGTACTACTTTTCCTTTATTAATTTCTTGAATCTCCTTCTCCATTAATTACTATTCTCTCACTTTACTACCTTCATGACTATGTTGATGTGAATGAGTAGGGATTATAGAGAATAAAATGGGGCAAGGATTTTTATTTGTTTGGTGTTATCTTTTTTGCTAAGTGGCTAAATTGACATCTGGCTATCAGAAAAATCAATAATATAGAGAGCATATTTATATTGAAAAATCAATTGTGAGCTGCCTGAAAACTCAGAACTGGATTAGCTTCAAAGATGTATAAATGAAAAAAAAAAAAAAAAGAAACAGGTGACACTCCCAGAAATTTTTGATGTCTAAAAGCCACTTGGAAGATGGAAATAAAAATAACTAATTTTCTTTTGTAATACATAAATGTCATAAAGGGAGTTGATCAATTAAATTAGTACTAACTAAGAAGTTACAAGGTGAATCCTCTCCAATTCTTCAACATAAATGTCAGTAGTCAAATCTAACCAGTAGAAGTTCTAATAAATTAACAAAGGACAATGTGATTTTGTTTTATTTCATTCTGTTTCTTTAAAATTATCCAAAATTTTCCAACAAATACTTGCTGAATCAATTGGATATCCATACTAAAAAGACTGTTTTTTACCATCAACTAAACATAAACTCAAAATAGATTGTCTCATTAAATGGGAAGAAAAAAGTGCTTGACTAAGTAAATTTAGAGTGAGTGGTTTTACAAGTCTGGAGAAAAAAAGAAAACACTATGTTCTGGTTGCCCAAGGTCTCCCCGACCCATGGAGTATAGGTCACTGTTTCAGATAATGCTCTACATTTATACTAGAATTCACCAATTATGTAAGTGGTTGCATGTGGTAAGAACTTGTTTAGAAATTCTGTCAGTTTAAAATCCACTCTGCTTTTTTTGTTATCACAATTTGTACCATAACTTTAACTCAAAAGAGGAAACAATGGTTGCACCACACCCTGAGGGTTATAGCCTTCTTTGAAATTCACTCTAGAAAATTAGTATGCCACTTCCTGGTCTACAGAGTGAGTTCTAGGACAGCCAGAACTACACAGAGAAACCCTGTCTCAAAAAAACAAACAAACAAAAAAAATCAGGAAGATGGAAAAATAAAAGGTTATTTGCCACAATGCACTGTTAATGCCCTCTATTGCAATTCCTCAAAGATCATTGAAGGTTATTATTGAGTTTGAAACATATGATCGAAATTTTTTGCTAACTGAATTTCTGTTAGCATTCTGGAATTTTATATTCTCACCAAAATCATCAATTAAATTGTGTTTATGAATTTAAAGATTTCATTACCATGCATTCCTATTTTCTCCCACAAATCATCTCCAGCATTCTTCTAAACTGCATTGAACATAGTCATTACAACAACCTCTGTGGTACCACTTTTATCCATTCATTAGTTTTCCATTTCTATGATTAAATACATATCAAAGGAAAATCTAAAAGGGGGTTTGAACAAGTGGCTAAGTGGCTTAGAGCACCTGCTGTTCTTGCAGAGAATACAAGTTCAGTTCCCAGTACCTAAATGCTGGCTCACAATGATTTCTAACTCCAGTTTCAAGGGATCAGATAACCTTTTCTAACCACTTTAGGTAACACATATATACATACATACATACACATACATACACACACACGCACACACGCACGCACGCACGCACGCACAAAGAAAGAGAGAGAGAGAACATACATATATATACATACGTACATACATACATACATACATGGAGAAAAAACATCCATACAAATGAAACAAAATAAGTAAATCAGAAAATAATCTTGCTGGGCAGTGGTGGCACACGCCTTTAATCCCAGCACTTGGAAGGCAGAGGCAGGCAGATTTCCAAGTTCGAGGTCAGCCTGGTCTACAGAGTGAGTTCCAGGACAGCCAGGACTACACAGAGAAACCCTGTCAAAAAAAAAAAAATCTTAAGAGGAAGAATTATTTGTTTTGCCTCCTATGTTCAAACATCAATATATCATGATAATATTGATATTTTACTGTAGAACAGCTCACATTGTATGATCAGTAAGTAGGTTGAATGAACTATCTCTAGTGTGGGCTTTTATTTATTTCTACTTTTATTTAATGTATTTCCATCTACGGGATGGCACTGCTCACATTCAGAGCAAGTCTTTCCCTTGTAACCATGTCTGGAAACATCTTTAGAGAGATGTGCTTTACAAATATCCTGGGCACTTTGTAATCAAACTGAAGATCAACACAGCAACAATGGCATCACAATACAATCACAACTACATCATCTGTATTGGGTTACTTCAATCAACATTTCCAAATATTGTGTAGCTTTTAGTCACATTTTGTCCTTCAGTTATCACAAGAATATAATAACAACTATAACCACAGAAACATACTTTGTTTTAGAAATTCTTGTAAGGAAAATATCTTCTTAAGAGCAATAACAAAGAAAACAAAAACTTAAGAAGAATACGCACTTCTGGTCTGCTCCAGTGCAGACATTGAGTGCCAGCTCTGTATACAATCCCACAAAACCCAGAGGAGGCTGGACTCCCAGGAGCTCTAACACAACCAGGAACACAGGATCATAGGTTCACAGGATCTCAGAAGTTTGGTCACACCAGGATTTCAGGATCTCAAAGGAAGCATGACTCCCCAGGAACTCTTACACACAGAATCTCAGAATCACAAAATCCCAGAGACAGCTGGACTCTGAGGAGTTCTGACACAACCAAGATAACAGGACAGAAATGCTCCAGTAAGAGACAGTGAGTGAAGGTAGCACTAGAGATAACCAGATGGTGAAAGGCAAGCACAAAAACATACGCAACAGAGACCAAGGTTACTTGGCATCAACAGAACCTAGTTCTCCCACTATAGCAAGTCCTGAATACCCCATCCCACCAGAAAAGCAAGATTCAGATTTAAAATCACTGCTCATAATTATGATAGAGGACTTTAAGAAGGACATAAACAACTCCCTTAAAGAAATACTGGAGAACACAGGTAAACAGGTAGAAGCCCTTAAAGAGGAAACAAAAATCCCTTAAAGAATTACAGGAAAATAAACAAACAAACAAACAACAACAAAAAACAGGTGAAGGAACTGAACAAAACCATCCAGGATCTAAAAATGGAAGTAGAAACAATAAAGAAATTTGAAAGGATACTACCCTGGAGATATAAAACCTAGAAAATCGATCAGGAGACAGAGATGCAAGCATTACCAACAGAATGCAAGAGATGAAAGAGAAAATCACATGTGCAGAAGATACCATAGAAAATATTGACACAACCATCAAAGACAATGCAAAATGCAAAAAGCTCCTAACCCAAAACATTTAGGAATTCCATAACATAATGAAAAGACCAAACCTAAGGTATAATATGTATATAAGAGAGTGAAGATTCCCAACTTACAGGGCCAGTAAATATCTTCAGCAAAATTATAGATGAAAACTTCCCTATCCCTAATGAAAGATATGCCTATGAACATACAAGAAGCCTAAAGAACTCCAAACAGACTAGACCAGAAAATAAATTTCTTCTGTCACATAATAATCAAAACACCAAATGCACAAAACAAAGAAAAAATATTAAAAGCAGTAAGGGGAAAAGGTCAAGTAACTTATAAAGGCAGACCTATAGTAATTACACCAAACTTCTCACAAGAGACTATAAAAGCCAGAAGATCCTGGACAGATGTCATACAGACCCTAAGAGAACACAAATGTCAGCCCAGGTTATTATAAGCAGCAAAACTCTCAATTACGATAGATGGAGAAACTGGGATATTTCATGACAAAACCAAATTTACACACTATCTTTCCACAAATCCAGCCCTACAAAAGATAATAGAGGGGAAAACTTCAACACAAGGAGGGAAATTATACTCTAGAAAAAGCAAGAAATTAATCTTCTTCCAACAAACCTAAGCACCTAAGGAAATGTTCAACATCCTTAGTCATCAGGGAAATGCAAATCAAAACAACCCTGAGATTTTATCTCACATCAGTCAGAATGACTAAGATCAAAAACTCAGGTGACAGCAGATGCTGGCAAGGCTGTGGAGAAAAAGGAACTCTTCTCCACTGTTGGTTGGATTGTAAGTTGGTAGATCCACTCTGGAAAGCAGTCTGGTAGTTCGTCAGAAAATTGAACATAGTATTACATGAGTACCAAGCCATACCACCCCTGGGTATATAGCCAAAAGATGCTCCAACATATATCAAGGAGACATGCTCCACTATGTTCATAGCAGCCTAATTTATAATAGCCAGAAGCTGGAAACAACCTAGATGTCCTCCAACTGAGAAATGGATACTGAAAATGTGGAACATTTACCCAATGGAGTACTACTCAACTATTAAAAGCAATTACTTCATGAAATTCTTAGGTAAATGGATGGAATTAGAAAATATCATCCTGAGTGAGGTAATCAAATCACAAAAGAACACACATGGTATGCACTCACTGATAAGTGGATATTAGCCAACAAGCTTGCAATACCCAAGATATAACTCACAGACCATGTGAAGCTCATGAACAAGGAAGACCAAAGTGTAGGTGATTTGATCCTTCATAGAAGGAGTAACAAAATACACACAAGAGCAAATATGGAGACAAAATGTGGAGCATAGCCTGGCGGAGGGACCATCTCGAGCCTGCCCCATCTGTGTATCCATCCTGTGTGCAGTCACCAAAGGCAGACAGTGTTGTGGAAGCCAGGAAGTGCATGCTGATAGGAGCCTGACATACCTGTCTCCTGAGAGGCTATGACAGAGCCTGACACATATTGAGGGTGATGCTTGCAGCTAACCATTGAATAGATCACTGGGTCCTCAATTGAGGATTTAGAGAGAAGACTGACAGAGCTGAAAGGGCTTGTGTCCCCATGGGGGGAGTGACAATACCAACTAACCAGAGCTCCCAAAGTCTAAACTGCCAGCCTGGGAACACACATGGAGGGACCCATGGCTCCATCTGTATATGTAGTGGAGGATGGCCATGTTGGGCATTAGTGGGAGAAGAGGGCCTTGGTCTTGTGAAGGCTGGATGCCCCAGTGTAGAGAAATTCTTGGGTGAGGAGCCGGGAGTGGGTTGATGAGTAGGGGCACATTCTCATAGAGGTAAGAAGAGGGGGGTGGGATAGGAGGTTTCTGTGGTGGGGAGAAGGGCAGAAGGGGATAATATCTGAAATTTAAATAGACAGAATATCCAATAACAACAAAAACAACAACAACAACAATAATAATGATACTACTACTACTACTACTACTACTACTACTACTAATAATAATAATAATAATAATAATAATATACTGATAATGTAACTGGCTATTGCAGTCCAGCATTTGAGTTTTTTTGTCAACAATTTAATATTTCCACATTACTTGGATTTCTTATAATCCTTAAGTTCAAGGTTTTGTGGAAAGGGCCCAAGAAACTTTAAAACAATATCTCCATAAAATAAAAAAGTATCTTCATACACCACAAATATATTTAAATCATGTTCTTTTTATTTTAATTTTTTTAAAAAATTTGGATGCCAAGGAACATTCTTCTGAGTGTCTATTGCACTCTACATTTAGACTTACTTATGCCTAGGTGAAAAGGAAGGATCTACTTACTGGCATATGGCATGATCCTGACCAGGTCTCTAATATGGGAAAAAAGGCATGTTTGTGTTTTTTTTCCTGCAAGATGCTGAAGAAGCATGGTGGCTGCCAGAGTGATTTGTGAGACATGCTGATGCCAGGACAAAGAATGATGCTGGCCTGCGAGCTTGCTAAGTACCCTGACAAGGGTGACTGGGAAACTGTATTGGACATATGTTCCTACTTTCCTATATCCAAGATGGGGAAAACTGCAGTGCCTCAAGTTTCTAGACCTTGTGGACAGAGCATCAAAAGGAGAAGCTATAATGACTCTTGTATTTTTGTTAAATGTGACTAGTTATTCGGACTCAATGATGTACTGGTCTAGAAATCAATCCAATATTGAAAATAACAGTCTTCATTTGGGAGGCTGGATCTGGATATCTTCAGAGACATATTTGGAATTTATCTGCAGTTCTCTATAATGTTATGTTAGCAAGAGACAAAGTTAGACAGGATCTGGATTTCAAACAAAGGTTAGTACATGTATTAAGGCTCTTTTAATTGTCAAGTTAAAATTACTTTTGTTTCTTCTCCAGTATTTAATGTAAGTTGCATTTATTGTACACCTTCTAATTGTTGAAACCTGGCATGTCTATTATGGGAGTCTTATCGAACAGCTTTTGTTTTATTGCCCTGAGTATCACAGAACCTTGGTTTTCTGCAAAAAGCTTGCAAGTACTGGAAGAAGTGAGTCAGGCTTTAAGCAGAAACAAGAGGGTAGCGGGGTTGATTATTGCTGGTATACCAGCTTTAATTACATTAAGTGCTAGCACCACTGCTTCTGCAATTGCTTTAATACAAGAAGTTAAGACAACTACTTTTGTTAATCATTTAACAACAAAAAAATGTTACTAATGTGTTGAGTATACAAGAAGATTTAGATAGCCGTTTGGAACAACAGATCCATGCTCTTTATCCTATTCAAATTACTGGAAGGAGGTTCAGAGTTTAAGAGTAAGGTACTGTCTCAAGTGTCATGCCAAATACCAATGGAGTATTTCTAAATTAGTGTTACTTCTAAAATTGACAATGATAGGTATTATAATTAGAAAAAAAGTGTAAAGACACTTTCAGAGTATCTGGCATAAGTCTAACACCTCTGTGGACATTTTAACTTTGCATTCTGAGATTATGAATTTAAAGAATTCTGCTCTGCAGAGATTTAATGCTGCAGATACTGCTGATAAAATTATCCATGGCTTGAGGTCAGTCTTTTTATTTTGTCCAAGCCTCAAGAATGGCATATATATCTCGATCCATGCTAGCTCTTTTTGTCCTGGGAGTAATTTTATTCCTGCCCACCCTGTTAAAGCTTGCCTTTGACAGCATCAACATGCTGGCAGCCAAAGTACATGGCTTGAAACTGAAAATGGAACCCCATACAGAGTTATTAATTTAACAGGCTGGCAAGCCAAGAATGGGTAAGATTCTGAACATAGCCTTACCAACCTAAGATATAAGTAGATTGCTTTTGATAATACATATTCCAGGATGGGTAAGGAAAGCATTCTTGTCAGAATGACCTAAGACAGGCTCTGTCTTCTTTATGAAATAAAAAACAGGGAGAGGCAGAGAACTTCTGTGGCAGCTTGGCAATAATCTGACAATGGCCTAGGAAAAGAAAATGGGCTGCTTGGCAGGAATATGACATAGGCCATGGACAAGAAAGTGGGCTTCAGGCAGAAATCTGACATTAGGCTAGAACAAAGAAGTAATTTTAGCAGGAATCTAAATCTTAGGCTAGAACAAAGAAGTAGTCTTCTGACATGAAAATGCATTTGGCCTAGGACAGGAAAGTAGGGTCAGATATTTTGGTCATCTTGATAAGCCCTTAGAAACAGTGATCATAAGATTTTATTACTTTTTTTGTTCTTTGGCTGTTTGTCTTTATTGTCTTGCTTGTTCCTTAACTATTTGCATCTATTGTATTGCTAGTTCCTCAACCTAAAACTGACCTTAATATTTACTTGTAATCAAAATGGTATAAAAGAAAAAAAGTAGAAAAAGAAAACAACTTCTAAGATCTGTAGTTTTTATTCCAAATATTGTATTGACCATAACATATTACATATTATACATTCTGTCTTACCAACTGTATTTATGTTAGAATATTATATAACTATATCACAATGACTTTCAAACATTGACAGTAAAGAATGAAGTGATAGTGACTTAGTTTTAACCAGGTTTAGTTTATTTCCTAAGAGCAACATTCCAATTTTACCCACAGCATAGCATCATTGCAATGCAATTATACATTTTACAATGAAAAGTAACCCCAGGTGAGGAAATAGGGTCACTCTGTATTTTCTTATACAATATTGAAGTGTGACTTTTATTTATATTGACATTTTTTGATCCTTAAGTAAATGATTATATCATCAGTTTTGAAGTGTCTCAGATGAACATAATACAAACATCTTTACTTGAAAAGACAATATAACAGAACATCAATAAAAAAACCACCTAATTTTCTTAGTTTGCTAATTGCTAACTAGGGAACTACCTAATTCCCTACTGTCCTGTGACACATAAGCTTGAAGATCAAAGAAGATGTGCTATTGAAAAAAAAATCGTACCGGTTACCAAAATTATGATTCTCATTTCCCCTGATTATTTTCAGTGAAATAATAAAAGAGAAAGAGGAATCAAATAATAGTAAAAGTGTCTAAAGTGTGTGTTATAAATTAGGACTATTACAAGTAAATGATATTTATTTCAGTACATAAATAGTATATTGGATGTGTACAATGGAAATATTTGAAAATATAGGCAAATGTAGCCAGGTTACTCTGTTAATGAAATTTTACAGGCACAATAATAAAATAAAGCACAATTCTTCCTGTTTACTAGTGCAGCACTATGACAATAAAAATAAACAGGGCAGGCAATGTGTGGCTATGGCTGAAATGCATTCATTCTTTAATTTTGTTGATACTGATGTATTAAAAGACAGTCAAAGCCTGTACAACAACTCACACCTGCAATCTCAGTACTCAGGAAAATGAGGGAGGAAAATCACTAGCTCAAGTTCAGCCTGGGATACATTGAAATTTGAGAGCCATCTTGGATTAAGAAGTGAGAACCTGCTATAGTCCCTTAACTCACGGGCTAATCATCCCAAGTCAGTTAAAAAAGTTAAAGAAGGAATGGATCTAAGCCTTGTATTTCTAAATGTGTTATACAGGCACAATGCCCATGAGAGTATCAATATTCATTTCACTTTCATATCAATAAGAAGCTCATACCAATGAAAACCTTAAATTTGAAATCCAAGTGAATTTTGTACCATTTAAGAAATTATAAATTCATCTTGATACTAAATTATACAGATTTCTACCAATAGGTTATGGCTATGCCATAAATCCTAGCTAATCCTCCCTGTTCCAACAAAACCACTACTTTTCCCCAGATAGACAGCCCAATATTAACCACCTTAGTCCCCAAGTCCAGGGAATAGGGGCTCTGACTCTTCTTTAACTTCTTCAAGCTGATTACGGGCATTGAGATATTAGAAGAGGGGTGGGGGGAAGAGTAAATTGATAAGCCTCTGACACTGTGTCTTCACTGTATCCAGATGGAATTCTGGAACACAGGAGATTTGAATAGGTCTGCTCGTTTTGCTTGATGAGTAGATACACCAAGGCTGTGTATTCTGCAATATACAATTCTCTGGACAAGTTTTAGTATCAAGAAAAAAATTTTTTTTTTCCTAGAGGGCTGACATTTTTTTTAAAGATGTTGGTTCTAACAACTTTTTCCCCCTTTTATGTAGTTGGTTATAATATTAACATTTCAAGTTTTATCCTCTTATCCCATTTCCCCCACCACCTAGAAACCCCTTATCCCATCCCCCCTCCTTATATCCCTTCTATGAGGCTCTACCCGCACCTACCCCCCACCCCGACTACCGCCTCCTCACCCTCACATTCCCCCCCATTCTGTGTTCATTTTTCTTGGGACCAAGAATCTCGTCTCCCACCTATGCCCAACAAGGCCGACCTCCCTACATATAACACTAGAGTTGTAGGTCCCTCCCTATGTGCTCCCAGGCTGGTGGATAAGACCCTGTGGGGGGGGAGGGCTCTGGTTGTTTGGTATTGTTGCTTTCCTCTTGGGGTCACAAATACTTCCTGCTCCTTCAGTCTTCTAAGTTCTCCATTGGGAAGCCCTTGATCATATCAGTGGTTAGCTGTGAGCATCGTCCTCTGAATGTGTCAGTCTCTGGCAGATCTCTAAGGAGACAGCTATATCATGTTGTTGACAGCATGCACTTCCAGCCATCCACATCAACGTCTAGCTTAGGTGACAGTACATGGGATGGATGCCCTGGTGGAATGGTCTCCTGACAGCTCCTCCTTCAGTTTCTGTCCCATGTTTTGTTTCCATAATTGTTCTCTTGAGTATTTTTGTTACTGGTTCTAAGTAGAACTGAGGCGTCCCCTCTTGGTCTTTCTTCTTCATGAGCTTCATGTGGTCTGTTGGTTGAGTCTTCACTATTCCAAGTTTTTGGGCTAATATCCGCTTAACAGTGAATAAATACCATGTGTGTTCTTTTGTGATTGAGTTAACTCACTCAGGATGATAATTTCTAGATCCATCCATTTACCTAAAAATTTCTCGAATTCATTACTTTTAATAGCTGAGTAATACTCCATTGTGTAGATGTACCACAATTCTCTGTTGAGAATTCTTTGTCTAGCTCTGTTCCCCATTTTTTAATAGGGTTATATGGTTTTCTGGAGTATAATTTCTTGGGTTCTTTGTATAATCTTGGATATGAGCCCTCTATCGGATGTGGGATTGGTTAAGATCTTTTCCCAATCTGTTGGTTGCCGTTTTCTCTTATTGACAATGTCCTTTGCCTTACAGAAGCTTTGCAATTTTATGAGGTCCCATTTGTCAATTCTTGATCTTAGAGCATAAGCCATTGGTGTTCTGTTCAGGAACTTTTCCCCTGTGCCTAGGTATTTGAGGGTTCTCCCCACCTTCTCTTCTACTAGTTTCAGTGTATCTGGTTTTAAGTGAAGGTCTTTTATCCACTTGGATTTGAGCTTTGTACAAGGAGATATGAATGGATCAAATTGCATTTTTCTACATGTTGACCTCCAGTTGAACCAGCACCATTTGCTGAAAATGCTGTTCTTTTTCCACTGGATGGTTTTAGCTCCTTTAGATCAAGTGACCATAGGTATGTGGGCTCATTTCTGGGTCTTCAATTCTATTCCATTGATCTTCCTGCCTGTATTTGTACCAATACCATGCAGTTTTTATTACTATTGCCCTGTAGTACAGTTTGAGGTCAGGGATGGTGATTCCCCCAGAAGTTCTTTTGTTCTTGATACTAGTTCTCAATATCCTGGTTTTTTTGTTGTTCCAAATAAATTTGAAAATTGCTCTTTCTATCTCTATGAAGAATTGATTTGGAATTTTGATGGGGATTGCATTGAATCTATAGATTGCTTTTGGCAAGATGGCCATTTTTACTATATTAATCCTGCCAATCCAGGAGCATGGGAGATCTTTCCCATCTTCTGAGGTCTTCTTCTATTTCTTTCTTTAGAGACTTGAAGTAATTGTCATACAGATCTTTCACTTGCTTGGTTAGGTTCACTCCAAGATATTTTATAATGTTTGTGACTATTGTGAAGGGTGTCATTCCCCTAATTTCTTTCTTAGCCTGTTTATCTTTTGAGTATAGGAAGGCTACTAATTTGTTTGAGTTGATTTTATATCCAGCTACTTTACTGAAGTTGTTTATCAGGTTTAGGAGTTCTCTGGTGGAAATTTTAGGGTCACTTAAGTATACTATCATATCATCTGCAAATAGAGAAATTTTGACTTCTTCCTTTCCTATTTGTATCCCTTTGACTTCCTTTTGTTGTCTAATCGCTCTAGCTAGGACTTCCAGTACTATATTGAATAGGTAGGGTGAGAGTGGACAGGCTTGTCTAGTCCCTGATCTTAGTGGGATTGCTTCAAGTTTCTCTCCATTTAGTTTGATGTTGGCTACTGGCTTGCTGTATATTGCTTTTACTATGTTTAGGTACGGACCTTGAATTCCTGCTCTTTCCAAGACTTTTAACATGAAGGGTTGTTGAATTTTGTCAAATGCTTTCTCAGCATCTAGTGAGATGATCATGTGGCTTTTTTCTTGAATTTATTTATGTAGTTGATTACATTGATGGATTTTCGAATATTGAACCAACCCTGCATTCCTGGGATAAAGCCTACTTGATAATGATGGATGATTGTTTTGATGTGTTCTTGGATTCAGTTTGCAAGAATTTTATTGAGTATTTTTGCATCAATATTCATAAGAGAGATTGGTCTGTAGTTCTCTTTCTTTGTTGGGTCTTTGTGAGGCTTTGGTATGAGCGCAATTGTAGCTTCTTAGAATGAATTGGGTATTGTTCTTTCAGTTTCTATTCTGTGGAATAGTTTGAAGCGAATTGGTATTAGGTCTTCCTGGAAGGTTTGGTAGAATTCTGAACTAAATCCATCTGGCCCCAGACTTTTTTTCGTGGGGAGATTTTTGATGAATGCTTCTATTTCTTTGGGGGTTATGGGGCTGTTTAGATGGTTTATCTGCTCTTTGTTTAACTTTGGTACCTGGTATCTATCTAGAAAACTGTCCATTTCATCCAGGTTTTTAAATTTTGTTGAGTATAGGCCTTTGTAGTAGGATCTAATGATTTTTTTTTTAAATTTCCTCTGTTTCTGTTGTTATGCCTCCCCTTTCAGTTCTGATTTTATTGATTTGAGTGCTGTCTCTGCACCCTTTGGTTAGTCTGGCCAAGGGTTTGTCTATCTTGTTGATTTTCTCAAAGAACCAGCTCCTTGTTTTGTTGATATTTTGTATAGTTCATTCTATTTCAACTTGGTTGATTTCGGCCCTTAGTTTGACTAATTTCTGCAGTCTACTCCTCTAGGGTATATTAGCTTCTTTTTGTTCTAATGCTTTCAGGTGTGCTGTCATATTATTAATGGATGCTCTTTCTATTATGTTTTTGTGGGCACTTAGAGCTACGATTTTTCCTCTCATGGAGTCCCACAAATTTTGATATGAAGTGTCCTCATTTTCATTTAAATCTAAAAAGTCTTTAATTTCTTTATTTCTTCCTTGACCAAGTTATCATTGAGTAGAGCATTGTTCAGTTTCCACTTTTATGTGGGCTTTCTGTTGTTTTTGTCCATGTCAAAGATGAATCTTAGTCCATGGTGGTCTGATAGGGTACAAGGGATTATTTCAATCTTTTTGTATCTGTTGAGGCCTGTTTTGTGACCAATTATATCGTCTATTTTGGAGAAGGTACCATGAGGTGCTGAGAAAAAGTTATATTCTTTTGTTTTCAGATGAAAAGTTATATAGATCTCAGTTAAGTCCAATTGGTTCATAACTTCTGTTAGTTTCATTGTGTCTCAATTTAGTTTCTGTTTCCATGATCTGTCCATAGCTGAGAGTGTGGTGTTGAAATCTCCCACTATTATTGTGTGAGGTGCAATGTATGCTTTAAGCTTTAGTAAAGTTTCTTTTATGTATGTGGGTGCCCTTGCATTTGGGGCATAGATGTTCAGAATTGTAAGTTCCTCGTGGTACATTTTTCCTTTGATGAATATGAAGTGACCTTCTTTGTCATTTTTGATTACTTTTGGTTGAAAATTGATTTTATTTTATATTAGAATGGCTACTCCAGGTTGTTTCTTGGGGCCATTTGCTTGGAAGATTGTTTTCCAACCTTTTACTCTGAGGTAGTGCCTGTCTTTTTCACAAAGGTTCGTTTCTTGTATGCAGCAGAATGTTGGGTCCTGTTTATGTATCCAGTCTGATAGTCTATGTCTTTTTATTGGAGAATTGAGTCCATTGATATTAAGAGATATTAAGGAAAAATGAATGTTGTTTCCTGTTATTTTTGTTATTAGCAGTGGAGTTATGTTTGTATAGCTACCTTCTTTTGGGTTGTTGGAGGATTACTTTCTTGTTTTTTCTAGGTTGAAGTTTCCCTCCTTGTGTTGGAGTTTTCCTCCAATTATCCTTTGAAGTGCTGGATTTGTGGTAACATATTGTGTAAATTTGGATTTGTCATGGAATATTTTGTTTTCCCATCAATATTGATTTAGAGTTTTGTTGGGTATAGTAGTCTGGGCTGGCATTTGTGTTCTCTTCGGGCCTGTATGATATCAGTCCAGGATCTTCTGGCTTTTATAGTCTCTGGTGAGAAATCTGGGTAAATATACAAAAATCATATAATATGACCTCAAAAGATATGCATTTAATATTTGATTCAATAGTTTTAAATTTCTGTTTCAATTCCCCTTAAGTTGTATTCCTGAATTTCTGTCTCTGAACAAAATTATCTGCTTCTCCTGCACACTTGGATTGATGATCAGCAAGAAAGTCTCCTATTTTTGGAAAAATATGTGAGACAAGCTTTGCAAGGTCCCACATTTGAGCTAGGCAAAGACAATACTCAAAAGTTTATGATTATTTCATTCTCTAACAGAAAGGCATGTTACATATTATTCTTATTGTTCATTGTTCTAGGATAATCAAAGGGGTGAGGCTAGTGCCTCTTGGGAACAATTCATCTATTGACAAATGTACTATCACAAGAAGAAGGGCTAAAGACATTTTTCAATTAGGATTTGGTAGAGTTTACTTGTTAATATATCTCTAGGAGATCAAAATCCCTTGTTGCCTTGGCAACAGAGAGCAGTTGCTCAGAAACTCATTTCCTGTTTACTGATAATTCCTTCTTCCTAGTTTCAATTGGGGGAAAAATAATAACTTGTGTGATGTGTCTATCACCATTACTACTGTTTTTACTAAGATATATGTCTGAGTTTTCTATCTTAAAAGTTTGTTTAGATCCATTTCTTACTATTTTCTTCCTCTTTTTCATTTTATAAATAAGTTTATCAGATTTTATAAGTTGTAGAAAAGATAAAACTGACTTGCATTCATCCAATCTGATATCAGTATTATTTATTATTTACTTTTGAGATATAATTTGAATGAAAATAATTTAATCAGTTAAAACTATATAATTTGGTGATTTAAATACAAACCACCAACATCTAATACCAGAACAATATTACCAAGCCAAGGAGAAACTCCAGTTATCTACCTTCTTTAGCTCCTGGTAACCATGCCTCTATTTTTTATGTCTGCATATTTGTCTATTCCTTGTGGTCTATTGTGATTGAGTTTGTTCACTTAGCATAAGGTTTTAGTGTCTATTTGTGTTTTAGTAATTTTATTTGGCTAGTCCGCATTGTGTTTATCCATTAATTAGTTGACAGACATATGGATTCTGCTATTCATTCTGTTCTGTTGTTTATTTTGTAGAGAGATATTCTGACTTCACGGTGCCACTTTGGCATTAGGAAAATGTATTAACATTTGTGAGACAAAATGAACTTCTCAATGATACTAATGACCCCACTATTACAGCACCATTCTACCATCATTTTCATGCTGAGGTGTTCTGTACCTCCTAAAAGCATGAACCAAATAAACCTCCACCTTTTAAGTTCTTTCTGTTAAGTGTCTTGGATCCAGCAATGAGAAAAGCAGCAAATAGTATGGCTCATGCCTTCTTTTGCATGATCAATGTCATTAACAGTTCCAAAAGTTAGCAGTCCATTGCTAGCTTTCCTTAGCTATATGAAATTTTACACTTTTGTTTTGCCATCTATAAAATACACCTGATAAACTGAAGCTTATAATAGCTAGGATTAGGCGAAGTAATATACAAAAGAGTGTTATGTCACAACTGATACGGTAGTCGATCACAGAATGAAGACCCCAGCTCTCAGGAAAAAGCAGATTGAAAATAATATTTGCGTTCTCTGTTCACTTTTGCTTCTTCTTAACATATAGGACATATTTCTACCTACCTTATTTTGTAGTAGTTCTGATGGACCTTTGGGACATTCTCCTGTTAGACAAATACTCTATTATTTAGTCATAACCTAAGGCAATCTTCTTCAAGGAAAGAAAATCTTTTCCTGCTGAATCTTTGAATCATTTATTAATTCTGTCTCCATAGTCATTATCCACATTGCATTGCTACAACACACATACACATTTGCTTATGTAAAGAGAGACAGCTAATTCATGTTCATATTCTACATTATTTGATACCTATGAACAGTTGTTGCATTAGGATTTTATTCCTCTTAATTTATGTTTAGCAACCATGTATCATAGGATATTTAGTTTATGAACATTTTAATAAGCAGTAATATGATAAACAACTGTATACCATGTTTCATGTGATTTATTGGAAAAAATTTCATAGTTTAAATTTCTGAACAAAAAACTTACATATATTCAAATCTTTTATTATTCATCATTAAATTGTCATTTCTCCTACAAGTGCCAAATTTTAGTTATTTACTGTGAATATTTACATGACTACAAAATGACTCCAGGTAAACTAAGATAACTATAATTTGGAAGGCAAACCACTGGATTTTATCAATAATAGGTTTATAGAATATTTTATTAATAAAATATGACCAGAATGCTGTGGTTTGTGCTTACAATTTTCCCATAAAAATAAACTTAGCATGTTAAAGTAGCCATTTCTATTTTATTAAGTAAGTTATAAATTTATTGGAGGGTTATTAAAGTTTTAGATTCTATAAATGTGTTAAATACATGAAGTAAATTATGAAATATGCCATCATCATTTTAAAAATATAAAAAAATATTTCTAATGCTTTACATAAAGATTATTGACTTAAAAGGAAAGTGCCATTTTATAGATTATCAATGAAGACTTAGGGACACTGTAATGCTGTTTACATCCTGTAGTCCATATTTTCTCCTTATTGACTCTGCAGGCAACATCATGCTTGTTCGAAAAATAATATGATTTCATTGAGTTCAGAGCTCAGAGACTGTTAACTTTCAAAAGTCCCTTAGGAGACAAGTTCAATCAGTATAAAACACTCAATGAGGCATGAATTTTTATATTGCATTATTCAGTAAGATAACTTGTTTCTTCTAACACCTAAACTTAACAAATGATTTTAAGGCACTATAACATATGTTCCATAGTGTAGGCTAAGATTAATTTAGCATGAATAACAAAGTTTCAAAATCATACTCGAATAATATATATGTTTAGATAGCTTAGTTGTAAAACTTAAGGCATCATGAAAAATAGATGATATAATGCAGAAAGATATTTAGAATTAATGGGGGCTAAAGGGGAAAGAGGTGTAGGAATTAAAATGTTTCTATGAACACTGTAAAAAATAAAACAGAGCATATTGGTTATGATACAAAAATCACCCCACTTTATACTCAGAAAAGAATAAACAACCCTCATATTTTAATGACAAAATAATTGATATGGAATAACTAACCTCTCCTCTTTCTTTTCTGTCTGAACTAGGGTGTGCAGACATGCAAAGATATATATTTACAGCACTGTTAACTTTTTTCTTTTATTTTTTTATTGGTTATTTTATTTATTTACATTTTTAATGTTAACTTCCTTCCCAGTTACCCCTCCACTAGCCCCATATTCCCCCATTTTCTTTCCCTCTATAAGGGTGCTCCTCCACCCATCCATCTACGTTCACCTCAGTGCCCTAGCAGTCCTCTTCCCTGGGTCATCAAGGACCTGTCCCCATAGGACAAAGGGGCTCCCCTCCCAGTCATGTCAGATAAGGCAATCCTCTGCTACATATCCAGCTAGAGCCATGGGTCCTCCCCATGGTTGTTTTGTTTTGTTTTGTTTTGTTTTTTGTGATGGTTTAGTCCCTGAGAGCTCTGGATGATCTGGTTTGTTGATATTGTTGTTCTTCCTATGCGGTTGCAAAACCCTTCTGCTCCTATAATCCTTGCCCTAAATTCTGCATTGGGGTCACAGCACTCAACCAGATGTTTGGCTGCATACATCCTCATCTGTATTAGTCAGGTTCTGGCAGAGCCTCTCAGGTGACAGCTAAACTGGACTCCTTTCAATAAGCACTTCTTGGCACCAGCAAATAGTGTTTGGGTTTGGTGTCTGCAAATGGGAAGGATACCTACGTGTGGCAGTCTCTAGATGGCCTTTCCTTCAGTCTCAGCTCCATTCTTTGTCCCTGCATTTTCTTTTGACAGGAGGAATTGAGAAGGACTTAAAGAAGTGTTCAAAATCCTTAGTCATCAGGGAAATGCAAATCAAAACAGCCATGGGATTCCACATTATACCAGTTAGAATGGCTAAGATCAAAAACTCAGGTGACAGCAGATGCTGGCAAAGATGTGGAGAAAGAGAAACACTCTTCCACTGCTTGTGGGACTGCAAGCTTGTGGGACTACAACCACTCTGGAAACCAGTCTGGTTGTTCTTCAGAAAATCTGAAATAGTTCTACTTGAGGACCCAACTATACCACTCCTGGGCATATACCCAAAAGAAGCTCCAATGTATAACAAGGACACCTGTTCCACTATGTACATAACAGTCTTACTTATAATAGCCAGAAGCTGGAAACAACCCAAATGTCCCTCAACAGAGAAATGAGTGCAGAAAATGTGGTACATCTACACAATGGAATACTACACAGCTATTAAAAACAATGAATTCATGAAATTCACAGGCAAATGAATGGAACTTGAAAATATCATACTGAGTGAGATCACCCAGTCACAAAAGAACACACATGGTATGTACTCACAGATTAGTGGACATTAGCCAAAAAGAATCTCAGAATACCCATGACACAACTTACAGACAGTATGAAACCCAAGAAGAAAGAAGATCACAGCAAAGTGTGGATGCTTCAGTCCTACTCAGAAAGGGAAAGAAAATAATCTCTAAGAAATACAGGGTGAGAGGAATCTGGAGAAAGGAGGGGGTAGAGAAAAGGGGGCCAGTTCTGATATGGGAGGAGATGGGGGAGCAGTATAGAGGGTCAGGAATTTGAAAGTAAGTGTTTAGCAGTGGGGGAGGGGGAATCAGGGATAGCCAATAGAAAGGCTCAGATGCCAGGGATCTGAGAGGTTCCCAGGACCCAACAGGGAGGGCGTTAGCTGGAATACTCAACAAAGGGGAAATAGAACCTGCAGAGATAATACCCAGTGGATAGGCATGGCCCCTGTTTGAGGGATGGGGCCACTCATCTACCTCACTAATATTAATCCAGAACTGTTAACTTTTTGCTTATTTAAAAAAAAAAAAAACAAAGGAAGATCAGGTGGGGTGGTGCATGCCTTTAATCCAGCAGTCAGAAGCAGGTGGATCTCTATGAGTTTGAAGCCAGCCTGATCTTCAAAACCAAATGAACAATAAAAACAAAAACAAAAACAAAAAAAAATATTATAAAAGTCCATGAAGTTACTCTTAGGCTTCTTTTGAAAAAAATGTTTAAACTGTATTTATTAGATGATGGTGTCAAAGAATAGCAATGTTAATATTTGCCCCCACATACTCTTTGACATCTTTGTATAATGAAATACTTACTTAAAACTTTTGTCATCTGTAATTAGTATTGTGCAGTGACAGTTTGATTTTCTTCCCCATTCAGAATTATCTCAGTAACAGTACAATATAATTAGCCTTTTATGTTTAATTATCCAAGTTTTAAAAATGTGAAGTATGAAAGAATTTGGTTTATTGTTCGCCTGTATAGTTTCCCTACAATATCCTTCCAATAATGTATTACAATGATAATTAGCTTCAGTAGTAAAACATACTGTGTAATACTAGTTTCTAGTTGAAAGCAAATAGCATTGGTGGTGCTCATCTAAATGAGGAGAGAGTAAGGAGGGTGGATATGAAAAATACCCATTTCAGAGAGCAGTAAGTAAGTATATGAATAAGTATAGATGTCTCCTGCTATATGTCTATTTGATGCCGTGCCCTAGTTGCAGGACTTGCCAGAAAGACAGTGGAGTATATGCAAGAAATAGGAGTTTCGTGACTGTATGTGATTTGAGAATAAGCTAGTTAAGTGATGGTTATCGTTGAATATGCCAAGTGGACAACCACAACTGGGAATAGACAAATGCAAAGAGAGCTCAAAACTTTTACTGTAGAAACTCATGGGACTTGTTCCACCTCACAAACTTACGGCCGGTTTTGAATGATAATTTCAGATATAGATTCCTAAAGTTCTGTTTTTATTTTCCTTCTGGAATTATGTGCACTCTATTTGAACACAATCACAATTCCACTACATCAGAACAAGATCATGCTTGGTCTTGGGCTGAGATGAAGATGAAAAGAACAATTTATTCTCCTGCTGGACAGGTGACTTTATTTTTTATGCATTTATTTGAGCTGACAGAGCAAACACACAACTGTGTTAAAGATTTACCTGAAAAATTCATGAGGGAGCCTTTGGGGATTTGTCACTTTACCTTTCAATATCTAGTGAAATGTCTAGACTGAGAATGTCACAGGAAACTACATAAGAGACAGTGTTTCCCATGATGTGAAAGAGCTGTGAAGAGTTCTAATGTTATAAGGAAATAAACTATATTTAGAGTATAAAGGTATACTTTACATCTTACCCAAGGAAATATTCATTTATTATAAAATTTCACATTATGTTATATTATCCTTATTTCATCCTATTACCCCAATGATAGGTAAATTTTGGCACATACACTAAATATTTTCTTAATATTTTATAGAAGCATTTGAAATTTTGGATTTAGTATGAAAATTAGGAATTCATAAAATCATTAATATTTTATAGTCTACCATGAGACTCCTTATGATCCTAAAAGATTTTCCTATGTTTTTCACTCCTTAACAAAGAAACAACAAAACCTAATCAAAATTAGAATCATAGTAATTATGAAAATATTGAATATATAAGAGATCATGTGCAAGTCTTCTACATGTATATATGTGAAGGTACATATTTATACAAATGAATGCTTTGTTGTATGAAAACATTGTTTGATGTCCTAGATTAAAAATATAAGAAACAATGAATAAATGCACCAACTCGAGGAGGAGTCTGAAGTTTATCTCATAATGTGGATAAATAGAAATTGAGAATTATTGTACATGGCAGCACAAATTGCAGTAGGATTCATTATTAATTCCATGTACATTTTCTTGTTGGGTTGTCATTATTCATATAGTCATGGGGTTATTATTGACCATCTACCCTATTTTTGAAATACAATGACTATAAGTACATCATTTCTCATTTTATTTAACAAGATGTAAAAAAAACCTAAGCAAAGAAAACCTTTGTCTCTTACAAGCTAATAAATCTCTTATTTAGTAAACCACTCATTCGAGTAAGTATAGTCTATGTTGTCCTTTATAAGACACCTATCAAATATGGAAACTGTACATCTTAATATTAAAATATCAGAAAATATAAGAGGGTGTCTTACATCATATTGAATAACTCACTGTGAAGAGAATACTACCACTGTACAATAAATAAGGCCAGAAAGAAGACTTTCATTAATGTCAGTTTTTGACTCTATGAAAAGCAGAGACTAAAAATGGCTGCAATTATAGCTTTAGAAGAAGGAATCCAGCAATGAAAAACAAGTCATTTCCAATATTGGATTGATTTCTAGACCAGTCCATGACTGAGTCTGAATAACTGGTCACATTTAATAACAATACAAGAGGCATTATAACTTCTTTATTTGATTCTCAGTTTCACAAGGTCTAAGAACTTGAGGCAAGGCAGCTTGTCCCATCAGGGTTATAGGTAAGCAATGGTGGGTCGGGAACTTATGTCCAATACAGCCTCCCAGTCACCAATATCAGGGCACTCAGCAAGCTCACAGGTCAGCATCATTCTTTTTCCTGGCATCAGCATATCTCACCCATCACTCTGGTGGCCACCATGCTCCTTAAGCATCCTGCAGAAAAAACACAAACATGCCTTCTTCCCCATATTTAATATCTGATCATGATTATGTCATATGCCAGTAAGTGGATCATTCCTTTTTACCTATGCATAAGTATGTCTAGTTGTAGAGCACCATAGACGCTAAGCAGAAAGTTCCTTGGCATCCAAATTTTTTAAAAAAATTTAAAATAAAAAAATAAAAAGAACATGATTTAATTGTAGTGTTAAAATACTTTTGTTTCTTCTACAATATTTAATGTAAGTTGTATTGATTGTACACCTTCTAATTGTGTTTGTGTTTTGAAATCTGGCATGTCATTTATGGAGGTCTATCAAACAGCTTTTGTTTTAGTGTCACAGAACCTTGGTATTGTAAAAATAGCTTGCAAGTACTGGAAGAAATGAATCATGCTTTAAGCAGAAGCAAGAGGGTAGTGGGCTTGATTACTGCTGATATAACAGCTTTAATTATATTAATTACTAGCACCACTGCTTCTGCAATTGCTGTGTCACAACAAGTTAAGACAGCTACTTTTGTTAATCATTCTGCAAAAAATGTAGCTAATGTGCTAAATGTACAAGAGGATTTAGATAGGTATTTGGAAGAACGGATTGATGCTCTTATCCTATTCAAATTACTGGAAGGAGGTTCAGAATTTAAGGGTAAGAAGCCATCTTGAGTGTCACACCAAATACCATTGGATTCATGTTAGTTCTACAATTTACAGTGGTACTCATTATAATTAGGAAGAAGATTAATGACACAGTGCATGTGGCATTCTAACACCTCTCTGGATGTTTTAATGATACATAGAGAGCTTATGAATTTCAAGAATGCTGCTTTGCTGAGTGTTGATGCTGTAGATATTGCAGATAAAATTATCCATGGCCTGAGGTCAGGATTTCTATTTTGATCAAGCTTCAAAAATGGCAATATATAGCTTGTTCATGCTAGCTCTTTTTGTCCTGGGAATATTTTTATTCTTGCCCATTGTGTTAATGCTTTTCTTTAACAACATTAATATGTTGTCAGTCAAAGTACATGGCTTGAACCTGAAAATTGATCCCAGACAGAGTTGTTGATTTAACAGGCTGGCAAGCCAAGGACAGGCAAGATACTACACAGAGCCTTACCAACCTAAGACATAACTGCATTACTTTGGATGGGCAAGGAAGGCATTCTTGTCAGAATGACCTAAGACAGGCTTAGTGCTGTTAATGAAATACAAAGGAGGGAGAGATGGATAGTCTTTGGAACTGCTTGGCAAGAATCTGACATAGGCCAAGGACAAGGAAATGGGCTGCTTGGCAGGAATCTGATATTAGGCTAGAACAAAGAAGTAATTTCATTAGGAATCTAAATCATAGGCTAGAACAAAGAAGCAATCTCAGGCAGGAATCTAAATATTAGGGTAGAACAAAGAAGTAATTTCGGGCAGGAATCTAAATTTTAAGCTAGAAAAAGGAAGAAGGCTTCAGACATGAAAATGGTCTTGGACTAGAAAAGGGAAGTAGACTCAGATACTTTGGTCATCCTGAAAAACCCTTAGAAACAGTGATCAAGGGAGTGTTCACCTAATTGGGTTTAATGCCTTGCTTTTTCTTTGACTTTTTGTGTTTATTGTCTTGCTTGTTCCTTGAATATTTGCATCTATTGTATTGCTAAACTCTCAACCTAGAACTGACCTTAATACATGCATGTAATTAAAATCATATAAAAGCATAAAGGAGGAAGGGGGTGTGATAGGGGGTTCTAGGGAGGGGAAATGGAGAAAGGGGATGACATCTGTATTGCAAATAAATAAAATATCCAATAAAAAAGAAAAAAAAGAAAAACAAGTCATAAGCATTATCCTTATTGGCTTGCCCTAAGATTATGTGTCTTTGTTGATAACTAAGTAAGGAGGAGTTGTTTTTAAGTCAGAATCTTTATATGAATAAGATAAATAAGGCATCAAGATATTCTTTTTTATATATCTCTTGGTGAGGGTGAAGGTTATCTTGTATCATTGTCACCAAGAGCATAAAAATTTCCATAGTGAAAGATGTTATGGTTAAAGACTGAAAGAAGGAAAAAATAAGGATGCCCCATAGTAATGAGATTCATGTGTTATAAAAAGATAAAGAATATTAAAAGGTACAAGGGAAAAAGAACAAGTAATTCTGATAGGTCTGCCTAACTTCTCAACAAAGACTCTAAAAGGCAGAAGAGCCCGGGAAAATGTCTTATAGGCCCTAAGAGACCACAGATATCAGCCAAGACTACTATGCCCAGCAAAATGTTCAAATAATATGGGGAAGAAAACAAGATATTACATATCAAAACTATATCTAAAACAATACCTTTCTACTAATACAGCTCTACAGAGCATACTAGAAGAAAAACTCCAAAACAAGAATGATATCTATACCCAAGTGAACACAATAAATAAATAATTTCACACCAGCAAAATAAAAAGAAGAGAAACACACACACACACACACACACACACACAAACTATCACCAACATCAAAATAACAGATATTAATCCCTGGTCATTAATATCTCTTAATATCAATGGACTCTATTCCCCAATAAAAAGACAAAGGCTAACAGAGTGGATGTAGAAATAGGATTTATCGTTCTGCTGCTTACAAGAAACATACCTCAGCAGCAAAGATATAGAACCTCAAAGTAAAGGACTGAAAAAAAAAATGGCTTTCCAAGCAAAGAAACCCAAGAAAAAGCTGGAGTAATCATTCTAATATCTAATAGACTTTTAACCAAAAGTAATCAAAAGATGCTAAGCCTGATGTGGCCCTATTGGTGATAGACTAACATGGTTTCTGCCCCTTTGACAGGGCAAGTGTGAGCCTCCATGAGTGCCAATGGCTGCAGTGGGCATAGGCTTTTTGTGTAATGATGTACATATTTTCTGGATGCACTAGCAGTAAAGGACTCTTTCCTTTTGAAGAATACCCTTTCTGTTATCATTAATGACTCCATGATAATTAGAAACAGAACAAGTACAAGAGTTGTGGGTTTGGTTATAACTCAGCAAAATGGTAAACACCTGGACCTTCAAAATAGCCCTTAAAGGCTATGGGAAAGAGGTCTAAATACATGAGTTTGAAATATATAATTTCTTAACTAATCAAAAATAAGGATGCAATATGAATTATATGAACACCTTCAAGAATCTAAAGGGACAAAATCAACTGTGCTGTGAGCCAACTTGTTAAAAAAAAGAGATTTAAGAGAGTAAGGAAGGAGATAAAGAGATTTAGGGAGTGGTAAATGAAGGAGATTCCACCTTGCTACATTTTTTTTTGTTGTTGTTGTCTATGTTTACAAAGTCAGATTACAAAGATTCCTGACTTCAGGACCAGCATAGGATAGAACAAGTTTAGGCTCAGGCCTCAGGCATGGTGGAGATGGTAATTTCAGGGCAGGATCCCAACTAACTAGTTAATTGTCTATGCTTAACAGAGACAGGCAGATCTCTGAATTCTTTTGTAATGTTAATAGAAAATGTATGCTTGCTGTCTCCTAAGAAGTAAGGTGCTGGGGGTCATGAGATGATTAGTCATAAAATAATTAAAAGGAATCTGTATTAAATGGCTTGGGTGTTATGTAAAATAAAACTGAACCTGTGTTCTGCAGAAGGTAAGCTATCCAGAAAAGCTTTTTTAGAATAAAAAGAACTGCATGGAGAACACACACACACACACACACACACACACACACACACACACACACACAAGCAAGCAGGACATGGACAAAGAGATCTCTTAGAATAGCAAGCAGAATATATATAAAGAAATCTCTTAGAATAGCAAGCAAGCAGAAAATAGACATAAATCTCCAGAGAGAAAGGAGAATACAGAGAGAAGCAGACTGAAAAAGCTGTATCAGACAGAACAAAGATCCTCAGCTTGGATCCATGATTTGACTTCAAGTCTTTCTTTTCCCATTCCCAACACCTCTTTTCTCAGAACTCTTCTTCAAGCCAAGGCTGTCGGAAGAGGAGCATCTCTAGAACATGCCAAAGACCTGGGATGGCAGAGTTTCATCTTACTTGTTGGAGATATGGATCCTGAAGTGGCTACCTCCTGTAGCCAGACAGGACTCCTAGTGTAGGTATAAGAACACCAAACCAGCCATAAAACCATCAACCTGAGGACCCAGCTATACCACTCCTGGGCATATACCCCAAAACTGTTCCAACATATAACAAGGAGACATGCTCCACTATGTTCATAGCAGCCTTATTTATAATAGTCAGAAGCTGAAAACAACACAGATGTCATTCAACAGAGTAATGGGTACAGAAAATATAGTTCATTTACACAGCGAAGTACTACCCATCTATTAAAAACAATGACTTCATGAAATTCTTAGGCAAATGGATGGAACTAAAAAATATCCTGAGTGAGGTAACTCAATCACACAAGAAGATACTTGGTATGTA
Organism: Rhabdomys pumilio; assembly: GCA_030674055.1. Classification (NCBI taxonomy): domain Eukaryota; kingdom Metazoa; phylum Chordata; class Mammalia; order Rodentia; family Muridae; genus Rhabdomys; species Rhabdomys pumilio. The sequence continues at coordinate 87,563,067 of JANHMN010000005.1, forward strand.
CTCATTGATAAGTGGATATTAGCCCAAAGCTCAGAATACCCAAGATACAATTCACAGACCACATGAAGCTCAAGAAGAAGGAAGCCCAAGAATGGATGCTCCAGTTCTTCTTAGAAGGGGGAACAAAATACTCAAAGTAGGAAATATGAAGACAAAGTGTGGAGCATAGACTGAAGGAAAGGCCATCCAGAGACACCTGGGGATCTATTTCATATACAGTCACCAAACCCAGACACTATTGTGGATGCTAAGAAGTACTTGTTGACAGGAACTTGATATAGCTGTCTCCTGACAGACTCTGCCAGAGCCTTACAAATACAGAGGTTGATGCTCACAGTCAACCATTGGACTGAGCACAGGAATCCAAATGGAAGAGTTAGAGAAAGGACTGAAGGATCCAAAGGGGTTTGCAGCCTGTAGGATGAACAATAAGGGCCTAAGCCTTGTACCCACAAATTTTGAATTAATAGAAGAAATGATACCAATGAAACCCTTGAATTTGAAATCAAAATAAATTTTTTAGCATCTAAGAAATTATAACTTTAGCTTAGTAACAATTATACAGATTTCTACCAATAGGACATGGCTATGTAATCAATTCTAGCTATTCCTTCCTATTCCAATAAAACCATTACTTTGTCCTAGAAAGACAGCCTAATATTAACCACCTCAATCCCCAAGCCCAGGAAATTGGGATACTGACTCTTCATTAACTTCTTCAAGCTGAATATGGGCAATGAGATATTAGAAGAGGGGTGGGGAGAGGGTAAATTGATAAGCCTCTGACCTCTGTATCTTCACTGCATCCAGCTGGAATTCCAGGACATCAGAGGTTTGATCAGGTCTGTTTAGCTTGCTTGATGAATAAATACACCAATGCTGTGTATTCTGTGATATACAATTCTCAAAACAAATTTCAGTATCAAGATAATTTTTTGTTTGAATTCTCTGGAATCTAGACTTCTGGAGGCCTACTTCTGTCATGTCAGATCCATATAATTCTGGGAGATAGAAAAACCTTAATCATCTCTTCTGAAAACATACAGACAACACCTTTTTCCCAAAACAGCATTTCCTTGAGCTAGTAACCAAAAAAACCTTTATTTTGACCTCTTTCCCAGAAGAAAAATATAACCACAAAGCTGAAAATCACACCCATTTTGAAAATTAAAAAAAAATAAAAAATAAAATCAATCTAAAACAAAAGAACTAACTAAAGTATTGTATGTGCCTATTCTTAGGTCTTTCCTATTTTGTCAAGCAGGAAATAAACCCAGAATTCCTGTGGGGTCCACATTAGAGGGAACCCAAATCTCCTGTGAGGCAGTATAACTTTATATCATCTGAATACACATGATTTACACTATCTTTCTGTTCAGCTCTCTACCTAGAACAGCTTTTTATATATACCATCTATCTGTTTGGCTTTCTATCTAGAGAGCCTCTAGTTCTACACTGTACTCTCTACTCTAGAGTCAGTGACAATTTTCCCTGAGTTCCAAACTGTGGGCAAAATTCCTCATGTGATTTGGATAAATCTGCTTATAAATCCTTTCTAAAAGCAAATAATATTGCAACTTTACACTTAAATCAGTAACTACTCCACAACAGAGGCTTATTCACTTGGCTCTCTGACTGCAGCAGCTTGCAATTTCTCTCAGCAGAGGACCTGCCTGCAGGAGTAATTTGTTCAAGATTCCTGCACTAGGAGTCATGTGACTTGTCTCAGTGCTACTTTCTCACTTTTTAAAAAAATAAATAAAAATACAACTTTTACTTTCAGGCAAAATAGACTTAAATTTCTAGTGAATTTGTGTCCAAAATTGGTATGCCACTAGTTAAGGTTATCATCTAAAAATGGCAGTGGCTCAATCTGGCTTGTTGTTGTGGTGCTGCCATGTTCCCAACTAGACAAGGCCTGATGCCATGAGTGGTGGCGTGTTCTCGAAGCTGCCACGGCCCTGGCACCCAGGAGATGCATCGTGGGAGATGGCTCTGTCAATCTACCACACTGTCTCCACAATGCTTGGCTGACCTAAAACCTTCCCGCCATCCATGTGGTACCTAGTAGAAATGAGACTCTAATGGTTAATTATTATTCAAAGGCTTTATATATCTGGTAAAACTCAATTAACAATTTGCCCACACAATTAGAGCTGTTTTCCAACATCTAACCTTAAGATAGAAATCGTTACTCAAGACTGTTCAGTACCCACTCATGGTTCTCCATGGCTCCTACATCCCTCCTCACTCCTCCTCTTTTTTCTCCTCTTCCTCTCCTCACTCTGCCTACCTCTCTTACAGTCCAATCGCTGAGCTTTATTACAAATGTAGTGGGAAAATACCCCGTTACAGGCTAGAATGATGTGGAGAAAATATTAGTTACTAAGGTTAATAATGGAAAAGAAAATGAGAGTGTAAGAAAAATAATTAGCTATCTGGAAGTGCTGGCTCAGCCCAACGTAGACCCTGATGGAGAAGGGTTGTCACAAATTAGAGGCCAGGTTGGGCTATACAGGGATTTTTAAGTCAGCCTTGGTTAAAGAGTGAGTTCTTTGTTTCAAAAGAAACAAGCAAAAAATCCAAACAAATTAACAAAGACTGGTAGTTAACTCAGAACAATATAGAAATAAAAAAGTTGAAGAAAAGTAAATGGAACTTGGAAAAAATTAAGAAGCAAGGAGATAAAGCATTATTTAATTGTAGAGTGAATATAATAAAGTCTTAATAAAATGTAACCAGATAATGACCAAATCAGTCCCAACACTCAGCAGTCAGAAGATTCCTAGTCCCCAGGCAATTGAAGATTCTTACTCTGAGAGAGAAGCTTGGAGGACAGGTAGCAGGACAGTAGAAAAGCTTGTTTATAAGTGTAGTTATTAAATAAAGGAAGGATAAGAATAAAGAATGAGAACGAGGTGGAAGTTCAAAGTCTATTTCTGTATTGTCACTCACTCAGGAGCATTTCACAGTCTGTTTCTATGCCTCACTCAGCTGGGTTCCCAGGTAGAGTCTATCCAGCAGTCATGCTTTTCCTTCCCTGGCTATTTGGGTTGGTGCCTTTCAATGAAAGCACAACCTTTATGGTTTAAGCTTTTAAGATAGATCCATTTTTTTATCCTTGCTTTCTAATTCAAGGACGATATCTGGTACACTGAGCATTTGTTCCATTAATTGTTAGAAAATAAAATAAAGACTGAAAATTATAAATAGTCCCAAAACCAGAGATGCATCATCATGTGAAGATTTTTCAGTGCCCCATCTGTGGTAAACATTCACTACTAATGAAGTGAATATTGATGTCAATTTCTGGATTGTATCTTTGTAATATAAATCAAAGACCTTGAAACATTATTATTATTCGAGTCATAAGTTGTACTCCTAGAAAGGAACACTAAAAGAAAATCACTGTTGCCAAAATTAATTTATAAGTGGTTTATGTTCAAGCCAAAATGATTTCAAAACAAAATAGAAATGCAGCTGCTACTAAAACGCAAAAGGATACTAGGGAAATTCACAAAATTGGAAGAAAGTTGTTCTACTCAGGGTTCAATGTAAGGCAGCTGAGAATGATATGTGACAGGGCTCTCTTAAACTCTATCTACTGCTTTTTACTGCTGCTTTTGTTTAGCATCATTCAGGTAGGTTTCCTCATAATAGAAAAGATAGCCCTCAGTAGCTGTAGATTCTGATTTTCTCTGCCAAACAATTGCATAGGTAAAAGAACCTTTATATTCTATTCTTCTAGCTTTTCTCTACAAATCCATGAAAGACCTTGAATTGATTTTTATGTCATGTGAATACTACTTGACAATTGTTTCCAGAAATAGAAAAATATATGAATAAAGTGTTATTTTTCTGTGAAAAATAGCTGCATTCCACGATATGTACTCTATCATAGTTTTTAAGATGTTAAGTGTTGAGCCTTACTTATAGCTTTACTGTCAAGTAAGAGTTGTTATTACCTATGTATTCCATAATAACTTTATACAGGCACCTTTTTTCAGCCAGACAGGTTAATACATGTCTGTAAGTCCGGCTACTTGAACTGCTACAGCAAAAAAAATGGGTTTTGCAAAATGTTAAGTGGCTTAAAATAGAGCTATTATATATTGCAAGAAAACAAAGGGATAACACAAAAATACTAAAGTGACTTTCAGAGTATGGATCTACAGGATATCTGATTACCTTCTATACTACTTTCTGGGTTTTCTACATTTTCTACAAAGATTACTAATTCTATAAAAATAATAATTTAAATATTTGATAAATAGGATATACTATCTGTTCTAAAGGCTGATGTTAATTTGTGTTCATGACATCGACAGCATAATAACATTTCCTTCACTATTATACTTCCTTGTTGTTTCAAAACAAGTGCTTAAAGCTTGAAATTATGGAAGATCTTTATGTTTTCTACAAGAGTCCGTATAAATCATGCATATATCTAAATTCATCCAGGAATTCACATTTTAATTTAAATATCCAAGAATCAATATTTTGCTATTGATGCTAATTGACAATATGAGTTAAAGTAACTTTAAAAACTGAATACCTATTGCTAAAGACAGTACAGTTTGGTTACTCACTGCCAGTGGAAAATTTTCCAAACAATGAACATTTTAAAAATCAAAATTTATTTATGAAAAATTTTTATGTTTTTTATTGGGAGAAATAATGCTTAAGTACATGGGATAACAATATAAGGTAAATGTGATGCTATCTTAGAGGACCCGAGTTTTTTTTTTGTTGTTTTTTGATTTTTGTTTTGTTTTGTTTTTTTTGACAAACCCATGGCAATTAAAATGCTATAAATAAATTAAAAGACTATAAAATATTTATGTTTAACTTTTTATTGGATATTTTATTTATTTACATTTCACATGTTATCCCCTTTCCCCATTCCCCCCATAAACCCCATTCCATCTGTCCTCCTCTTTGCTCAACCTAGAACTGACCTTAATACTTGCATGAAATTAAAATGGTAGAAGATTTTAAACTTTTTTAGTGACAAAAAATCAAAATTGTTTGACATTGTACCTCTATGAATTTCCGGAAATTCCAGAAAGAGAGTTAATGTCAAGTTTCTCAAGTATCAAGTTGAAAGTGTTTGAAGTTGTGAAAGGCAGCCATAAACATGTCTGATTTCACTAGATGATTGACAGAAATCCCAGATATAAATGAGCAAATGAATGCCACAAAGGTTGAGAAGCATTTTTGAGAAGTGTCTAAAAGTTTCTGCTAAAAGTAATCGAGTTTACTATTGTGATTCTTAAAATGATTTTTACATCCTTTGAGGTTTCATCTTAGGTCATTGATAATGACAAGAAAAATGTCACATACATATATGAGATCTATTTCTTAGACATTTGTCTATTTTTTACTGCTATTACTTAGAAACTGAAGGCATACTAGGATTCAGGATAAGTTATTTACTAACCAGCCTCATGGACAATTGCCAACTTTCAACAAACATTTTAGCCATAAAGATCTAACATAAAATAAAATGAAGCGTATCTTAGCAACTCTCTAGGGGAAGTGGGTCAGGTTTGATGTTCACCTATTTTGGTTTGAACTCCTTTGCAAAACTCACATCTCCTTAAAAGTATAGTAGCCACTAATATATCATTTTTAAAAATTACTTTTCCTGGTCCTATATTTATTGTTGTTTGCCACAAATTGTTCTATGTTTATAGCCTCTCCATCCTAACCTCTAAACTATAATCTGTCTAGAAGAAAATACAAAAGAAATAAATGAAAATGAGTGAAAAAAGAAAGAAATCAAAACAATAATTTTCAAACTAAAGTTACATCTTTTATGTACCTATTCAGTTTAGTTCATCTCAGAATTACTTTTAAAAGCAAATGAGTTGTCCTATCTCTTAAACCTTAAATTCAGAACTTACTTTAAAATAATATCTATTTTGTTCATACGATTAACACATAGGCTCACTGTTTTAGTTATAAAATCTCACTACTCTTATGCTTCAATCAAAATTTTCAATACCTTGGTATATTTTTTATATTGCATAATAAAAATTATCCATTTTAGTCATTTTATGTGGAAATGTATGCTTCAATATGCGTGAGAACATGTGATACTTGCTTTTCAGTATATGGTTTATTGTTTACTGACATCATGTTCTCCAGTTTCATCCATATTCCCAAAGAGCATGATTCCATTTACCTTTATGGCTAAATGATATTTATTGTGTATTTTGTGCTGTGTTTTGTTTATCTATTTATCTGTTGACTTCCTATAAGAGAATAGAATTCATGGGATATATCACTATGTATATCTTCCTGTGCCAATATATATCACACCACTGAATATTTTCAAACATTCTAAACTCCACCAGTCAGAGTGAAAACACTATAAGTGGAAGATGTGTAAAAGATAAAGATATTCATATCAGACTTTGAATTGTGTCTGTTTATAAAAAGTCACTTATAAAATAAGGAAACAATGTGAATAATTCAAGCCAAGAAAATACCATAGTTTCCATTGTTGATTATTTTAAACAGTTTTGAGCTTGGAAAGTATACAATTCTCAAAAATTCTAAATTCGTAGCTTACTTCATAGGAAAATAAAAACAGGCATTCTCTGGCATAGAGCACCATGCACCTGATTCAGCTCCTTGCTAGTTCTTCTCACAAAACATTCAGAATAAAAGATTTCTGGCTAAGAAACAAAGCAAAACTGCCCTATACCACAATGGATTCTGATGAGAACTGGTAATAAAAACAGCTACAACTCTAAGAGAAGACACTGGAGTAGAACAAAGCAAGTTCTGTAAAGATTTACACAATGGCAAGATTGAGAGTTTATAGTGAATCATGGTCATCAATTAATTCTACCAGATAGAATTCAACGTTTGTAACCTGGAGATATGGCTATGTTTAAATGGGGGGAATAGCAGTGGAAAGAATTTTGACAGTCTTTACCCATTTATGTCAGGAGATAATATACTCACTTATCAGAGGAAAATCACAACATATATTTCATCTTTCAATATAGGACATAGGACAAGGCATAAGCTATTAAGGTGTTAGGGTGGTGCCATTTCCAAGACTAAAAGCAAGTCAGTATACTAAAGGTAGAAAGTCTGTTCCTCTTTTCATTTTTATTCTTAGAATAAAAGATTGTTTGGAATATATTTATAGATACAGAGACAGAGGTCAGATCTGACAGCTTAGAATATTGAATGCCATGAAGACCAATATCTGGCTCTGCACTTGCCAGGAATTTCACAATAAATTCTAAGAACATGACTTTGGGGTCATTTAGGATATATGTTGTTGTGCTTCAATACATCTGAGGAGTATGAGGCACTGTTCTAATAAATATAAAATCTTTAGTTCTTTCATATATTCTATAGCCTTCATGGCAAGGAAGAAAAAAAGAACAGAACAGAGACCCTGTTTATTTGTCACTGAGCATTGGCATAAGTGCTAAGCCAAAATCAAAACAAAACAAAACAACAACAACAACAAAATAAAAAAACCTATCCCCCCAAAACCCAAAATAAAACAAACAAAATCCCTGCTGTTTTATGAAGAGGTTTCTGATAAGTCATCTACCAAGGCATAACTTTCTCTGCCCTGTTTCATTTCTTTAAAACTAATATGCATTTATTTGATATATACATACCATTTGCACACCTGATAGCCTCCTGCTTCACAAGAGAGGGCAGGGACCCCTAAAATTGGTATGGATGGTTGTGAGCTATAACATGTGTTCTGAAAAACAACCACTGGTCCTCTGCAAGAATAACAAGTGTTCATATTACTGAGCCATCTCACCAACCACCTGAACAAAACACTTCTCTATTTTATACAGCATGGTGGAATTTAAGTAGGAAAGTCCTCACATTAACATATATGCCACATATTAACTGCTGTATCTTCCAGGAAGAATCATTTCTCTCCAACATCTATGCATTGACAAAACATCATGTTTTGGAGATATTCTCAAATATGTAAATTCTTCTTAAGAATGACAAACATGAATTTACAATGGTATAAATTTAATATGACCTTATTTATTTACTATGTATTTTAATGTAAGCAATACAATGTTGTGAATGTTGAAAACTCCATTGTATATATTATATGAACTCCATTGTCATATGCATATATAGAGATATATTTAGATATAGATATATAAAAAAATTCCAAAATTCAACTCTCTAGTTTCAACTCAAATACACACACATCTTGGAAAATGTGTCTATCCTTCAAAGAAGACAATAGTCACAATAAAAAGTAGATTTCCTAGCTATTATAAATAGAATAGCCATGATTATGTCCTGAGCAAATATTTGTGCAGTTGGCTATCACATTTTTTGGCATATACGGGGGACTGATATACCTGGATCATGTGGTAAATCTACTTTAACTTTTTGATAATTTTCCATATCAATTTTCAAAGTGACTGAACAAATTTAAAATTTTACCAATAGTGAATAAGCATTTCTTGTTCACCATATCCTCTCTAGCATTTTCTTTTGTCAGTTGTTTTCTTGATTTTTGCCATTCTGACTAGGGTAAGATGAAACATCAAATTTGTTTTAATTTGCATTTACCTAGTTGGTAAGAATGTTGAACACTTCTTTAGTTATTTATTGGCAATTTTTATTTTTTCTTTTAAAAACTCTCTGTTTAGATTTGTAGGCTACTTTTCAATTAAATTGATTGTTTTCATGACTTTCTTTTATGAGATCCTTATATATTGTGTTTATTAATGCTCTCTCATATTTTAGCTGGCAAAGATTATCTTCTACTCTTTGGATTTTGTCTTCCTTCCATAGCGTGTTTCCTTTGCTGTAAAGAAGATTTTGAGTTTTAGGAAGAATAATTTGTCAATTTTTGGCCTTAGTTCTTTGGCAAATGGAATCCTATTCAAAAAGACCTTTTCTGTATCCATGTCAGGGTACTGCCTACATTTTCATCAAGAAGTTTGGGTTCCACACTGAGGTTTTTAATCCATTTGAAATTGATTTTTACGTGAATAATTTTATTCTTCTACATGTGAACATTAAGTTTTTTCAGCACCATTTGATGAAGACACTGTATTTATTTTTAGAATATTCATCAAATATAGTATGATTGTAATTACATGTATCACAACTGAACCTTTTATTTTGTTATATTGATCTATAATATGACTATTTTATGCCAATGCCATGATATATTTACTACAATTCTTCTGCAATATGGCTTGAAATTTAGTATTGTAGTCCCTCTAGTATTGTTCACTCCTACCACTCAGAATTGACTTAGCTCTGGGATCTTTTGTAGTTCCATATGAATTTTAGGATTAAAAAATTTAAAAACTGGTATTTTTTTAATGTATACAGATAAATATTGCTCTCATTCTTCATCAAAGATTTCTTTTTTTCTCAGTAGACAGAATTGCAGACATCCACAACTGGTCAATAGGTGAAGAACAACTGACCATAGGATGCCAAACTGCAGTTGATAAATCTACTCTACAACATAACTCCCCTTGCTTAAGGCTCAGAGAACATCACAGAAATACAAAGTATAGATGGTGAGACAACCCCTACTATACGTTCAAAGAAGAGCTAATGCTAATACTACTCAAATTATTACACTACATCAAAGCAGAAGGAACATTGTCAAATTCATTTGATGAGGTCACAGTCATTTTGACACCCAAACCACACAAAGGCTCAACAAAGAAAGACAATCTCAGACCAATTTCTTTTATGCAAAATACTCAATAAAATACTTGCACACCGAATCCAAGAACACACCATAGAGATCACTTCCCATGATCAAGTAAGCATCATTCCCTAGATGCAAGGATGTTTCATCCTATAAAAATCTATCAAGGTAAGCCGCCATATAAACAAACTGAAAGAAAAAAAATGATCATTTATTAGATGCTAAAAAGGCCTTAACAAAATCCAATACTTCTTCATGATAATAGTTTTAGAGAGATTATGGATAAAAGAGACATACCTAAACATAATAAAGGGAATTTACAGCTAAACAATAGTCACCATCAAAGCAAATCGACTAAAATCAAGGACAAGTCAAGGTTGTCCCCTCTCTCCATATCTTTTCAATATCATACCTGAAGTTTTAGCTAGAGCATTAAGAAAACTAAAGGACATGAAAGGAATACAAATTGGAAAGGAAGAAGTCAAAATATAGCTATTTGCACATGATATGATTGTGTACATAAGAAACACAAAAATTCTACCAGGGAGCTGATTAACACCTTCAGCAATGTGGCTTGGGATAAAATTAAATAAAAAAACAGTAGCCATCTTGTATACTAAATACAAATGGACATAATAAGAAATCAGGGAAACAACACTCTTCACAATAGCCACAAATAATATGAAATATCTTTGGGTAACTCTAACCAAACAAGTAAAAGACATATATGACAAAAACCTTAAGCCTTTGAAGAAAGAAACAGAAGAAGATATCACAAGATTAAATGATCTCCAATGCTCATGCATCAGTAGAATTTATACATTGACATGGCCATCTTAGCAAAAACTATCTACAGATTCAATGCAATCCACATTAAAATCCCAATACAATTTTTTTACAGACCTGAAAGAATCATACTCAACTTTATAAGAAAAAACAAAACCAAGGATAGGTAAAGCATTCCTGTACAACCAAAGAATCTCCAGAGGTATCATTATCCCTGATTTCAACCTATTTCAGCTCTATAGTAATAAAAAAACACATGGAATTGACATAAAAACAGTTTGGTCAATGTAATTAAATCAAAGGCACAGAAATCAGTAGCTATCCTTTATAAAATGATAAATGGGCATAAAAGTAATTAGAGAAACTACACTTTTTTACAATAGACATGAACAATATAAAATATCTTGGTGTAACATTAACCAAGCAAGTGAAAGATCTATATGAAAAGACTTTTAAGAGGAAGATATCTGAAGATGGAAAGATCTCCCATGCTCATGGATTGGTAGGATTAACATAGTGAAATGGTCATTTTGCTAAAAGCAATTTATAGATTCAATGCAATCCTCATCAAAATTCCACACAATTCTTTACAGACAATTGACAGAGCAATTCTCAACTTCATATGGTAAAACAACAACAACAAAGAAAAACCCAGGATACCAAAAGTAATCTTGAAAAATAAAAGAAGGTATCACCATCCCTGACCTGTAGATATACTACAGAGCAATAGTAATAAAAACTGCATGGTATTGGTATAGGAACAGACAAGTTGATAAATGGAATTGAATAAAATACTCTGAACTAAACCCACACATCTAAGAACACCTGATTTTTAATAAAGAGGCCAGAATTATACAATGGCAAAGAGAGAGCATCTTCAACAAGTGGTACTAGTATAACTGGGTTTCTGCATGTAGAAGAATTCAAATAGATCCATATTCTATCACCGTACACAAAACTCAAGTTCTATTGGAGCCAAGACCACACATAAACCAAATAAACTGACCCTGATAGAAGAGAAACTGGGAAATAGCCTAAATACATTGCCATAGGAAACACCTTTCTGAAAAAGGACACCAATAGTGTAGGCAGTATGATCAACCATTAGTAAATGGGGTTTCATGAACCTGAAAAGTTTTGGTGACCCAGAGCTTGTCATAGTAAACAAACACAATTTTATTTGACTTTAGAACCACTTTACAAGATGTAAACTGTACCCAGCACTGCTTGCATGACCAAGAACCTGAGAGTAGATGACCCAGGAACCTAGGGAAAAGCCAAATATTAGTGTTCTAAAAAGAAATACAAGTAATAAAATGACTCTTAGTGACATTCTGTTATATTCATAAATCAGTGCCTTGCTTGGCCATCAGCAGGCAAGTTTTCTCCTGTAGCAGATGAGAACAAATTCAGAGACCCACTGCAAGAAATATGCAGAGTATTTAGATATTGAAACATTCAGCCCTAAACAGAATGTTTCTTTCAAAAGCCTTCCCTAAGGAACCAGGGAACCCTAAGGAAGAGGACTCAGAAAGAGTGTAAGAGACAGAGGATATGAAGGACACCAGGAAAACAATAACTTTCAAATTAACAGGATCAAGGTACATGGGAACTCACAGAGAATGAGTCAGCATGCAATGACATGCACAGGGGAGTCTAGCAGTAGATGGAAGGTAACATTTGGAAGAAATTAGATGTGTACTTTACACACTTTGTTAATTTTATCAACATAAAATTATGTGTGAGGATTATTTTTAAAATACAGAGGCTTGACAATATCAACTAACTGAACCACCCAGCACTCCCAGTGACTAAACTACCGAGCAAAGTATATACATGGAGGGAGCCAGGACTCCAGATACATATGTAACAGAGGATGGCCTTATCTGACATCAATGGGAGGGGAAGGAGACTTGATGCCCCAGTGTAGTGGGATGCTAGTGGGGTGAGGTGGGAGTGAGTAAATGGGTGGAGGATCATCCTTATAGAGGTAAAAAGGAGGGAAAGGGGGTAATGGAATGGGGGGTTGGTGAAGGAAGGAGGATATCACTTGAAATGTAAATGAATAAAACGATTAATTTTTTTAAAAAAGGAAAAAATACAGAGGCTCGGAGTATACTCTATATCTTGATAATCTGCACAGTGGCCATCACATGTATTGAGAAAGACTGTGCTTTGTAAAGGCTGCATGGTTTATTCTAATGTACAGTCAGATTTATAAATTATTCACATTGAGCCAGCTGAGAGACTCCTTTCATTTCTGTCATTTAAGTTGCATTGCCTTAAGCCACAGACAACCATTAAAGTTATTGGTACTATAGTAGTATTATATCAATAACAACAGAAATAATAATCTTCATAATTATTATTATTATACCTAAAGTACCATTAATTCACAATATGTTCTCATGCAAGTCACTTCATATATCATATCTCCTGTTTCTTATAAAAATTAAATATTAGCTAGTATTCATAGCCTGATAAACTCCTAGCCTACGCCATTCAGTCACACATTTGTTACAGAGGATGTGAAGGAGAATTTTTTTTTTTACTATAACCAATGCATTTCTTTATCCTGTATTTTTTGAAAATTTTATAGGCTTTTTCAGTACTGTTTCTTCAATTTAGTTAGGGTGGGGTTTATTCAACTGAGAATAAAAGCAAGCAAGTTTTAAAGTACTTTTCCTTCATCTTGCAGAACACACAAGAGCTTTCAAATACAGGCATCCTAGAACAGTTAGCCATTGAAGAAAACTGACCTAGAGTTTATCTCAAGTTTGTTTAGTTCAACCATTTATATAAGAATATGGAAACAATTTCCAGTGGCTGGCAAAATAAACAGTCCATTTCAAGAAAACCAAATACTTGGCAAAAATAATTATAGGAAGTAAATTATAATTAAAATTCTCTAAAGCCATACACTGTAGTTTTGTGGTAAATATAATCTGGACACATTTTGTAAATCCCAAGTATAAAGAGAGGTGAATGACTGACTTCCTAGAGAAATCTGAAAAATCACCTTTTTTCTTGAACTTCTGATCAGCAATTTGTGAATACATATGCCTAAATTTGATGGATAGGAAAAGTTTCTCAAATGGCCAATTTCAAATGGCCATTCAGAAAAACAAGAACATAGACAATAATTAACTGAAGACTAAGAGTCCTTGAATGACAGGAAAATAATAAGACCTATTGAACTGAAATAAACTGCACAGCAAACCACAATGGGCATGAATATCTGAGCCACAAATGTGGATAGTTATATATGAATAACATCAATTATAATTATATATCTTAGCTAAAGGAAACATGAATCTTTGTTGATTCCAGTGTTATTATATATAATAAATTATATACTCTAAATGCCAGGTATGTAAACCCTCTAGTATGGAAATTATCTCTAAGGCAAATAAAAAAGGTATAGTATAATTTTAAATTAAAAGGCTGTGAACTAAATGACTAAATTTCATATCAGAATTTATGCAACTTAAATTTAATTTGTGTATGGTTGAAAATGTGACCAGCCAGATTCCTGTGCCTGCTACCACATTATGGCTTCTCTGCTAGTATGAACTCTTACTCTCTGAACAGTAGGAAAGCTAAAGCAAACACTTTCTTCTTTAAGTTGCTTTTTGTCATGTTAATTATAGCAATAGAAAAGTAACTAACATATTTCTCCATAAGTTTTTCTGTCACAATAACCAGAGTCTTACAATAAATATCATATATGTAATCATAGATTAATCAAATGCAACATCTCATCAAAGGATCAGTCTGAGCAAATTCATAACCATTGCACATGCTAAATCTGCAAACAACCATAATTGTTCTCATACATCCTCTCAATTCAGTGGCTCTCTACCAGAGCTATATACAAGCATCATCCATGAAGCTTTAAAAACGACAAACTCCTGGATTCTTCCTCTGAAGATTTCCATTTCATTATTTTGTGGCATGATTTCATCACTCTCAACTTTTGAACACATTCAAATCTTTCTACTATGCAGTCAAGTTTAAGATTGATCTTCTTATGTAAGTGGCAAGATACGTACTTGTTTAGTAATTACTGGGATACATTTCAAAAGTCTTTACAATTAAAGCTACTAGGTTATTAAAATGTTATTGCTTAGAATCTTTCACTAAATTTATTCAACACATAAATCATGTGCCATTAGGAATGTATGTTCTCAACTCCTTCTACTAAAATCAATGCACACTCCCCAGGGGGACTATATGCTGGCTTCATCTTCCTCTTACTGAAACAAAGTCTCAATCACAGGAATGGCAGCATTAATTCTTACATGACCTTGAAAACAGCATAAAGTATGGTCTTTACATAGAAAGCGCAAAATAAAATACTCACGAAGCTGTGGCCATAATTTAGATGAGAGTCTCTGCTGCCTCAGTGTTTATTCTTAATCTCAGTATTACATCAGTCATGAAAATGTAAAAAAGCTCTGTGATGTTCTTATATTTGATTTCACTATAATGCACTATTTGAAATCAGCAAAGGTTTCCAAGAGACAGTCTCCTAGGTTACAGACTTGGCCTTAAATTCAAGCATTTCTTTTTCTATGCAAACTTAGATTTAAAGGCAAGCATACACTGTATAAAAATGCTTTGAAATATTATCTCCTCAGATACTTTAGTATAGAACATATGGAATCTGGAATGCAAAGGTATAGCTCATGATACCTTTGAACTGAATTATGTACCTTGTATCACAATTTATAAAAGAAAGCAAATAAGTGTTTTGGTAAACTCAGCTATTTTTTGTCAGTATTATTTAAGGAAGAAATTTTAGATTTTTCATTTTATTTGCCCCTATGAACTACTTCTACCATAATTGTCTGGATAGTTAGAATTATCATGTTAATATCTATATCTGCTTCATAACTTTATACTACCCACTAAGGACTCTTAAATGAGGTCCATAATTGTCATGATTTCCATGAGTTGGTACCTACTCTTTCAATAGTCTACATGGCACATAATCTCAACTTTCTGTATCTAAAACAATTTGACACCCTTGAAGTCCATTGAGCCTTTAACAGTCTGTCAATGATTCACATCCCCTTTAGCTTCAATAAAAATCTTTTGGTGTTTAAAATCTACAAAATTCACAGTCATTTTGGATTTGCAAATAGCATAGACTTAGAAGCAATTTGAAACTTTTTACAGTATGTATCATTCAGATTTCTACTGTGAGCCTGCAGGAGTTGGCATCATATATTCTTTGAGTTCCAGACAAGGGCTCAGTATAAATAATAGCTATAATCCTATCTTATCGTAAATTAGGAATTAATGGACTTTAGGAATCAGCATCATCTTCTCCTGGGCCTATATCAGTTGTTGTTTTTTAGTTCTGAGATATACTTCTAGGTGTAAGAAAGACCAGGTCTTTCATCACTGTAGATATTTTTATAGTTCAAGAATATCTTTCCTCTCTCAATTATGAGAGAGAATACAAATAAGAAAAATATTCTCTTTGGTGTAAAAATGGAAAGAATATTTTTTCTTCATTTTTTTCGTGTGTGTGTGTGTGTGTGTGTGTGTGTGTGTGTGTGTGTGGTGTGCATAGGAGGCTATGTACATATGGATATGCATGTGAATGTACAGATGTGGGTGCACATTCAGGCCAAAGAGGGTATCATGTGTTCTCTTCTATCACTCTCTGTCATATTTCTTTCAGATATGGTTTTTTACTGATGCTGAAGCTAGACTAGCAACCAGGAAGCCCCAAAAGTTCTACTCTTCACATTGCTAATGGTTAAAGGTTAAAGGTGCATATGGCAATGCCTGTTTTATTTTATTTTATTTTATTTTATTTTATTTTATTTTATTTTATTTTTTGTAGATGTTGGGAAACATACTGAGGTCATTATATTTGCATAGCAAGTGTTCTTAACCACTGAGCTCTCTCTCTCTCTCTACTTCTGTCAATGTTTAGAGCATTTTTGTATGTTTTTCTCTACCCCTCTGTAATTAATGGATTGCTTAAGGATAAACAAGTATATTGCTAGTTTGATAACAGAAAGGTATTTTTCACTAAAGATGTACCCATAAACACAGAACTATAGGCAACTAATGTTTTGGGAAAGGGAAAGTTAGCATTTTGCAGGGATGAACAAACTTCTGGTTATCCAGTACAAAGTCAGCCCTGAAACTCTATACACAGAAACAGCAAAAATTACTTAGTAGGTTGTACTTATGTATGTGTGCATATTATTCTTAAATATGTGTTGACAATGACACGCAAAGAAGAAGCTGTCAATCTGAGTGTGGAGAGGGACAAGGAAGGAGTTTAAGGGAGGAGTTAGAGGAAGGAAAGGGAAAGAGGTAAGTGATATATTTCTATTTTAACTAAAATATACCAAACAAACAAATAAACCACCCCCAAACAGGCTGACAAGATAGCTCCACCACTCCTGCATTTACAGAAGATTCAAGTTCAATTTCTAGCACCTACACAGCAGCTCACACCTTTCTGTAACTCCAGTCTCAGGAGATGCACCACCTTCTTCTGATCTCTACAGGGCTCCGGCATACACATGGCACACAGACATACATGAAGACAACACACACACACACACACACACACACACACACACACACACACACACGACTAAAAATAAAAATTTCAAAAAAAGCCACTAAATATCACCTCAAAAGTATCTAAATATAAACATGACTCAGAATATTTCAGGTCATGCAGAGCACAGAGAAATCACTATCCCCTTTTTTCTTATCCTGGCTTGAATAGAGATGACTAAAAGAGAAAATTAAGAGTAGAAAGTCAAGTTTCAACACAAGGTAATATGGGCTTCTAAAGCATTACATTCTTAGAGTTAGGAAAAACCAGGTTTAATATTACCCTAGTGAGAAAGGAATATTGGTGCAAAATATAAAGGAAAATAAAAAGTATCAATCATATGTGATCGTGGATCTGTCCTTCTATAAATATATTAAAACAAAGTAAATTTTACACTGTATAAAGAGACTGAAATAATAAGCAAAATTTTATTCATAGAAGATATAATAGAAAAATTGATACATCTGTTAAAGAAAATGCTAAGTACAAAAAGTTCATGACACAAAACATCTAAGAAATTTGAGAAATAATGAAAAGACCAGTCCTAAGAATAATTGGAATAGAAGAAGGCCCAAAAAGTATCATCCCAAGTGAGGTAACTCAGACCCAAAATGACATACATGGTATGTTCTCCATAATAAGTAGATATTAGCTGAAATATTACAGAATATCCAGGATACAATCCACAGAACTCAAAAAGGTTACCAAGCTGAAGGGCCCAAGTAAGGATGCCTCAATCCCACTTGTGAGGCAGAAGAAAGAAATTACAGGAGGAAGGAAGAAGGGAGGGACCTGTTTGGGGAATGGGATAGAGAGTGGAAGAGTGGAACATGACCTAGTATTGGTTAGGGAAAACATAATAGAAGCCCTAAGGGTCAGGAGAAAGAATAAAAACAGGCAATTTGGGAGGTAGGAGGTAGAGGGACCTTCTAGATCATACCAGAGACCTAGGAGGTGAGACACTCTCAGGACTTAAAAGGAGGAACCTTAGATGAAATGCTCCACAATGAGGAGAGGAACTTGTAGAGTCTACCTCCAGGAGAAAGACAGAGTATCAAGTAGAGGGATGGCATTGCCATCCCACAGTCAAAACTTCTGAACCAGAATCGTTCCTGTCTGAATGAACAGCAGGGGCAAAAATGGAGAAGAGCTTGAGGAAAAGGAGGTCCAGTGACAGACCCAAATTGGGATCCAGCTCAAGGGGGAGGCCCCAAGGCCTAACACTATTACTGATGCTATGGTGTGCTTACACACAGGAGCCTATCATGACTGCCCTCCAAAAGTCCCAAAAAGCAGCTGAAAGAGTCAGATACAGATACTTACACCCAACCAATGGCCAGAAGCTGGAGATCACTGTGGTTGAATTCGGGAAAAGCCAGAAGAAGCTGAGGAGGAGGGTGACCCTATAGGAAGACCAGGAGTTTCAACAAACCTCAACCCCCAAGATCTCTCAGATACTGGGTCACCAACCACACAGCTTACACAACCTGATATGAGGCCCTTCAACATGTATATTGAACTGCCTGATCTGGACTCAAGTCAGAGAAGATACACGTAAACCTTAAGAGACTGGAGTCCTCAGGGACTGGGAAGATCTGGTGGAGTGGTGGTAGGCGGTGGGCACTTGGGTGTGGGGGTGGGGACATCCTCATAGAGACAGTGGTGGGGGAGGAGGTATGGGATATTGAACAGTCAGAGGGTGGACAGGGAGGGTTATAAAATCTGAACTGTAAAAAAAATTAATTAAAATGTAAATATTTAAAAAAAAGTAAAAAAAATCTTACAGAATACCAAATATATCAAACTAGAAAGGAAAATCCTCCTACCACATAACAATCAAACATTAAATGAACACAAAAAAAGAATATTAAAAGCTGCAATGAGGAAAGGCTAAGTAACATACAAAGGCAGATATATCAGAATTACACCTAACTTCTCAACAGAGAATCTAAAAGCCAGAAAGGCCTGGACAAATATTTAGATGACCCTAAGAGACAACAGATGTCAACCCAGACTACTACACCTAGCAAAATTTTCAATCATCACAAATGGAGAAACAAAGATATTCCACAACAAAACTAAATTTAAACAATATTTCAACTAAACTAGACTGTAGCTGCCTGCAACTACAGTTACTGGGTTCTCCTGAGACGAAGCCTGGGAATTAACAGGAAGGAGGAAAGAGAAAGATGGGGCCAAGACAACGTATTCTGATCAAGGCCCAAAGTTTAATAATTTGCTTTCACATATAAAGTGGAAGCCCCACCCCCCAGAGTCTCTTCTTGGTTCAGCCCAGGGGCTAGGCGAGGAGATAGTAGCAGACCGCAGGGTGCCAAGACTGGCAAGGTAATGCCTCCTTCTAGATCCTACTGTTGTTTGGTCTATTGTAAATGACAGGCCTCCTCAGGCCTGGGGGAAGGGTACACTAGACCTATAGAGAATACTACAAGGAATATTCAAACATAAGGAAGGTAACTGAACACAAGAAAACAAAAGAAATTAATAATTTCACACCAGAAAAACCAAAAGAATCCAATCACAACTTCAACACACACACACACACACACACACACACACACACAGACAGAAACTGCTAACACTACGATCACATACACTGCTAACATTGTGATTAAAACAATGGGAAGTAACAATCTTTGATCATTAATAGCTCTGAAAATAAATGGAATCAATTCCCCCAATAAAAAGACATAGGCTGAAAGAGTAGATGGATAAACAGGATCCACCATTCTGCTGCTTAAAAGAAATAGACTTCAGCAACAAAGATATAAACTACCTCAAAATACAGGCCTGGAAAAATGTTTTCCAAGCAAATGGCCCTAAAATGTAAGCTAGAGTAGTCATTCTAATTAACAATCAATAAACATAAATCTTTCAACCCAAAGTATCCAAAAGAAGTGGGGATGTTCATTTCATTCTCAAGAAAAGAAAAATCTACCAAGATGGCATGTCATTTCTGAACATCTATACTCCAAATGCAAGAGCACCCACATTTGTAAGAGAAACATTGTTAAGCTTAAATCACACATTGAACCCCACTCATTAGTAGTGGAAGATGTCAACAGCCCATTCTCATCAATGGACAGGTCATCTAAATAGAAACTAAACAGAAATAATTCAACTAACAGATGTTATGGTCAAATTGACCTAACAGATAGTTACAGAACATTTCACCCAAACAGAAAAGAATATACTTTCTTCTCAGCACCTCATGGAAACATCTCAAAAATTGACCATATACTTGGTCACATAGCAAGTCTTTTTTTCTTTTCTCTTTTTTAAAATTTTTATTGGATGTTTTATTTATTTACATTTCAGATGTCATCCTCTTTCCACATTTCTCCTCCCTAGACTCCCCTATCACATCCCCCCTCCTCCTTTATGCTTTTATACTATTTTGATTACATGCATTTATTAAGGTCAGTTTTAGGATGAGGGTCTAGCATTACAATAGATGCAAATAGTCAAGGAACAAGCAAGACAATAAACACAAATAGTCAAAGTGAAAGGTCCAGGACTCCCCAGAAGGGGAGTCCACTTGAGTCTCAGGATAGCACGCACCCAAAGGACACATGGGAGACCGTCTTGATGCAAGCACATGAGGTAGTTTATTAAATCAGAGCTCTGGGCCAGTCCATATCTCCATATCTCACATAGGGGATAGAGGGACTGACCCCTCGGCTCAGGGGTCTAGCGTTTATATATGGGCGGGTGGGGAAAAATCGAACTTTCCCCTGCTGCACACAATTGATTGTTTTACTTTTTTGAACATCAGCAGGCTATACCATGGGGGCAGGGTGTAGTTCCTCCCTTGGCCAGTCAGTTTCTTGGATGTTCTTAACAGGCCTTTGTCTTGTAACTCCACCTCCTCTGTAACTAACTGGGCCCAAACCTGCTGGCCAGCACTTTTAACTATTTAGGTTAGGGAAAAGGAATCACAGGGCCCTGATATTATTATTAGTTTGGGCCTATTTCAAAAATTCTTTTTCAAAAGAACAAGTAAGGCATTAAACCCAATTAGGTGAACACTCCCTTGATCACTGTTTCTAAGGGCTTGTCAGGATGATCAAAATATCTGAGCCTACTTCCCTGTCCTTGTCCAAGATTATTTTCATGTCTGAAGCCTACTTCCTTGTTCTAGCCTAAAATTTAGATTCCTGTGTGAAATTACTTCTTTGTTCTAGCCTAAGATTTAGATTCTTACTGAAATTACTTCTTTGTTCTAGCCTAATATCAGATTCCTGACTGAAGCCTGTTTTCTTGTCCTTGGTCTATGTCATATTCCTGCCAAGCAGCCCATATCCTTGTCCTTGGTCTATGTCATATTCCTGCCAAGCAGCCCATATCCTTGTCCTTGGTCTATGTCATATTCCTGCCAAGCAGCCCATATCCTTGTCCTTGGTCCATGTCAGATTCTTGCCAAGCAGCCCCAAAGGCTCTGCACCTCTCCCACTTTTTTACTTCATTAACAAGACTGAGCATGTATTAGGTCATTCTGACAAGAATGCCTTCCTTACCCATCATACAATATGTATTATCCAAAGCAATGCACTTCTGTCTTAGGTTAGTAAAGCTCAGTACAAAATCTTACCCATCCATGGCTTGCCAGACTCTTAATTTAATAAATCTGTCTGAGGGTCCATTTTCAGGTTCAAGCCATATACTTGGGCTGACAACATATTGATGTTGTTAAAGACAAGTTTTAACATGATGGGCAGGAATAAAAGTATTCCCAGGACAAAAAGGACTAGCATGAACAAGTTATATATGCCATTCTTGAAGCTTGAACAAAAAAGAAATACAGACCTCAGGCCATGGATAATTTTATCTGCAATATCTACCACATCAACACTCAGCAGAGCAGCATTCTTTTTGTTTGTTTGTTTGTTTTTTGGTTATTTTTTGTTTTTCAAGACAGGGTTTCTCTGTGTAGCCCTGGCTGTCCTGGAACTCACTCTGTAGGCCAGGCTGGCCTTGAACTCAAAAATCCACCTGCCTGTGCCTCCCAAGTGCTGGGATAAAGGTGTGCGCCACCACCGCCCGGCGCAGAGCAGCATTCTTGAAATTCATAAGCTCACTATGTATCCTTAAAACATCCAGACAGCTGTTAGAATTATGCCAAATACACTGCAAGTGTCTTTAAAGTTCTTCCTAATTATAATGAATACCACTGTAAATTTTAGAACTAACATGAATCCAAATGTATTTGGCATGACACTAGAGATGGCTCCTTACACTTAAATTCTGAATCTCCTTCCAATAATTTGAATAGGATAAAGAGCAATAATCTATTCTCCAAATGCCTATCTAAACCTTCTTGTATATTCAACACATTAGTAACATATTTTGCTAAATGATTAACAAAAGTAGCTGTCATAATTTCTTGTGTCATAGCAATTGCAGAAGCAGTGGTGCTAGTAATTAATATAATTAAAGCTGTTATACCAGCAATAATTAAGCCCACTACACTCTTGCTTCTGCTTAAAGCCTGACTCATTTCTTCCAGCACTTGCAAGCTACTTTTCAGAATACCAAGGTTCTGTGATACTCAGGACACTAAAGCAAAAGCTGGTTGATAGACCTCCATAACTGGCATGCCGAATTTCAAAACACAAACACAATTAGAAGGTGTATAATCAATGCAACTCACATTAAATACTGTGGAAGAAACAAAAGTATTGCTAACTTGACAATTAAAAGAGTCTTACTACATGTGCTAACACCTGTTTGAAATTCAGATCCTGCCCCAACTTTATCTCTTGCTAACAAAACATCAAAGCGAACTAGAGCTAATTTCCATATTATGTCTCTGAAAAATGTCCAGAACCAGACTTTCAAATGAAGACTGTCATTGCAAATATTGGATTGATTTCTAGACCAGTCCATGATTGAGTCTGAATTAGTGATCACATTTTAGACCAATACAAGGGTCAATATAATGTCTCTTTTTGATTCCCTGTTCCACAGG
Source organism: Rhabdomys pumilio (assembly GCA_030674055.1). Taxonomy (NCBI): domain Eukaryota; kingdom Metazoa; phylum Chordata; class Mammalia; order Rodentia; family Muridae; genus Rhabdomys; species Rhabdomys pumilio. The sequence goes on from JANHMN010000005.1 coordinate 87,586,122, forward strand.
GTGTAAAAACTTGAGGCAAAACAGCTTTTCCCATCTGAGATACAGGTAAGCAAATGTGAGTAGAGAACATAATGTCCAATACAGCTTCCCAGTCACCATTGTCAGAGTGCTCAGCAAGCTCACAAGGCAGCATCATTCTTTGTCCCAGCATCAGCATGTCTCACCAATCACTCTGGCAGCCACCTTGCTCCTACAGCACCCTGCAGATAAACACAAACATGCCCTCTTCCTCATACTTAATACCAGGTCAGTATCATGCCTTATGCCAGTAAGTGGATCCTTCCCTTTCACCTATGCATAAGTATGCCTAGTTGTAGAGTGCCATAGAGAACTCAGCAGAAAGTTCCTTGGCATCCAAATTATTTTTTTAAAAAAAATTTTATATAAAAAATAAAAAGAACAAGATTTAAATAAATTTGTGGTGTATGGGGATATATCCCCCCTTTTTATTTTATGAAGCTACTGTTTTGGGCTTTCTTAGAAGGAGTAACAAAATACTCAGAGGAGCAAATATGAGAAAATGTGTGGGGCAGAAACTGGAGGATAGACAATCCAGAGACCACCCCACCTGGAGATTACCCCCAAATGCAATCACTATATGCAAACACTGTTGTATATATCCAGAAGTGCATGCTGATGGGAGCCTGATATACCTGTCTCCTGAGAGGCATTGCCAGAGTCTGACATATACAGAGGCAGATGCTCACAACTAACCATCAAACTGATCACAGGGTTCCCAGTGGAGGAGTTAGAGAGAAGACTGAAGGAGTTGAAGGGGCTTAAGTCCCCGGTGGGAGAGCAACAATAGCAACCAACCAGAGCTCCCAGCGTCTAAACAGCTAGCTTGGGAACACACTTGGAGGGACCCATGTCTCTAGCTGTATATGTAGAGGAGGATGGACTTGTCAGGCATCAGTGGGAGAGAAGGACTCTTAAAGGCTGGATGCCCCAGAGAGGGGGAATTCAAGAGGAGGGAGGTGGGAGTGGGTAGATGATTGGGGGCACACCCTCATAGAAATAGGAGGAGGGAGGATGGGTTAAGGGGTTTCTGGTTATGTAGAATGGAGAAAGTGGATAACATCTGAAATGTAGATAAAGTACTCAATAATAATTAAAAAGTAAAGAAAAACAAACAAAAAACCTAATTGAACTGGCTATCGCAGTTGAACATTTGAGGTTTTTTAGCAGCAACTTAACATTACCCATATTAGAGGGATTCCTTATAATTGTCAAGGACAAGAGACTGTGGAAGGGGCCCATGGAACTTTCAAACAATAGCAAGTCTTAACAGATACAAGAAGATGGAAATAACCTCTTGCAAATTATCAAATCACCATGGATTAAAGTTGAACTTCAATAATAACAGGAAAACAACAAGAAAAAAAGCATACAAACTGGTGAAAACTCCACAGCTCTCTACACAATGATAACTGGGACAAAGTAAAAATAAAAAAAAGAAATCAAAGACTTTGTAGAATTCAATGAAAATGAAGCCACAACATACCTAAACTTATGGAACACAATAAAAGCAGTTTTAAGAGGAAATTTATAGCACTAAGTGCCCTAATAGAGAAATTGGAGATATCTCATATTAGCAACTTAACAGCACACCTGAAAGCTCTAGAAAAAGAAGCAAAGACATCCAAGGGGAGTTGATAACAGAAAATAATCAAATTTAATGCTCAAAACAATCAATTAGAAACAAAGAGAAATATACAAAGAATCAATGAAACCAAGAGCTTGTTCTTTGTAAAAAAGCAACAAGATAGACAAACCTTTAACCAAGCTAACTAAAAGGCAAAGAGACAGTATACAAATTATCAAAACCAGAAATGAAAAGCAAGACATAACAACAGGCACTGAGGAAATTTATAAAACCATTAGGTCTTACTTTAAAGCCTGTACTCTACAAAATTGAAAAATACAAATGAAATGGAAGATTACCTAGATAAATACCACTTACCAAAGTTAAATCAAGGTGAAATAACTATAACTATAAAGGGGTCTTAAACTATATATAAAATATATAGGGGTCTTATAACCCCTAAGGAAATAAAAGCAGTTATTAAATGCCCCCCCCCCCCAAAAAGCAAAGGGTCAAATGGTTTTAGAACAGAATTCTACTAGACTTCCAATACTCATGAAACTATTCCACAAAATAGAAACAGGAGGAACATGTCTAACTCATTCTATGGGACCACAGTCACCCTGACACCTCACTCACATAAAACCTCAGCAAGGAAAGTGTATTTCAGATCCATTTTCTTTATGAACATCGATATACAAGTACTCAATAAAATACTAACAACACAAAACCAAGAACACATCAAAAACATCATCTGCAATGATCAAGTAAGCTTCATTCTAGGAGTACAGAGACGATTCAATATTTGAAAATTTATCAGCATAATCTACCATATAATCTAACTGTATGAACTATTAATACATGATTATCTCATTAGACCCTGAAAAAAGCCTATGAGAAATCCAACACCCATCCATGTTAAAAGTCTTGGAAAGATTAGGAATAAAAGATACATACCTAAACACAATAAAGGAAATATACAGAAAGTCAATAGACAGCATCAAATTAAATGGAGAGAAATGTAAAGCAATTCCACTAAAATCAGCAACAGGCCAATCCTGTCCACTTTCTGTATATATTTCCTGTACAGTACTTGAAGTTCTAGCTAGAGCAACAGGAAAACTAAAGGAGTTCAAGGGAATACAGATTGAAAAACAATAAGTTAAAGTATTGCTATTCACAGATGATATTAATTGTATATATAAGTGACCTCAAAAATTCTGCCAAAGAAATGCTACAGCTGATAAACACCTTCTCCAAATTGGCTACATATAAAATTAACTTTAAAAAAGTCAGTAGGCCTCCTTTACACAAATGATAAATGGGCTGAGAAAGAAATTACTGAAACCACACTCTCCACAATAGCCATAAATAATACAAAATATCTTGGTATAACTTTAACCAAGCAAGTGAAAGACCTGTATGACAAGAACTTCAAGTCTCTGTGGAAAGAAATTGAAGACAATACAGAAGTTGGAAAGATCTTCCAGGTACATGGATCAGTAAGATTAACATAATAAAAAATGATCATGTTACTGTAGTGGGCGATATTTAAATCTCCAACCCAAATATGACCATTCAATGAAAATACAACTCAGTAATTATGAATATATTCTGTAAGCCTAGATTGGGCAGATACTTCTACACTACTCTGTTCCCCAGCTATGAGACCCCTATAACTTGAGCATTTTCCAGACCTTGCACCTGTCCTTCTACCTCCTGCTTTCCAGTTGTCCTCTCCTTCATTGTCTTCCTCCTCCATTGTCTTCCTCCAGTTCTCCTCTGCTCTCTTCCACCAACCTTTATTTCTCCACCTCCTCTTCTTCTGCCAAATTACTTGCTCCAGCCTTTATTTTACAACTTAAGATGGGCAGAAGATTCACTAGAATTCACCTGTGTAATGACTCATACCTTCTCTGCAGCCCTTCACAGGAAAGGGGAATTAGTATCAAAATACAAGGCCGGAGCTATCCACAGCATGTTACCAAAAGCAATCTACAGATTTAATCCAATTCCCATCAAAATTCTAGCATTCATCTTTACAGACCTTGAAAGAACAATTCTCAACTTCATATGAAAATACAAAACACAGCTTTAAAAACAATGACTTCATGAAATTTGCAGGCAAATGAATGGAACTAGAAAATATTATCCTGAGTGGGGTAACCCAGATACAAAATAACACATATGGTGTGCACTCACTGATAAGTGGATATTAGCCCAAAAGCTCAGAATACCCACGATGCAACTCACAGACAACATGAAGCTTAAGAAGAATGATCAAAGTGTGGGTGTTTCATTCCTACTTAGAAAGGCAAACAAAATAATCATAGGAGATAGACAGAGGGAGGGATCTGAGAGGGAGAGAGGAGAGGAAAGGAAAAGGGGGTCAACACCAGGTATGAGAAGAGACAAGAGAGAAGTACAAAGGGTATGAAAATAGAACAGAAATACGTAGCAGTGGGGGATGGGGAAGTGAGGATAGCCACTAGAAAGGCCCAGATGTAAAAGAAACATTCTTCTTTAAGGGCTGTACACAGTCTAGAGCTGTACACAGTCTTTTCTATTGTAAAAGAGTAAATCAAGTCCAATAACGTCCTTTGCAGTCTTTGGAGATCACTTCAGACAGTGAAACGAGGGACTTCTTCAGATTAATGATGTCAGTCTCTAGCTGTTTGATGTCCTTGTCAAAGGCCCATCAAAGGTCTGAGTAGTATAAGTCCAGAGGCCAGCATCAGGATTAGAACTCCTAACAGCAGACATCACGGGTGATTCTTTTTACCTGGAAAGAAAAAGGAAGGGAATTCTCAGGGAGATTTCTCTTCCCTGGATGTCAATTGTTATTCATTTATAATTTTTATTTATTTATAAATGTTATTTATAATTGGACCTGGTTTTGTGGGGATATCTATTTATTTCATTAATCTTTTTGGCTGCCATTTAGCTGTGCCTTCTGTGGTATCAAAGAGGCATATCAATCCTTGGCCCCATATGAGAACTGGGTCCTGGCCATCCATTTAAGGATAAGAGGTGTGGCATGGTTTTTATTGGTCTCAGCGGTGCCAGAGGCAATCAGCAGCAGCTTTGTCGTGAGGTTTTAGATTTAGAAAGTTAAAAGTGAACAAGGCATGATGGAGAGTATTTTTGGGAGACTTATTCTGGGGGTACAGTTTCCCCTCTTTTGTTTTTAAAGCCAATTTTTCAGGGTTCTTGTAAAATCAGGGCAGAAGTGCTAACGGTCACTCTTTCCACCTTTCATGAAGACAATATTTAAAAAAATATAAATCTTTATTAATAATCTTTTTTATCAAAGGACTATTATAAAACAGCCAACAATTAATCAATCTACATAATATATTGATTAATGATAGTTTCTTCTGCTTTTTGTAAAATTACTCCTTTTTTGTCAATTAATTTTTGAGGGAAATTATAGACAAAACAGGGATAATTAAAGAGAGCATGAAAAAGGTCAGAGAAGGTCTTGAGAAAAGACAGAGAGAGAAAGAGAAAGATGAGAGCTGGTACAAGAATTGGTTTTCAACCTCTCTATGGTTGTCAACACTACTTCCTTCCATCTTGGGACCATTAATTGGGTTATTTTTGCTTATTTCTTTTGGTCCCTGGGCCTTAAATAGGCTGACTAACTTTGTGAAACAACAGATAGATAATCTGATAGCAAAATCTATTCAGATACATTATCATAAGTTAGCTATGGAGGACCACGAGACTCAAGATGAGGTTGTTACTCTATCCAGGGTGTTCCCAAATCCCATACCCACCCAACTTGAAAGACGGGACATCTGCCCCTAGACCAAGCAGAGGGGGCCACCCAGAACCCGCTCTGACTGTCAGTCTGAATTCATGCTTAGGTTGCAAGGCTAAGCACTGCAAGGGAATATAAATAAAAGTTAAAAATATGTTTCTGGGTTCCCTGAGGGACAAGCCTGACTGCACAGGGGTTGATGTCAAAAGTATCCCTCTCCAGGAAAAAGACATTGGGATGGGTATGGCCCTCATGCCTCACTGGACAACGACAGGAGGACCGGAGCCATTACAAGGTCCCCTTTAATTACTGGAGGTCAGGCTTCTATCCCCAGCTTGGCAAGATTAGAATCGCCACAGCCCTTCTATACTTGGAGAAGAAAGGAGATGTCAGGGACAGCCCTGCTTATACACTGAAGGCCTGAAATCAGCCATAAGCCTAAAATCAGCAATAGGTCTGACATACATGCCTGCTAACACAAAGTCTTGGGTCTCTGTGGAAAAACACTGAAACAGATGGCTAAAAGCTATTGTAAACAGGTAGCTTTTGTGGAAATTTACCAGTCTGAGTAGCCATAGACCTTGTAAATAGGCAGCCTTGGTGGATAGTACCAACTTAGATAAGGACAAGTGAAACATTCCAAGAGTCATAGTGACCTGTCCCCTGAACATTTACCCAGCTGATACCCTGTTCTTAAAGATATCTGTACTCCCCCTGAACATCTATGCTCCTGTGTCATCCCCTTCCCACATCCTGCATTTTTGTGTTTATAACCCCTGTGTTAAAAAGTAAAAATTATGATTTGATAATTAAGAAAAAAAGCTAAAAAAAAAAGAAAGAAAGAAAGAAAGAAAGAAAGTCCCAGATGTCAGGGAAGCAAGAGGTTCCAGGAACCAATGGGGATAACATTAGTTGAAATACCCAACAAAGGGGACATAGAACCTGTAGAGACCATCTCCAGTAAATAGGTACAGCCTCCAGTTGAGGGGATGGGGCCACCCACCCATCTCAAAAATTTTAACCCAGAATTATTCCTATCTAAAGGAAATGCAGAGACAAAAAATGGAACAGAGACAAAAAAAGATAAGGCCATGCAGAGACTGCCTGACCCAGGGATCCAGCTCACCTGCAGACAACAAACCCTGATACCATTGTTGATGTCAAGAAGTGCTTGCTGACAGGAACCTGGTACTGAGAGGTTCTGCCAGCACCTGACCAATATAGATGCAGATACTCGCAGCCAACTTAGCCCAGGTAATTCAATGGAAGAGTTAAGGGAACTACTGAAGGAGCTACAGGGGATTGCAACCCCATAGAAAGAACAACAATATCAACTAACCTGATCCCCCAGAGCTCCCAGGGGCTAAACCATCAAGCAAGGAGTTCACACGCAGAGGCTCATGGCTCCAGATACATATGTAGCAGAGAATTGCCTTATCTGGCATCAATGTCAGGGGAGGGCTTTTGTTCTGTGAAGGCTTGATACTCCAGCATAAGGGGATGCTAGAACAGTGAGGTGGAAATGGGGGTGGGTGGGTGGGTGGAAGAGCACCCTCATAGACGCAAAACCTAGGGAGGATGAGATGAGGGTTGGTGGAAGGGAATCCTGAAGGGGACAACATTTGAAATATAAATAAATAAAACAACCAATAAAAAAACCAGAAAATATAAAAACAATCCCAGGATAGCTAAAACAACCTTGAATAATAAAAGAACTTCTTGAGATTTCATCAGCTCTGATTTCAATCTATACTACAGAGGCATAGTAACAAAAACTGCATAGTATTGATATAAAAACAGACTAGTAGAAAAACAGAATCCAATCAAAGACCCATAAATAAACTCACACACATACAGACACTTGATTTTTGACAAAGAAGCCAAAAATCAAAAAATTGAAAAAAAGGAAAGTATCTTCAACAAATGGTGCTCATATAACTGGATGTCTGAATGTAGAAGAATAGGAATAGATCCATATTTATCATGCTGCACAAAACTCAATACATGTGGATCAAAAACCTCAACATAAAACTGTGTACACTAAATCTAATAGAAGAGAGAGGTGGAATCACAGTTTTATCTTTGGTACAAGAGACAAGTTCCTAAACAGAACATTAATATCTCAGGCACTAAGATCAACAATTAATAAATGGAACCTTATGAAGTGGAAAAGCTTCTGTAGGACAAAGGATACCATCAAAAGGAAAAAAAAAAAAACTCTACAGCCTACAGAACAGGAAAAGATCTTCAGCAATCCTACATCCAACAGAGGGCTAAAAACTAAAATATATAAATATACAAAGAATTCAAGAAGTTAGAAAACAAAAAACCAGATACCTCAATAAAAATGAGATAGAAATCTAATCAGAGAATTCTCAACAGAAGAATTTCAAATGGCTAAGAAACATGTATAAAAATAAATGTTCAATGTCCTTGTTCATCAGGAAAATATAAATCAAAACATCTCTGAGATTCCACTCACCCATCAGATTGTCCAAGAACAAAAACTCAAGAGACAGAATGTTCTGGAGAGGTTTTGGAGCAAGGGGAACACTCCTCCAAATAGGTGTGAGTGAAAACTTATACAACCCCTCAGGAACTCAATCTGGCAGTTTCTCACAAAATTGGGGTTATTTCAACATAACAACACAACTATACCATTTCTTAGCATATATACAAAAGATGCCCCACCATACCATGAAGACACCTAGTCACTATGTTCATGGCAGCTTTATTCCTAATAGCCGTAAAGTTGAAACAACCAAGATGCCCCTCAACCAAAGAATGTGTAAAGAAAATGTGGTTCATGTCTACAATGGTATACTACTCAGCTATTAAAAACATGGGCATCATGACATTGCCAAGAAAATGGATGGAACTAGAAAGTATCATTCTGACTGAGGTAACCAAGACCCAAAAGGTCATGAATGGAATGTACTCACTTATAAGTAGATATTAGCCATAAAATGCAGGATAAAGATGCTACAGTCCATAGACCCAAAGAAGCTAAATAACAAGGCCCAATCAAAGACACTTTAATCTCAGTCAGAAGGGGAAATGAAATTGTCATGGGAGGCAGATAGAAGGAAAAAAACTGAGTGGGGTAGGAATGGCGAGGGGAATGGGGAGATCAGGATCAGGTGTGGGAAAAGTGGAGGAGAAAGGGCCAGAAGAGTGAATGGAAATCAGCAGCTGGCAGGGGGTCAGGCAACATCTCTGGACATGCCATAGACCTGGGATGGAGAGGCTCCCTGGAGTTTATGGGGGTGACTGTAGCTGTGACTCCTATCAGTGGTAGATATGGAACCTGAAGTGGCCACCTTCTGTAGGCAGGTCTGACTCCAAATGGGAGGATAACGGCACCAACCTACCCATACAAAATTTCTCCTGCCTACAAGAAGTGCAAGGATTAAGACAGAGCAAAGACTAAGGGAATGGAAACCAATCACTGACCCAATGGGCAAGCACCAGTTCCTTACACTATTAATGATACTCTTATGTTTTCAGACAGGAGTCCCGTGAGAGGCTCTGCCCAGCAGCTGACTGAAACAGATGTAGAGACTCCAGCCAAACACTAGAGGGAGCTCCAGGAGCCTTGTAGAAGAATTGAAGACAGGTTTGAGGGTTCTGGAGAGGATACGAATTCCACAGGAAGACTGAAAAACGTTAACTATCCTTGACTCTTGAGAGCTCCCAGAGACTGAACCATCAACAGAAGAGCATTCATGGACTGGACCTAGGCCCCTTGCAAATATGTAGCAGATGTGCAGCTTGGTCTTCATGCTGGTCCCTTAACAACTAGAGCAAAGCCTGTCCCTGAATCTGTTGTCTGCCTGTAGATTCCAGTCCCGTAACTTGGTTGCCTTGTTTGGCCTCAGTGTGAGAGGATGAGCCTATTCCTTCAATGACTAGATGTGCCATTGTGGGGCGATATCAGGGGTGGGGAGAGGTAGGCCTCTCCCTTCTCAGAGGACAATGGGAGAGGGTGATGGAGTAAGGGCTGTATGAGAGAGAGACCAGGATATGAGGAAGTGGGGATTTGATCAGGATGTAAAGTGAATAAATAAATTAATGAAAAAAGTTCATTTAGTCAGAAAGGCAACTGAATAACTAAATAAATACATAGGCTTCAGCATATACAATATACACATATACCAGCAATGTATCCTAGTTCTTGTATGTTTGCATATATTACCATATGTGTATACATATATGTTGTGGATAGAACAAGAATGTTTCCCATAAACTCTGTCTTTTGAAAACTTCATGCCTAGTTGGTAGCAAGAAGGCTTTGGGGGTGTAGTCTTGCTGGAGGAAGCATGTCACTTGGGGCACGTTGTGAGGTTTCAAAAGCTTTGTGCCATTCCCAAAATCTCTCTCTGCTTCCTAACTGTACTTAGCCATGCTGAGTCTTAGCTGTCTGCTTGCTTTATCACTTATTATCTGCCTTCATATACTGTATCTCTGGAACTATAAGCCTAAATAAGCCCTTCTTTGTATAATTTACCTTGGTCATGGTGTTTTATTTTATCTTTAGAAAAAGAACTAAGAGAATGTATTAGCCTTTACATATATGTATATGCATATGTGCACATATATACAATGTATTATAAGTATACATTACAATCGCTATCTATATATAATAATACATATACACACAAACCACCATACATGCACACACATTAGGGCATATATTAAACACAAATAAAATGCAAAAATGCAAAATTCCAAGGAGAAAAAACTCCAGAGTCACTGGAGAAAATATTATCATATGGCTCTGTTAATAACCATCGAAAACCATTATATAAGATATAGGGTACATGCCCAATATCTATAAATATAGTCTTTAATATAAAGGAATTTTATTCAACAGGATGATATACATTCATTTGAGTTATATATAGACTATTTACAAATTTTGAGGACAAAATTGGTAGAACAACACAAAAGAGTGAATATTCTGAGCAGAACAGACTTTATACCAGTGGAGAAACTTGAATAAAGCAGATTGAAATCAATAGAGTTGTTTATACAAATAATTGACTTTCCAATATCCTATTAAACTATGCTTTAATATTTTTATGGATCTTCTGTGTGTTTGTTATATTTCAAAGTAAACTTAATTGAAAATTAAGTATAGAGTTTTTCGCATCTTCTTAGATATTTCAATAAGTTAATCTTTAAGTTTAATTTCATCCAACCGTATATTGCTCCGCTGCATTAAATCATACTTGCAACTCCATTAGACATTATTATTTTAAAAGAAGTGATATGTATCAGTATTTACTTATTGTTGTCCTGGTTAGCCTTAATTTTCAACTTGACACAGCTTGATTTTATCAGATTGGCCTGTGGGCATTTCTGGGAGGATCTGGATATATGAGGGCCTATCCCATTGTGGGCAGTTTTATTCCTAGACAAGTGGGCTTGGGATGTATAAGAAAGCTGCTTAGCCTGAGTTTGCAAGCAAACCAGGGCCAAACAGCAATCAGAGGTCCTTGGCTTATGTTTCTCCCCTGACTTTCTTCAAAGTCAGGCTATTTCCATGGCTTTTGACATGGAAATATAAGTCAAACTAACCCTTTCCTCCTTAAGTTGCTTTTGGTCAAAGTGCTTTGCCATATCAACAGTAAATTAACCAGAGCAGGTGTTGCTGGGCATTATTTAATATTCTCTTCAGTAAACTTATATATAGCATTTGCTGAAATTTGGTTGATCAGCTTATTGGATATTTATTTTCTTCTGTTTCCTATAAACTTCGGAGACTTGACAAGTTGCAATCTTCCCAAAGATTTACCCTTCAGGCAGTCCCTACCTCCAGGGATGAGCTTGACTGTAATGGATATTAGTAGAGAAGCCAATTTAGGGATATATGGTCTTACAGCCTCCTGGGAACACATTTCTTTGAGTCTATTCAAGTCCTTAAATTTCTATATGAGAATATTTATACAGAGGCAGACGCAGATGCAGACGCAGACGCAGACGCAGACGCAGACGCAGACGCAGACGCAGACGCAGACGCAGACGCAGACGCAGACGCAGACGCAGACGCAGACGCAGACGGACACGGACACGGACACGGACACGGACACGGACACGGACACGGACACGGACACGGACACGGACACGGACACGGACACAGACATAGACAAAAACACAGGCACACATATATGCCTAATGGCAGGTCAGATTTCTTTTTTTTTTTGTCTTTTTTCAGGTTTTCAATCATTTCATTCCTATACTTTATGCTCCAAACCACTACCACCACCAGAAGGAGTAGGAGAAGGAGGAGGAGGAGGAAGAGGAAGATAAGGAGAATAAAAGCAACAATAGTATATACAATATATAATATATATGTATAATTATTATGTATGAACAAGAAGAACAAAAATTAATAAATCATTGAATTAGAGAGAGAGCAATCAGGAGTACAAGGGAAGGTTTAGAGGGAGAAAAGAAAAGGGTGAAAATGGTAATTACAATTTAATTTCAAAAAATTAAAATTAATTTTTACAAAGCTAATGTAAAATTTTATTCAGAGGGCAATCATAAAAAAGAAGAAAGTAATTATTTTAATAAGAAAGAAATTATGGCTATGAGATCTGAAGACTCAAAAAAACTTTAATTAAAATGGTCTTTTCTCTTATAAAGAAGAACAAACAATCCCAGGAAACAATGAATATTAAAAATAAAACAAAATTGGTAGTAAGATATGAAATACTAGATGTTAAAAATAATTATTTCAAGACAAGACTATTCTCTAAAGAAGCCTCTCAGCTCAACCTGAGAGTGGGTCAAATGAAAGGCCCAGGACCTACAGAAGGAAGATGAATTTATTCAATATTCATTTGGGCAATATGATTTTACAGTTGATCGGTAAAAATAACATAAACTGCTCATTTTTTGATGAATCCAACCAATCATTTTTGAGAAGAGGGGTGAGATTTTGAAGGGTTAGTGTTTGGCTATATCATAGATAAACCAAGAAGGTATCCACAAGGCTTGCTAAGGTGAAACATTTCCTTTTCACTAAACCATTTTTTCAGCGGTGATTTCTTTATCATTATTGGTTTTCAGGAGTACATGGCTTAGGTAAAATTCTATGTTGTCAAAAATAAAACAGAAGCACAGGATTTTTTTTCTTCTTTCCACTGAGCTAGAGAAGCATAATTGCCAGAGAAGCATATTTGCCTATGAATAAGATCAAGAAAGGATATGAAGCTTAACATCTTGAATTAGCATCAATTTCACCTTTCTGAGACTAAAAGCTTCTTGTGTATGTGGATTAAGAAATGGCAATGTTGTAAAATTTAGCTCCACTGATAAAAGTGCCCAGTAAAGAGAAAGTGATGGACAATAAGATATAATACTGGGGGTAATGCAGCATTGAAAGTAAATTATTGGAGTCTATGCACTTACGGATTAGAGTAAGAGTACATAGATGTGATACACTGAGACATTGTCCTACTCATTTGGCAATAACTCCCTGAGGAGATGCCACATGTCTTCCACTGCAAGCCTCTCTACTTCATGCATGCTTTTAGTGCTTATTTTGACAGAAATCCTGTTTTAAAATTATCATTTTACAAAAGACTGATTTTAGACCAAAGTGTGCATTTAACTTAGCAGAATTGACATAGCTGTGGTTCAAACACTATCTCTGGTTATAATATTTCAGCAGAATATGCACATAAATTAGCTTTAACCTTATCTTTTTAAATTTATTTATTTACTTATTTACATTCCTAGAGCTGCTTCCCCTAGTCCATCCTCACTGAGATCCTAATCCCTCCACTTCCCTTCTCTTCTGAGAGGTTGGGGGCCCCTGGCTATCCACCCACCATGGCACATCAAGTCTCTGACAGATTAGGCACATCCTCTCCCACTCTGACCAGACAAGGAAGTCCAGTTAGAGTATGGATAGCAGAGTCAGGCTACAGCTTTAAGGATGGCCTCTGCAACAGTTGTTGGGGAAATTACATGGAGACTGAGCTCCATGTCTGCTGCATATGTTCCAAGGGCCTCATTCCAGTCCATGTGTGTTCTTTGGTTGGTGGTTCACTCTCTGAGAGCTCCCAGAGATCTAGGTTAGTTGACTGTGTTGGTTGGCGTGTGGGGTTTTTATCCTACTCAGGACCTTCAATCCTTCCCCCAGCTCTTCCATAAGAGTTCCTGGCTTCCATCCAATGTTTGGCCGTGGGTATCTGCATATGTTTCAGTCAGATGTTTGGTAGAGCTTCTCAGAGGACAGTTATTCTAGGCTCCTCACAGCAAGCATAACGTAGTATCATTAATAGTGTCAGAGTTTGGTGCTTGCCCATGGGATGGATCTCAAGTTGGGCTGGTTATTGTTTGGCCATTCTTTCTGTCTCTGCTCTATCTTTGTCCCTTCATTTCTTTTAGACAGGAGACATTTTAGGTCAAAAGTTTGGTGGGTATGTTTGTGTCCTTATCTCTTCACTGTGGGTACTGCCTGGCTATAGGAGGTGGACTCTTCAGTTTCTGTGTCCCCACTGTCACTGTTAGGCATCGGGGCTAAAGTCACCTGAATTGACTCCTAGGGGCCTACCCCATCTCCAGTCTCAGGACTTCCTAAAGCTTCCCCTACATCATCACTTGGGCTTTCTTTTTTGTTTAATTTCTTTAGCTCTGTGGGATATATCATGGGTCTTCTGTGCTTTATTGTTACTATCCACTTGTCAGTGAATATATATCATGTATGTCCTTTTGTGTCTAGAATACCTCACTTAGGATGATATTTTCTAGTTCCATCTATCTGCCTGCAAAATTCATAATGCCTTTGTTTTTAATATCTGTGTAGTATTTCATTGTGTAAAAGAACCACACCTTATGTATCAGTTCTTGAGGGACAGCTGTTCTTTTGTTTCTAGTTTCTGGTTAGTATGAATAAAGCTTCTATGAGTCTACTAGAGCATGTGTCCTTATCCTTTCAAAAGCAATTTGATTATGTGCTATGTCCTGATTATGATAGTTTGAACTATAGTGAATATATTATCTCTGTTTTCTAAACATAGTTTCATGAATTTGTTCACCATTTACTAACATTTGACATTGAGATTACAGATTCTCTGTTAGAGTTGTAAGTGTGTTTACTCTTCATTTATGCTTTACATACATCACATTTAAACCCTTGCTTTTTCCACAAGTGTGAATAATAAGGCATCCAAGGCTCTTCATTTTAATACTTTTAATTTTCTGTTACTAAGACTAAGCCATTATTCAGTTTTCTTGATGTCATATGCTGGGGTAATCCTTAGACATAAGTGAAAAACAGCACCAGATCCATAATTTGAACTGCTGAAGTTTACATTTATTTTTCTTCACTATGGAATAAACTCAAGATTCATGAAAGCAAAAATTTGTATTATATTCTCATTTATTTTATAGGAAAATGTCTATATTTGTTTTACTTTTATTTTATTGGTTTTTATTATTTATGTTTTCATATTTACTCATAATGTTTATGTTATATAATTACAATATATTATATAATTTATTTAAAAATTTTTTTATATATTTATTTTTTTATGTTATTTAATATAGCAAGCCTTGTCCAGAGATGTGTACAAAACAACTGTCATCAGGACTTGAAGAGTACTCTTTGCAGATGTTGAGTGTTAGCTATAAATTTTGACTCTCAATCAATATGTCAGTATCTTGAAAGGAGAATATGAAAAAAATCATGTTTCAAATTCTGAGAAATGTACACTGCTTGTCTTTCTGCTACTGTATCAAATAACAGAGATAATCAATTCACAAGAAAACCCACATTCTGAGTCACAGTTTTAGAAGTGCCAGTTCGGTCCATTACTTTTGAACTATGGTGAGCCAACACATTATGACTGGGAAGTGATAGAACAGTAAACCTGCTTACATATTGGCCAGGTAGAGAAAAAGAAAAGGAGAGGATTCCATAATCCCCTTCAGGAGCACATCCACAATGACTTACAAGCTCTCTACTCTGTCCCATCTCTTAAAGGTTTTGTGACTTCTGAACAATGCCAAATGACAACCAAGATTTTGTTATGGAACCACCTAAGATCCAAATCTCAGAAATTGTTAAGTAATTGTTATAGGAAAATGTAATAATCAATTTTTTAAAAAAGGCAAAAGGACTGCTAACTTTATTTTGGATTCTGATTTGTTTAATGTTCTTTTACCTTAAATGAAAGCTAAATAGCTCCACTTCTTTGGTTGAAAAATTTCTATCAGCCACATAGTGGCAAGAACTAATATAAAATGTACCACCATACATGCCAAAACACTATTGATATGTAGTTACCATTGCTGAGAAACATTTTATTTCAAAATAAGCAAGATATTGCTACCTGTTCATTTTGAGCAGGAAGTAAGGAATCATTTATTGATTTATTCATTATTTATGGTGCTTGTGATGGAATCCTGGGCCTCCTAAAATCCTATAACCAGCATTCAACCATTGGGCTAAATATCCATTCATTCAAAGGAGAAATTTAAAAGAACATTCTTTGTAAACAAATTCATATTGAATATAATACGGTTGAGTCTTCCTCGATTTTAGTCTTTAATCTTTCATGGTCTGAACAGAAAGTGTCAGAAAGCTAGCCTAACTGTTAGGCAATGGGCTGAGAGCTTGCCAGGCTTTTCTTTATACTGAAGTGTGGCTTGATACATGATTAGACAATAGAGGTTTAAGCACTCTTTCAATACCTTAGCAGTGCTGAAATCTGCAGTGTGGTACTAAGGAAGCTAAAGTTTTAATGTAACCATTTTATTTAAAGTTTTTTTTTCTTTAAATGAAACCAAGTTAAAGTGAACATGATTTTGTTGACCATGTTCATAAATTATAGATGTGACATCCATTGGTAGACTCATGTGATAGTCTGATGTGATGCTTCATTAAATACATTTGCATATCCTGGTCTTTACACGTTTGCACAAACAACAGCAACAACAAGCTCCCACCTTGCTTCAACTGAAGGATTTCCAGGACTGCTGTCTGCTCCTGACCTTTGTTTTAAGTGTGTGTATCCTTTTTCTTGTTAGATATTTTCTTTACTTCCATTTCAAATGTTATCCCCTTTCCTGGTCCCCCTCAATCCCTTTTCCCTTCCCCCTCCCCCTGCTTCTATGAGGGTGTTCTCCCACCTACCCACTGTCAACTCCTTGCCCTCATGTTCCCCAACTATGGGCCATCAAACCTTCACAGGGCCAAGGGCCTCTTCTCTCATTGATGTCCCACAAGGCCATCCTCTACTATGTATGCAGCTAGAGCCATAGGTCCCTCCATGTGTACTCTTTGGTTGGTGGTTTAGTCCCTGGGAGCTATGGAGAGCCTGGTTGGTTGAAGTTGTTCTTCCTGTGAGGTTGCAAACTCCTTTATCTCCTTCAGTCTTTTCTCTAACTCCTCCATTGGGACCTCATGCTCAGTCCAATGGTTGTCTGTGAGCATTTGCCTTTGTATTTGTCAGCCTCTGGCAGAGCCTCTCAGGCTCCTGTCATGTGTATCTTTGGTTGTATTTTGTATTAAGAAATAAGGAAAAGAACCCCATATTGTTGAGCATTTTGGTATTGTCCCCTTTATTTTTTTTCTGTTGGGGACATATGAAGCAAGTTATTTTTTCTCTTTTCTTGTCTTTTGTAAACCTTTTGTTTTGTTTAAAAATAGCTTTTTTAAAGGGCTTTTGTAACCTGCACTAAAAAAACAGAAATTATACTGAGCTAAGCATCATCAGGCTAATGTGTACTTCATAATATGACTAATAAAATATTTACTGTAATAAATACTCCAAACAGTAGTACTTTTTTACAAAAGTTTTTTGTTGGAATTTTAATCTTCAATATACTGATTGCATTGTACTGGAAACAAAATATAATAATATTCTACCAATGACAACAAAATGTTTCAGAAGGCTGTTCTATTTGCAACTAGTCTCACAATTTTTGTGACAGAATAAAGTACACACACCCACATATATAGAGAGAGCACTTGTAATCAAAACATGATTTTCTTTAAAGTTTTTTCATAAAATCTTATAGTATAATACAATAATCATAAGGCATCCAAGCATGTTATCTAGGATATGGTCAGAAATTAGAAACACTCATGTACCATATATAGAAATTTACTTACAAAAATCTGTTTTACTTAGTTTTCCAGAAAATTTTCTTACTTAGATGCTTTGTCACCACTTTATAGATTGTTTTAAAGGATAAGTAGAAAGGCAGAAAGCTCAGTTACTAAGGGCCAGAGCTAATGTCAGGACTCAGGCGATATGCCCTCAAAGCATAGGGGATGGTGATCTAAACCAGGATGACAATAAGCACACAGCTTAGTTAGTAGAAAGGCATTAATTATACAGTGTTCTCCAGGGTCCAACATGGCTATGTAAGGGAGATGTGACACAGTTCTTTCCCATGTAGCATAGCCAGGCCTTTGATTCCCTGATCCCCATGTGTGGTGATGGTTGTTGTTGCTCCGAAGTTGCTATCTTTACTACTCTATTTTCAATCTTTCTTTCTGGGGAATGTACTTTCCCCCATTACTAAGAGCTATTCATGCTATGATAATTGAAACAAATGTGTTTTTCAGGAATAAGGAATGGAGATGATCATGAGGCTGTGGAGGATAAGGAACAGGCCTTCCACTAGGCCTATAGGGCATTGGGAAAGAATTTAGACAACAACCAAAGAGACCACAAAAGTCTACATGGGCATTTGTAAAAACAGTTCATTGCCAGAATTGGCCTTGAATTTGAAATCATGAAGAGATTCATGCACACTCTGGTCCAATGACAGTTACATTAATTAGCCACAGTGAACTTGGGGACATCAATGATAGAGACTTAAAGTGGTCTCAAAAAGAAAAAGCATAGATAGAAAATATGGGAATTTATATATGATTTAGGAATAAATAGTGTTAGAAGGACAGTACATGAGGCTATAAAATTGCTAGGATGAGGAAATGAAGAATAGAGAATTCAAAGATGATGTAGAAGCATATAAAAAGTTAGTACTCTGTTCTTTCAGCCATTTAAAGAATTGGAGATGTTAATGCCTGCCAAGATATGAGAGAGCACTAATCATTTTACTTACTTAAATTCAAAACTTTGTAAAGAATCATTTTAATTTTAGTAGTCTGTAATCAATTTGATTTTTACACTAAAGCAGTTACTAAAGACTGATCTCTGATATACCAGGAAACCGAAAGAGCTATGCCCAGCTACCTGTGAAGAACAGGCTCTAAAAACCTGTAAGAACATGTGATTTTGCTCTGAGTTTAGTTTCTGCTCTAAGGAAATGGAGGTTGGGAGTACTGATCTGGGATTCATAGAAGTTATGTAAATCTAAGAATGTTTGATGATTTTTAACAATGAAAATAAATACTTTATAAAGCTATTTTATTTTGTATTTTAAGGATGAATATATTTGCAAATAATCATTTCCCTAACCATCTTTTACAAAATTAACCCTTTCCATTCAGTTGTCATGTTTTTTATTATTTTTTATTATCTTTTTTTATTATCTTTATTCAACTTAGTTCCTGAGTAAAGTATAATTTCAGTCTCCATGTAATGATTTATGGAGTAATTTTCACATTTTTACTTCCTATTATATCTTTGATATATGAAGATAAATTCATATAACTGGTAATGAAGATTTGAGAAAAAAATCATCCTTCTGATTAACGATGCTTCTTTATATTTTGTTTGCTTCTTATTGTATTGAAATAATCTTTTGTCAGGGGCAGCTTTGCTTATACACTGAAGGCCTAAAATTAGCCACAGACCTAAGTCAGCCTGCTATCACAAAGTCTTGGGTCTCTGTGGAAAAACACTGAACCAGATAGCTATAAGATATTGTAATCAGGCAGCTTTGGTGGAAATTTACCAGCCTGGATAGGAACAAGTAGTCATAGGTCTTGTGGATAGTCATAGACCTTGGGTAGCCTTGGTGGATAGTACCAACTTAGATAAGGACAAGTGAATCATAGGTGGAGTCATAGTGTCCTGTTCCCTGAAGCTTCACCCAGCTGATACTCTGTTCTGGAAGATATCTGTACTCTTCCTGAACACCTAAGCTCTTGCATCATCCCCTTCCCCACATCCTGCCTTTTTGTGTATAAAACCCCTGTGTGAAAAAAGTAAAATCAGCAGTTTGATCAGCCTATATGCTATAGACTATGTCTATAGACAAGCCACTTGTTCTATGTGTCTCCTGTCTTCCAGTTCTCTCTTCCAGGTCTTCTGATCCCAGTTCAATGCCCTGTGAGACTGGGGCAATCTTTCAATCTTTCAGGTAAAAATTATCCTGAATGTCAAATTATTCTACTTTATTTCCCTAAATTGCACCTCTCTTTCTCTCTGTCTCTCTCTGTCTCTGTCTCTCTGTCTCTGTCTCTCTGTCTCTGTCTCTCTGTCTCTCTGTCTCTGTCTCTGTCTCTGTCTCTGTCTCTGTCTCTCTCTCTCTCTCTCTCTCTCTCTCTCTCTCTCTCACACACACACACACACACAGATCCCCAGTATTGAAATTGTTACTCCTTATTACAGACACTTACGCTGAAGTTTATATTAACTATAATCACTACTGACATTTGCAAAATTTACTTAAACCTTAAGTAACAACACATATTTTCCTTGAAAAGAAATCACTAATTAGTTTACAAAGTAGATAGTTTTCAATCATATTGTACACACACTATCTTTTTTAGAAGAAGTCTTTTGCATTATATCACTATATTAGCTTTCCATGTTGTAATTCAGTTTAAGATTGTATCTGTTGACTCCATGGCAGTATTTCTGAATGCAAATGTAGCTGTGGGAATTCATCTCCTCAAAGTCAAATCATCTAAGATTGTTCTAGCCTTTTGTGCTACCATGCACAATATCAAGAATCTTAACAGTAAATCATATTATATACAAGGCACTTGTCATTTTACACTTAAAGTAAAAGCTGACATAGAAGGCAAAACTCTAGTGCACACATGTCAAGGAATCAGGGGATACTCCTACCACCAGTAATACTTCTTATGGATATCATTACTGATGCTTTGTAGTTGTTGAAGTATCAGTGGTATAATAACAAAGTTTGGGCAGCATTTTAGTTGTGGTATGACCTTGAGTGCATCATGTAAAAGATACAAAGTCAGTAACCTTTTGAAATTGCATTGTGAATATCATATGAAAAAATTATTCACAGGTATTTTGGAAGCATTATAGTGTTATAGAAAATATAATTTATTATTACCCATTTATCCATTTATCCAACCATTTAGTATCAATTGAACATCTGTATAACATTTTAAGATGGTGACTTATCTCCCAGAGTGCTGAAAGTCTCTCCTCATTCTTTAGATCATACCACATTCAAACCATGTGTCCAATGTAACTAATCCTCCCAATCATACTGGAAGGTATTCTTTGCTTGTCTAGTCCAATGTATGTTTCTTTTTATAGAAAATTGATCATTCCATCTCCAGTGTAGAGTTTCTGCCACTTCAATATCTATGCTTTTATGTTTTATCAAAATGGTTCAGGATGCCTTTTAAATTTATAAGTTGTTTACACATAAAGGATAAAATATATTTATAGTACATCTATATTTCCAATAAACACATAGGGTTTTGAGTAATTTGGGTTGTTTAGTGGATGAAAGCAGAAGAATTAGCTGGAAGTTACAGTCCAATGTATTGCAGCTATTTTTCTTTATATTATGAAGCAGCAGGTGAGCCTTCACCCTATCAACTTATGTCACAGAATTTAGATACTCCAGAAAAATAGCATGGGTCATTGGAATTGTCTTTATTATAATTTTTAGTAATCTATCAAAGATAATTCTTTCTAAAGAACACCTTAATCAAGCATGTAGAGATAGCCTTAATCTGCTAACAGAAGGATAATTTGAAGTCTATAGTATTATAGCAACATATATTTAAAGAGAAACCCTTTGTGAACCCATGCCTCAGCTTAAGGACAAAATACGTGAGCAAATTTTTCATGATCCAGTTTCACCAAAATCTGTTTATAATATGAAATTAAAATGCTGTGAGGACTTGTTAGTCTTCATCATTTCCTGAAATAAAATATAGCAGAGAGCAAAGCAAATCATTCCTACAGTCTCTATATAATCAAGCCTTGTTAATATGGGGTTGTAGAACAGCTGTGGCAATAACCAATAGAAGCAGTATTGGCTCTGATGAGAGTCACTGTGTCCAGAAGGAACAAAAACACCCAGCAGAGAGGAGCAGGAATCAGGCATTAACCATGTCCTTTGTTGTAGAAGCCTTGGCTGTGGATAGTTGAGGATACAATGGTTAAGAAGTCAAGAATTTTGTAACTATATAGGAAACTATTAAAATTTAAAACTCACTTCCTCATTCACCTCCCATTCATGCCATTTCTCATTCAAAGTAATAACTATTTATTCATTTTCTTACTTTTTGAGAGTTTATCATTTCTCTTTCTCTTTCCTCCCTCAAACACCTCTCAAGTACTCACCCCTATTATTTATTATCTATCTATCTATCTATCTATCTATCTATCTATCTATCATCTATCTATCTATCTATCTATCATCTATCAATCATTTATATATTTCTTATCTATATATCTATCTTTAATTCTATTTCTGTCATCTATATATCTCTATTTCTGTCTCAGTCCCTATCATGTACCTCTCTCTCTCTCTCTCTCTCTCTCTCTCTCTCTCTCTCTCTCTCATTATAGTTTCTCTTTATCCACAGAGGAAGCTCTCAGGTCAGATCTGGTTCAGGGCTTCTGGGCCCTGTGTTTGAAGTTCATGGCATCTTTAGCATTAAGGAACTTCCTTCCACTGCCCATGGGCAACCAAGGGTAAAAGCAATAATCTTTGTTTTGGACAACCCTGATCAACAGCTTAAAGGAGGCCTTCATATGCTTGGCATTGAGGCTTTTGGTGGGATCATAGTTAATCCAGATGATAAAACATTAATTTAACCTGTGTGTGTATGTGTGTGTGTATGTGTGTGTGTGTGTGTGTGTGTGTGTGTGTGTGCATATGTCTACATAACCTTAGATGTATTATAGGTATTTAAGGTAGACAGATAACAGAATTATATGTTATGACTTTTTTAGACATGCTTACTGTTATTTTAACCCCTTGTGATTATCTTCTTCCACACTTCTTTTTTTCCCCTCAGGCTCTATTTTATTGGCTAGGGGGGTCTCAAAAAAGTTTCTATTTCCTTTAAATACACTTCTAAAGTTGTCCTCTGACTTTTACATACATTGTGTGGCACACAGTTGTCTACATACACATATAATTACATATATAATAAAGAGAAATTGCAAAAAGAACAAATCTATATAATTCTAGATTCACATTTAGATTTCAATCTTGGAATAACAAGCTGTCACTTAACTTTGGGTGTATGTACCCTAAGCCCCACCCTCTAAGGCTACATTATCCCTGTGCCTCTAGGGTGGAGATATCTCATGAGTCAAGGCCTGCTATTCTTTGGCCTTGTAGAATAGCAAGTGACCTTGAGCTTGACGAGGGGGTGGGTTTCGGGTGTCTAGCTGGCATCAGGCACAGGTGTTGGTGAACTTCAATGGAGGTCGGATGGTCAACAGCACCAGGAACAGTTTCTTAGTAGCCTGGAAAATAATTTCTCACACAAGAGGGACATTCTGGGTTTGGAATAGGGACAAGGGAAGGGACACCCCCCAGCCAATGCCAGCTTCCGAGGGCAATTTAGTTAAGGATCCTAATATCTCTGACAATTTCTGACTTATCTTAGAAACCAAAGCAAGACTGTTATCTGATCTAATTATCTCAGACACTTGAAAACTTGGGAAGATCTCTATTCTAGGCTGTTTTCTTCTAGGTATTTTCTTATTTACTCTAAGTCTTATAAGCCTTTGTTTGCTGGCATATCTTACACTGTCTTATTATTTCTCTAGCCCAAAACCTGAGGTCCATTATACGCTTTAGATCTCTTGACTACTTGAATGTACTTATATCTCAAGAGTCTATCTGTGCATTTAGCTTAGTAAGTCTTTTGTTTTCTGGAGAGTATAGTTCTCCCTTCTTGTGTGCACCATTGCCTCTCTCTCTAGATAGTAGTTGGCAGGTTGACTAGCAATCTGACTTCCTTCCTTTACTCTGTGTTTTAAGTGAGGCCATCTCTTAGGCCCATAACCCGGGCAAGCTCCTGTATCAAGCCACTTTCTGCACTGTTGGCTCCATCTCCCTCTCTGCAGGTGGTCATATGATCTCTTAGTTTGGGTCCAAACAAATGAACAAAAAAGTCAGTAAAGTCTAAGAATATATAGCACAAACAATGCAGACAGCTCACCCCAGTCACGGGCAGCACATAAACCAGGTGATACACACAGTTCTCGCCCCTGCCATGGGAGCAGAGACCAAGTTACACAATCACCAGTGCCAGCCGAGAGGGATTCCACATCCTCTCCAGCACCTAGATGGAACCTCCAGACGTCTCTAGGGGGTCCCTGTCCTCCTCTTGAGACATCTCTCAGAGCATAGCAGCTAGTGACCCCACAGCACTTCTGCCAGTCACTCGTTTTTCTCTTCCCGAGACAGAAACGGTTTACTGCCTCTCATGAGACAGAAACAACTGCCAAACCAAACCAGAGGTGCACTTTTCAGAAACCAAATAATTCAGACAGATGGGCACACAAGAAACCAAAACAGTTCAGATGGACAGACACACAAGACAGGAAGAGAACCGAGGGTGTGCCCTTACCTCCCAGTGGGGTTCTTGGAGATTAGGATGATCGAAAGACACAGTACCTGGATGCAATCAGCAGAAGTTTATTAGGGAGAGTTGGCCAGCCAAGGTCAATTTGTTTGCTCACGCAGGACCTGAATTGACCTTCTTCCACACTTTTTAAATAAACTACAACTTCTTTACAAGTGAACAAGTAACATTTTTATACTATAGTTAAATGACCTGAAGGCTTTGTCTAGATTCCTTCAAGTTTGACTTTTTACTAGTTTATTACACATATGTGGCTTTTAAATTTTATATATATATATATATATATATATATTGTGTGTGTGTGTGTGTGTGTGTGTGTGTGTGTGTGTGTGTATAAAGAACTGTGTCATAGCAGCTCTGGAGCATAAAGTATATCCTTGAATACCTTCCATCAGTCTGTTGCTTTTTATATATGCAGGAAGGTAACATAAATTTAAATGCAATGCCACTCCCTTGTAATGAAAACCTATAGTTTCCACTAGTGTACACTTTAATTTTCTTATTTAAGGTAATTATATTACAAATAAGTTAAAAATATACTGAAAATAATAGGTCTTCCCATTATTTGTGTCCAGCTCCTTTGATTTTCTTTACAGAGGTAAATGTAGTTATTACTTTATATAGCACCAATTTCCAATACTTTTAGATACAGGTAAATATAGGCATTTGCACACAGAATTATGCATAG
Source organism: Rhabdomys pumilio (assembly GCA_030674055.1). Lineage (NCBI taxonomy): Eukaryota > Metazoa > Chordata > Mammalia > Rodentia > Muridae > Rhabdomys > Rhabdomys pumilio. The sequence goes on from JANHMN010000005.1 coordinate 87,610,918, forward strand.
AGGAAGACAGAGAGAGAGAGAGAGAGAGAGAGAGAGAGAGAGAGAGTCAGAGTCAGAAGGTATCCTGCAGTAAGTTGTCCTCAGTAAAACATGGCTCCTTCTGTTACTCTTTATAGGCATTCAGGCATGAAGGAGGAAGAAGTAGCAAAAACTTAATCCTCCCAAAGCTTTTCCCTTTCCATTTTGTAATGGATTTTGAAGGTAGCTCCCTTATTTACTACAGCTTATCATTACAAGAAATGCTGAGCTAGTACTAATTTAGTTTTCTGGTCTCTTCAGCACAGATATTAATGAAAGAAGGAGCTTTGAGGAAACCAATTCACAATATTCGTTTCTGGGTATTTACTGCTTGAAGAAACCACAAAATACTTTAAATGAGATGAAACAACTAATCAGATTCTCTGTTTTCTACTGTATCTATGAATATTTTTTGTCTGAAAGGACCAAATCAAAATAAATTAATTGTACTGGGAGAAGTAATTTTTACAAGAACAATTGACTTGGAAAATATTATGCAGTAACAAAATCTTTGGACTATGCTTGAGCATGAAGAGTCTTGTACGATTTGCTTCTTTGTTTTAAGTAAAACTAGGAGAAAATTGCTTGGCTAGAAGAACATTGTCTGTCAGGCTTTGCATTAAGACAATTTGTACCACGTGGAAAATTCTCATTTCATTTATTTTCAAAATATTTATTTAATTTCATTTTCAATTCATTAATGTTTCTCTTGCATGTACACATTTTCACCATGTCCATGAAAGCAAGAAGATGTTGTTAGATCACCTGAAATTGGAATTGTGGGTGGTTCTGGACTACCATGTGGATGCTGGATCTGAATTCATGTCCTCTGTAAGAGCAACAAATACACTTAACCATTGAGCCATCTTTCTTGTTCACACATTTTCTTTTCTTAGTGATCTAAGGATACAAATAAAACCCTATGAGAAACGTAGATAGTTCATGTTAGTCCTATAGATCATTAAAGATTTAATATATAGATAAAAATAATTACAAATATTATTTTGTAAATGGGATATACATTTTAAATGTAGATTAAAAGTATAGATTACACATTGTCAACCCTTTTAAAAGGTAAATAAAGGTAGGAAAGAAAAGCAGATTTGAACATCTATGATGCTCTTTATTATATCCTACTGTTTTTCAAAGGGCTGGTCCTCATTACAGAAATCCACAACTGATTAAAAATGCAAGAACTAACTGACTATAAGATGCTTAGCCCCAATTAATACATCTGTAACACAATCCCTACATCTAATTCTCAGGAAACATTTGATAAAATAATATATAAGATATATAAGATATATATATATATGATATAAAGATTGATAGAACCTTAGAACCAGGATATCTGATTCAAGGTAGTGCCTTTATATTTGACAGGGAAGCTGTGCCCATGAATTTTCAACAACATGCTACCTAAACAACATGAGCTATGACAAGAGCAGTTGACATGCCAACATGTGTGGGAGAAATCTCATAAGGCTTCATTCCTAAATGAATAACTACAGGCAACTAATGACTATAGAGATAGGGTAAAACAGTCTCTCCCAGGGATGAGTCCCATAATTGGTTTTCCAACACCAAATACTCAACTCCCAAAACATCTGCATATGAGAAATACTAAATGGACTCTCTACCTATATAATAATAATAATTAAAGTAAAAAGTCATGCATTTAAGAGGATTCGGGATGAGGAAGGAGCTAGAAGGGAGAAAGGGAAAAGAGGAAAGGATTAAACAGGGTACACATATATGATATTTAAATAAATAAAAGTGATCCTTTTGTTTTGATTCGATATTGACTTTTCTGTGATACAAAATGGTTGTCTCTACCATCTTGTCATAAAAGCCACCAAGTAGAAATCTGCATTGCTGATTTGCATTACCATTTTTATATGGCTTTGGCTTTTATGTGTCTTCATCCATGACTTCAAGAGAAAATGAACCTGTGTGATCAAGGCATGAGTACATGCTGATGCTCTTTTGTACATAGATACATATGTAGAAACTCAGAAAGTTTTCATGAAGCACTTTGACAGACTATTACAGTGTAATTTTATGTATAATACAATTTAATGTACAATAGCAATTATTATAAATTACCATTCTAATTAATCTCTTTAACATATTGGTACATTCCATTGCCTTACCTTTGTATAAGAATAAATCATATGTAATAAACAAGTGAAAAGGTAATAGTGTAATTACAAATTATAATGGAAAAGGAATGTTTAAAATTAAGAAGTAAATGAGATGCATTATAGAGAATCATCAGATACTAAAATTAACTGCAAAATTATTTTAAAATGATTGAGAGAAATGGTAAATTCACAAGAAAATAATCTAAAATAGAAAATTGCCCAGCTGATTTAGCATTAATCATAATGAGATTTATTGTCTTATGTCACAATGCACTGAAGGGCATAGAACCATCTCAGACATCATGGCCATCTGCAATCTACCCTCAGAAACCTGAATCCTATCACATCTTCCAAGCTTCTACTTCACTGTTTTATGTGTATGTCATCCTACATTAATTTCTTTTTTTAAATTTGTTTTTATTAATCATTCCATTCTTTAACTTCTCAAATGACATTCCCCCTTCCTGGTTACCCCTCCACAATGCCCCCCATCCCATCTGCTCTCTCCCTCTCCCTATATGAAGGTGCTTCTCTACCCACCCACTCACTCCCTTCACACTGTTCCTACATCCCTCTACACTGGGACATCAAACCTCCACAGGAGGAAGGGCCTCCCCTCCTAATGATATCAGACAAGGCCATTCTTTGCTACAGATGTCTCTGGAGTGATGTATCCCTCCCCATACACTCCTTGGTTGTTGCTCTCGTCCCTGGGAGCCCTGGGTGGTCTGGCCAGACAACATTGTTCTTCCTATGGGGTTGCAATGCCCCTCTGCTCCTCCAGTCCACTGAGCTCAGTCTGATGGTTGGCTTGGAGCATCTGCATCTGTATTGGTCAGGTGCTGGCAGAACTTCCCATGGAACAGCCATACCAGGTTCCTGTCAGTAAGAGCCTCTTGGCAACAGCAACAGTGTCTGGGTTTGGTGTTTGCAGATAAAATGTATCTCCAGGTGGGGTGGTCCCCAGATGGCCCTTCCTTCAGTCTCTGTTCAATTATTTTGTTCCTGTCTTTCCTTTGAACAGGAAGATTTCTTGGTTAAAAACTTTGAAATGGGTGGGTGGTCCCATCCCTCACTGAGGGCTTTGCCTTTCTACTGAGGTGATCTCTACAGGTTCTATCTCCTCTTCTTTAACCATTTCAGCTAAAGTCATCCCCCTTGGAGCCTGGGAGCCTCAATTCCCTGGTGTCTGGGACCCTCCAGTGGCTACCCCCAGTTTCTCATTCCCCACTTCTACATATTTTTTTATTTCCAGACCCTCTGTACCTCTTTCCTGTGTACCCTCCAGTACCTAATCTAGCCCCCCATTTTCCCTTCCTCTCCTTTATCCCTCTCATGTTTCCCCCTCTACCTCCAATGGAAAGGCATATTTAATGTTGAAAATTAACGAGTGTATTATTGTCTAGATTATAAAAGCAGTTTTCACAAATCAGCATGAAATTGAAAAACCAGTATGTAAATGGGAAAGGGAGACAGGTAGACAATTCACAAAAGAGGAAATCTAAATACCTATCAACTGTAAAGAAATAGCCAGCCTCATTAACAGATAAACTGTAATAATGGGATATGGTCTTGAACATTTTGTTTGCTTGTTTTACAACATAGAGTGTTGGATCCATGCTATTGTGCATGTTAAGTCACCACTCTACCACTGAACTACATCTCCATCCCCCAAGGTGCTAATTTTAAATTTTTAATTATTTTTTAAATTTATAATATAATATAATATAATATAATATAATATAATATAATATAATATAATTTCATCATTCTCCCAAACCTTTCCAACCTGTCCAATGTCCCCCCCCTTCTTCTACTCCCTCCCAACTTCACCACCTGCTATTCTTTTTTTATTATTCTGTCTATGTCTATCTCTATTTGTCACACACACACACACATACACACATACACACACACACACATACACACACACACACACACACACACACAAATTACAATGCTCATTTCTAGGGAAGATGAATTCTGGAAGACTTCTGAATTTAAGCCAGAGTTGTTGATCAGTGAGATCAGCTGTGACTTCCTGAGAGAGTTGTGTTGCTGAGAAGTCTAGAAGACAGCCATACCCCTCTGGCCAACAGGTTCTGCTAAGAAAATATTACCAAACTACACACATGGGAAAGGCTAGAGGCAAGGGGCTCAGCAGAAACGCCGTTTTATATATCCTGTGAAACTTTTGTATTATAGTGGGCCAACTGTTTCTCAAAATAGTATTTGATGTTAGAATTCTAGAACTGTTATCATGATGTGAAGTCATTTCTCATTGATATTGAATTCAAACTTCCTCAAATTGTGTATTGAAATAGTTTAGATTT
>JANHMN010000005.1:87620412-87659807 GCA_030674055.1 Rhabdomys pumilio
CAAGTGGATAAAGTACCTTCACATAAAACCATATATACTGAAACTAATAGAAGAGAAGGTAGGGAAGAACCTTGAATACTTGGGTACAGGGAAAATGTTCCTGAACAGAACAACAATGGCTTATACTCTAAGATAAAGAATTAACAAATGAGACCTCAGAAAATTGCAAAGCTTCTGCAAAGCAAAGGATACTCTCTCACCAGGACAAAATGACAACCAAAAGATTAGTAAGATCTTAACTAATCCTGTATACAATAGAGGGCTAATATCCAATATATACAAAGAATTCAAGACATTAGATTCCAGACAATCAAATAACCCTATTAAAAATGGGGTACAGAGCAAAACAAAGAACTCTCAACTGAGGAAACCTGAATGGTTGAAAAGCACCTAAAGAAATATCCAACATCCTTAGTCATCAGGGAAATGCAAATCAAAAGAATCCTGAGATTCCAACTTACATCAGTCAGAAGAGCTAAGATAAAAAATTCAGGTTATAGCAGATGTTAGTGAGGTTTGGAGAAATAGGAGCACTCCTGCATTGGTGGTAGGATTATAAGCTGGAATAACCACTCAGGAAATCAGTCTGGTGATTCCTCAAAAAATTGGACATAATATTAACTGAGGACCCAGCTATGCCACTCCTGAGCATATACCCAAAAGATGCTCCAACATTTAACAAGGACATGTGCTCCACTATGTTCATAGCAGCCTTATTTATAATATCCAGAAGCTGGAAACAACTCAGGTTTCCCTCAGTAGAAGAATGGATACAGAAAATGTGGTACATTTATACAATGGAGTACTACTCAGCTATTAAAAACAATGAATTCATGAAGTTCTTAGGCAAGTAAATAGGACTACAAAATATCATCCTGAGTGAGGTAACTCAGTTACAAAAGAACACATGATATACACTCACTGATAAGTGGATATTAGCCCCAAAGCTCCCAATACCTAAGATACAACACAGACCACAGGAAGCTCAAGAAGGTGGAAGAACAAAAAAACGCAGAATAGCAAATCTATTCTCAAGGCCATTTCTAAAGGTAATATCTACATGCATGCTATGTGCAGAAGTTTAAGTAGAGGTAATGGGGGATGTAACTACCTATCCTTTACAATTTTATAACTTGATCAAATATATAACTCTGACCATATATTTATATGTCTTATATAAGACAAATAAAGCTACCTTCTATAAGGTAGAAGTGATTGTTGAGCTAGATAAAGCAAGAGACCAGTGACCTTGGCCTGAATAATATGTTTAGAATCTGTTTCCTACATTTTGAGAGTGGATGTACATACCACTTATGAGCCAAAATAAGGAAAACAGAAAAATATAGAAATATTTGTTTATACATTTGTTAAATTATTTCATTTTTAACACTTTCTCTAGTTGCTCTACTATGATCTTCCTCCCACTTTAAAACACGCTTCTGTTTTTCTAATTTCAATATGGTCACAAAAATTTTAGAAGATATTCTGAGAAATAGCAAATCTTAAAACTTTATGTTTTATAATAATGATATGGAATACTTAACATTAGGTTTATTAATTTTGTACAATAATTCACTAATTAGAATTATTACCCACTAAATTTTTAGCATATATATGAAACTATAAAATTAATTGGCTTTTATGTTTAGAAATTATTTAAATGTTTTCTTTACCAAAATTTTAAACATCATCAAAAAATATATATATACTAATTTTCCTTTATCTCCCTAAGTTGTTTTGGTCAAATATCACTCTGACGCACAATCAGTAAACTCTAATGTCAAGTATTATGTATCTTTGATTAGTAAGTTGCTTTTTGAAATGCCAAAATCCCACTAAAATAAGAATTCAGATGCCAAATGGAGAGAGAAAGTTAACATTTTCCAGTGCCATGGAAAATGCATGAAATTCAATGGAAATTAAGAGTTAGTAAAAAAGATCACATATTGTACACAGAGAAAACTTAACAGTTTGTCTTCAAATAAAGGAGATAGTAAATATGGAGATTAAAAAAGAACTATTGTCATCTGTTGTAAATATTAGTTTTTCCTGAAAGGTTTAATACCTCTGTGTCTTGTTTTATAACCAAAAATAATAAAATCATCTTGTTTTATAGAAGAGTTGAAAATCTGCGATTTTTTGATGGTACTTTTCTTCACATAAATAACCTTTTAAATCATACCTTCTCATATACTTCTCACAATAATTTTGTGAACTATGTCAGCCCTTGAGAGAAACCCAGTCACAAATTTACTAAAATTGTTTATTTGATCTGTTCAGAATTAATATGTAAAGACAGATTCAAGCAGGTTTGGATACTTGGTTTATTTCGAGTATGTGTTTCTAAGTTCTTACAGTCTTTAAAAATTTTTTGCAGGAAAAAAACAGGCATGGTAGCACTCTCATAGAAAAGACTAGATTTGTTGAAATATATAAATAAAACACTTCTTAGAGATTGTAGTAGAAAGAATTAGAGCAATTAAATTCTTGAGTTTTGTAGTCAGGGGTGACTATAGGATTGTAATATTTGGAACTAGGTATCAGAATGGAATTATGAGGTATAGTGAGCCTTGACCTGGTCAGGTTTTAAAGTATGCTGAGAACAAATATGTCTCTGCAGAGTCAAGTCAAATGTTCTTTGACATAAACATATCATTTAAGCCTGATATCACAGGTCCTCTCAGCTTAATATTTTAGGGAGCTTCAATCTCCTTTGATTTTAATTTCCTCAACCATATAATAAAAATTCTAACTTTATTGATAAAAATTTTGGGTCTCAGCAAGGAGATTTTCTTAGTCAAGTTTCCTAGGTGTAGCATATGATAACCAAGTTCTCAGCTTCACATCTGTTCCAAGGATCATGCTTTCCCTAAATCATTCAACTGTTAAAAAATCTGTGTGGGTAGGTGAGAAGTTCTAAATATAACCTCTCTGTTTATATTCTTTGACTTAAAATCAACCCTTAAATAAATGACAGATTATAAACTAGAAAATCAGAATTCTAAAGAATCCTTATATACTGAATTTAAAATATGCCATAACAATGTTTTAGGAAGCCTGGGGCCTCTTTTCTGTCATCACAGAAGCTTCTTGTTTCTTTACCCACTGTAGCCCCTACCTTGGGAATCAAAGATGACAAATGAACAGCTTTCTTCAAGCTGTTCATCACCTTTCCAAACTTTTAATTTGTATTTTGAGTGTATGTTATAGAATGATTTTCATATGTATTCTTTTTTTTCTCATAGTCTTCAGGAAAGATGGGACATGGTTCGCATACTTCAATAGATTGTTTTCACAAAACTGCCACATATTCAAAGAATGTGCTACCTCCTTGATTGATTGGATACAATGGTACAAAATAATGACAAAGGGAGTCCCAGAAATGTCTTTTCAGAGGCTTTAACCCATCAGTCATTATCTGCCTCCAGATTGAACTCTATTCATAGCACTGAGTTTGAATAATCCTCTGCACCACAGTGTTGCTGAAAAAAAGCTGTTAAGATTTTCTGTTTTAGTTTTAAGATATCACTTTTTATATCTTTCTCCTTTGTAGAAAGTACTGATATCAATTTTTTCTGAGAATAATCATTTTTTTTCTTGAGATTAGATTTGAATAATATCTATGTCAGGGAACTTTTGCATTAACTCTGCAAAGACATGTTTTTTCCCCAGTATATGTTTCTTTTATTCTATTTTCTGGTTTGTGGGGACTGGGCATGTAGTCCAAAGGTTTCATCTTATTCACTGAGGCAGTATCTCCCAGTTGGACTCAGAGCTCTGCAATGCAACTACTCTGGCTAGCCAGCTTGCTTTATGTGATCTCTTATGTAAGCCTTCCCAGTCCTGAAATCACAGGTGGGCTGCCATGCCCAAATCATGTTTGTGCATATTGTCTACTGTAGTGTTTCATAATTCGAACTTCTGATTTGCACACCCCAAAGTTTTCTCAATTCAGTCACTATTTGTTGCTAACAAACTATTTATGAACTGCATCTACCTACCAAGAGACATTACATCAAGTACAAATTTTGGGTATATTTTTCCAGAGTTCTTAAGTCATAGTTGACCATAAAATGTATATACAGTTGAACATAACATGTTATGATTTTCATATATCAGTATGAATTGATTAGCACAATCAAGTTAAACAAACATATCTGTCACAAAGATATTATTGTGATCTATGTATGTATTTGTAGTAATGTAACAGTATCTGCTGCTTTAGAATATTTTAAGCAAATACAGCACTCATGTCAGTTATGATCTCCATACTATACACAAGATTCCCTAAACTTAATTTACCTTATAAATGGAGAGTTGTACATTATAACTGGAGGGTTGTACTGGGTGATCAACTTCTCAAATTCTCATCCCCACCCTCCAACCACACACATATCCCAGGTAACCAGCATGGTACCCTTAGCATAGATTCATCTATTGTGTTGAAAAAGAAATACAAGTTTCTTTTACAAAGCTAAAATTGAAATTTTGCAGGAATAGGTATTTTAAAGACAGAATTGTGTGTGTGTGTGTGTGTGTGTGTGTGTGTGTGTGTGTGTGTGTATTCCTGGTTGTCGTAGACCTCACTCTGTAGACTAGGCTGGCTGGGATCTCAGAAATCCACATGCCTCTGACTCACAAGTGCCACCACTGCCTGGCTATTATCTTTTTTTCATCATCTTCCAAAACTTATTTTATGTTTCAATCCAAAGAGATGGAAATCCTTAATTCTAAGGAATATCCCATGTGAGTTTCTTGATCACTGCAACAATATAGTTACAGTGTACATGGGTGTAGACAATTCTCTGAGATATAAAATTCCTCTCTTTTGGATGTAGGTTTGATAACATAGTAGTTCTTTTAATAGTTGCAATGTTTTGAGAAACCTCCATGTGAATTTTGATAATGATTGCACCAATTTATATTTCCACCAGCCAAATGCAAGGGTAATATTTTGTCTTCTTCCTCATTATTACATCTTATGAAAATATTTTCTAATTATGAAGACAGTGGAGCTTGTGCTGGACCTCACAGTCAAAGTTAAAATATTTTAAAGTTTTTCATGACTTAAGGCACATATCCTACTTTGTGTTGAGCTCATTTGCTTAACCTGCCTTAAAACAAACAATGCATCAATAAACTTTCCTTGCCTTTGAATTCATACGTGGTCAGCCTTCATAACCTAAGCTAATGCATAGCTCTAATCATAAGTTTTGAACTTTTCCATTTCCCTAACCTAAAGTAATATACCTGTATGTATGTATATTATGATAATAAATGCTAAAAGCAACCCAATCACAAAAGAACACACATGGTATTTACTCACTGATAAGCGGATGTTAGCCCAAAAGCTTGGAATAGCCAAGACTCAACTCACAGACCACACTAAGCTCATAAAGAAGGAAGACCAAGTGGGGATGCCTCAGTCCTACTTAGAAGGGGTAACAAAAATACTCAAGGGAGCAAATATGGAAACAAAACATGGGACAGAAACTGAAGGAGGGGCCGTCTGGAGACCATTCCACCTGGGTATCCATCCCATGTGCAGTCACCTAAGCTAGACACTGATGTGGATGGCTGGAATGCACTCTGTCAAGAACCTGATATAGCTGTCTCCTTAGAGGTCTGCCAGAGACTGACACATTCAGAAGACGATGCTCACAGCTAACCACTGATATGATCAAGGGTTTCCCAATGGAGAGGTTAGAGAGAAGACTGAAGGAGCAGAAAGGGTTTGTGACCCCATGAGGAGAGCAACAATACCAACCAACCAGAGCACCCCAGGGTCTAAACCACCAGTCTGGGAGCACATAGGGAGGGACCCATGACTCCAGCTATATATGTAGGGGAGGATGACCTTGTAGGGCATAGGTGGGAGAGGAGATTCTTGGTCCCATGAAGGGCGAACACTGAGTGTGGGGGGGATGTGAGGGTGGGGAGGTGGCAGTTGGGGGGTAGGTGGGGACACAGCCCATAGAAGCATGAGAAGGGGGGATGGGATAGGAGGTTTCTGGATGGTGGGGGTAAGTGGGGTAAGGGGATAAAACCTGAAATGTAAATATAATCCCCCCCCCAAAAAGAAAGATGCTCATGCCACTCAAAAAAAAAAAAAACTTAAATGCTAAAAGCAACAAGAGGCTAGAAGGAATCTTATAAAAATCATATAAAACAAATATCTATGACAGATGTTCGATATAACAAAGATATAGGTTGATAAGTCAGTGTGCAATGATGTAGGAGTTTGTTACCAGGATCTGTTGGAATTAGTGACTTACTACCTTATACAATTCTGAAAGATTTCTGCAAATTATACCTCATTCCTTCCTTATGCTATGCTTTCTGTGAAGTTCAATAGAAGAGAAAGCACATCACTTTATAAGTTACATGGGCATCCCCCACATACAGACACACTAACAGACAGATTCAAAAATCACCACACAGGCAAGTACCAATTCAGATTCATACAACAGACAACCAGAAAATGACCAGAGATATAGGGAGATAAATGCAGAGAATTAAAATCAGGCATGAGTGTGAATGCCTAGAATCCTAGTACTTGAGATGTAGAAACAGGATATTAAGAATGTAAAGCCACCCCCAGCTGCTTAGCAACATAGTTTCACCTACATGATATCTTGTTTCAGAAAACAATTTGCTAAGCAATTTAAAAAAAATCATAGACATAATAACGAACAATAATCAAGTTTATATTTCTTCTGTTAGAATAATAAGAGAGAGCAAACAATGTTACTGAAGCTGTTCAGGAAGTTCTAGCTAATAAAATATTCACTGTAGTATAAGTTGACTAAATTACAGCTTTATAGAGCTTCCATAGTTAGAAAGAGAAAAAATCTAGGAAAACAAGTGCAACTATGCTCATGTAAGGTATGTTTGACTTTTATAGGTTTTGACCAAATAAGTTAATCATAAAGAAAAAATAACAAAAAAGTCTTATAATTTTCAATTTTTCATTGAGCTTCTCCAAGCCACTTTTTACTTCCAAAGTAATTATCTCTATATAACAGTGCTATGGGAAATAAGCATATAGGATATCTAACTTATTTTCTAGGCCCAAACACAGGGAAGATCTACACTTATTGGTGATGACAGAGACAAGAATAATTAAAATAAATTAACCCCACTTACTGTTCATGCAGCTTCTGAAATGGTAGAATTGTGGAACTAACTAGAGAGAGATAAAAATCCAAAATAAAATGTGTATGTGTATATATAAAATAAAACACATAAGGATACAGAAAACACCTGAAAGTTGCACCACAGAGGAATTAATGTAAATAGATAAAATGCCATTTCTCCTAATATTTGCTACTAATTTTTTACAATCTTCAGATGTTTTATAAATGTATTCTTTGTATGAGAAACCAGGTGAACAATAAATAAAGACATTTATGTCGAGTAAAGCTTAATTTTCTTTGTGTATACACTGTTCAATCTTATTCATGAAAAACATTGGAGCACACCTAAAGAATTTTTAGAATCAATAAACAAGTTTAATCAAGTTACATGATGTAAATTCAACTTATAAAAGCTGTGTTTCCACACTTACAAATTATTTTTAAAAATTTAAGTGAAAAATATTATATAAAATCAAGAAGACTATCATGCAGCAGGTTAATGCAGATGTCTGTTCATCTGTAATTTCCATTAGCATAGTGATTGTCCTGTTTCTTTTCTTTTTTCAACTTGACACAAGATAGTATTATCTAGGAAGAGTAACCTCATTTGAGACAATACCTTCATCAGATTGCATGTTGCAAGCCTGTGGGATATTTTTTTTTTAAATGTTTGATGTGAAAGTTCCCAGCACACTATGGGTGATGTCTTGACTGGATAGATGGTCCTGGGGTATATAAAAAAGCAAACTGAGAAAGCCAAGATGAGAGCACCAGTAACCAGTATGACCTCTTCTTCAGTTCCTGCTTCCAGGCTCCTGCTTTGTGTTGTACTCCAAATTCCTTAGATGATGGACTGTGATGCAGAAGTGTAAGATGAAGTAAATCATTTCCTCACCAAGTTACTTTTGACCAATGTTTTATCACACAATAGAAACTACATAATTAATTTACATAAACTAATTTACGTTCATGGGATATAGTGTAGTAGACTTGACCATTTTGTTTTGGGCCCAAGTGTAGAAACACAGCTTTTATAAGTTGATTTTGTGTCATGTGACTCGATTATATTTGTTATTTGATTCTAAGAATTCTTTTGGTGGGCTCCAAGGTTTAGAGATTAAACAATGTATATGCATAGACAATTAAGCTTCACTCGATTTAAATGAGCTGTTATGAAAACTTGAAAGATAATATTGAAAGCAGTGAAAACAATGGACGCCTATATGTTGATGTTTCAAAGAAAAGTAAAAAAAAAAAAATTCTATATCAAGGTTGTTTGGGTGCTATTTTCCATTAAGATTATGCATTTCAGGTCAGGTGTTAATAAAAAGAGACCTGAAACATTTTTTGCATAACTGGGACAATTAACACTGGTTAGTTGAGGATGAGAAAACAGATACAATGAAGAAAAGACCAGCATTATAGAGGAAAAAATTTCTAGAAGTATTTTGAAGTGGTTACCAAATATAAGCTTTGATTCAGAGGGGGCCAAGGTTGCATCAGGTCATGGCAGCTGAACTTTGTAATATGTAAGAGTCAACCAGATGATACTGATTGTGACAAACAGAAGGGGTCTTGGAGAGCAGCTTAGGGGTGGCGCTATGTGGCAGAGCTGGAGAACATAAAATGAAGCCAGAAAATGCCACTGGTGAAGATGTACTCTTAGTTACGTTGGAGACCCTAGCACACTAGAGATGCTAACACCTTGGAATGACTGCCAAGAATAAGAGCAGTTGTGGAGTGAGACAAACTATGTATGTTGTAGATAACAGATACATAGGTAGAGCTGTTCAAGCTCTTTGAAGCTAAAAAGATCATGAATCCCAGACACTGGACACTGAATTATTTACACTGTTGGCTTTTGGTTTTGTTTTGATTTGATTGTGACTTTGCCCTAGCCTATTCCCTCTTCAAAAGATTTAATTTATTTGGGATTTTATAGGAACATAAGGTTTAAAAATGTACTTTTACAAAGAAATTGGATTTTTAAACATTTGGGAATTTTAAGTGATATAATATTTTTAAAATTGTGTAACTTTTGAAGGTGTATTATGTTATTTATTGTGATATTAACATGAGTTCTTGAGGACAAACATGGAAAGGTTGTGGTTTAATAGCAATATATTGGTCATACTGACAAAGGGTCATTTTTCCTGGATGTTTTGTGAACTTGACACAAATTAGAATAAACTCAGGGAAAAATAATCTCAGTTGAGAATATGACTCCATCAGATTACCCATAGGCAATTCTGTGGGACATTTTCTTGATTTATATTTGATATGGAAGGGTCCATCCCACGGTGAGCAGTGGCATCCTTGAACAGATAGTCCTGGTGCATACATAGATTTACAAAAAAAGCAAACTGAGCAAATCAACAGGAGCAAACCAGTAGATAGGTCCCCTCCATGGTCTCTACTTCAGTTCCTTCCATGAAGTACCTGACTTGGTTGAGTTCCTGCCTTGACTTCCTCTTATGATGGACTATAACCCATAAGTTTAATAAATATTTTTCTCCATAGATTGCCCTTGTTCATGTTACTTTATCAAACCAAAGAGAAACCCAAGACAGTGATAGTTCAAGCTTGATTTGATTATATTTTGTTGTTTCATAGAAACATAACCCACACCACTTGTTCTATTTGACTCCTACAGAAAACTATTCAAATAATTATTCCATAACTGTCTACATGTCAAATTTCCATAGCTGTAACTTTTTCTTTTCCCCTCACTATAATAATTTATATATTTTTCTTTATAGGTAAACTGCAACCTTCCTCTGAAACTCTACCATCTTCCTTGCTAACACTAGTATTTGTCACTAATTCCAAAATAATATCTCTTCTCATTAGCCTTAATCTACAAAAAAAGCAAATACTAAAAGGCTAGTATAATTTTTCCTTCTACCAGGATGCTTTGTTATATTTGGTAGAAGATAATAGTTTACTGTGAAGGATGCTCAGGTATATCAGGTAGACAATAAATAAAATATAAGCATGATTTGATACTAAATAACTTATTCAACCTAGCATCCTTAGTTTCATATTGTTACCTGCAGTTTCTACTTTAAGGATAAAATCAAATTAATAAAATAGTGAAGATGTTCAATCTTATGCCCAGAATAATATTACAAATCAGTAACGGCTTTTCCACTTTATTTATACATATATGTGTGTACAAGTTTGTAATTTATGTGCATATGTGCATATTCATGTGTATACATATATAATCCATGCATGTTAAGTTCAGAGGTCAATCTCCTATATCTTATTCAATCACTTTCTGTCTCATCATTTGAGACAGGGTCTCTTATATTTTTATTTTTATTTTTTCTTATTTTTTATTGGATATTTTATTTACATTTCAGATGCCACCCCCTTTCCCCATTTCCCCTCCCTAGAAAACCCCTATCCTGTGCCCCCTTTTCCATTTTGCTTTTATACAATTTTTTTAAAATATTAATCAAAGGCTTTATAAGTATGGTAATGCTCAATCAGAAGTGTAACCCAATACCCAACCTAGCTATGTAAACTATCTTTGACTGGTGGAGACACATGAACATCTGCCTCCATGCCCCCTCTCTCTTTCTCACTCTTTTTCTCTCTCATCACCTAGCTTCTCATCTACTTCATCTTCTCCTCTCCTTACTCCATCTTTTCCTTTCGGTGCTCCTTCCCCCTTATCTCCTCCTATATATTACCCTTCCTGTTAAAATAAAACTTTTCTCTCAATATACAATTAGAGCATAATTATTCCTATTTGTACCAGTGAGGTACAAGATAGGCTTAATACCCAGTCCATCCTTTTGTTCACTAACCAGAACCTCTGTCGTCTCTCTTGACTAGAACACTTAGTTTTGAACCTGGCTTTTTCTTGGCTTTAGAATGAATGTCAGCTGAAAACCATTCACTCAGATCTTTTCTCTCAAGGTAAATAGCCAGGATTGGCTATGAGTCTATAGGTCTTCAACGCTGTCAGAAATCCAGAATGACTAAATTAACTGAAGTTATGGGAAGCACTAAGCATAGCTTCTAAAACTTAGCCAATTTATAGAGACCGCTGAACACCTGGACAGCCCCTATACTACCGAACATTGGAGCATCAAATCTTCAGCCTTCTGGCCCAAATTCATTTGACAGACTTTAGTGCTGCAGAATTATTAAGGGCTGATTACTCTGTCTAGGCAGATATAATCAGTTGACTGTTCTGCAAGTGTGTCCTTTTCTGGACAGTAATTTGTCTGTAGATGGAGAGAGGCAATTCTTGCCTAGTGGCTGTCTCACCACAACTGGAGTAACTCCAAGGATGCTCAATTACTTCTTAGAATCCAAGACAGGAATCTGTCAGGAGCAGACAGGTCTCTAATCAAAATGAACATTAATATAGAAATATTTGTGACGTCAATTCTATGGATTTCTGACGGTTTGAAATCAAACTATCCATGTAAGATAACCTGGACTGTTGTCTGTTATCTCCTCTCAGCTATTTCTAAATAAAATATAGAAAACAACCTAACAATAAACTCAAAGTCATGAATTTGCTATAGTCCCTTAAATCACAGGCTAGCCATCCCAAATTAGTTAAGAAATTTAAAGAAGGACTGGGTCTAAGCCTTGTATTTCTAAATGTGTTATACAGGCACAATGCCCATGAGAGTATCAATATTCATTTCACTTTCATATCAATAAGAAGCTCATACCAATGAAAACCTTAAATTTGAAATCCAAATGAATTTTGTACCATTTAAGAAATTATAACTTCATCTTGATTCTAAATTATACAGATTTTTACCAATAGGTTATGGCTATGCCATAAATCCTAGCTAATCCTCCCGAGACAGGGTTTCTAATTGAATATGGAACTCCTCGATTTGACCAGGTTGGCTGGCCAATGGATTCTAGATATCTGTATGCATCCATCACCCTCAGCACTGGGATTCAGATACATTCTGCCATTTCTGTTTCTTATTCAGTTGTTGTAAATCTGAACTCAGATCTTCATACGTACACTGCAAGAACTTTGCTGACTGAGCTCTGGCTTTCTATTTTCTACACTTATATTGTGCACACATTTCATCTATCACCTATTTTCAGTTTATTGACTATTATAGCCCCTAGTGGTATGTAAGCTATGGTTTTTTTTAGATATTTATACTACAATCTCTTTCATCATTCATTTGATTACTACATCTCTGAAAAGGTTTTTTGTTTTCTGGTTTTTGTCTTTTTAAATTAAAAGCAGTTATCCCTTGGTATTCAGAATATAAAGTAGAATTAGTTTCTATCTCTGTAAAGGGAGACCTGCATATCATCTTCCACTTTCTTGGCTGTAAAGAGGAACACTACATTAGGCAAAGACAATTTAGGGGAATTTTGAGATTTAATAAATTGTAGTTATATTAATATAAATTTTTCTAAGTAATAAATTTCTATTTTTCAAGGCTTTATGTTGGATATTTTTGCAACTGTATTCCTCAAAAGATCATCAACTTCTGCTTTTTACTAAAGGCAACTTTGATTTTTATATAAAGGTTTATTACAATAATAAAAGAAAGAAATGGGTTTTTTTGAATATTTATTTATTTTATATATGTGGGCATACTGTTACTGTCTTCAGACACACCAGAAGAGAGAACCAAATCCCCATTACAGATGGTTGTGAGCCACCATGTTGTTGCTGAGAATTGAACTCAGGACCTCTGGAAGAGCAGTCAGTGCTCTTAACTGCTGAGCCTTCTCTCCAGCCCATGTTTTCTCTCTTTTTGTATATTAGTGCTGCTAGTTTTTTTTTCAGTATTTGGTAGAGTTTGAGTCATAGCTTCAGAAGCTACAAAATGTCCTATGAGTGAATATATAGACAAGGGGATTTGAAGTTACACATTCTATTTCTTGGAAAAGTATAGGTTTTAGATGTTACTTCTTACTTTTGATAATATGTGTTTTTCATGAGACTTCATATTTAATAAAAACTTCAAATGTATTTATTACTAAGAATCTACTCATAAAATTTTCTTATGTTTTTAATTTTTGTAAACTTTTTATCAATGCTGTATTCATTTATTAGTTACAATTATTAATTTACTTTTATTTGTTTTTAGTTTTATTTTGTTTTGTATTTATGTATATGTGTATATGTGTGTACCCACATGTGTGTATGCACACTCACTTATATATGTGTGCACATAAATATGTGCTCTCATTATCACGAGCCCAGGTGACAGTGGAAAACATTTGAAGAGTCAAGGCTCTCTTTCCACTTTGGTGTCTACAGGTTCAATTCATGTTACTAGGTTTGTGTGGTAAGTGCTTTTATGCACTGAGGCATCACATACTCGTCAGGCAATATATCAACAAAGCTATATCCCCACCTCATTTTATTTTTCTCCTTTTTTATTGAAAATATATTGTTATATGATATATCCTAATTACAGGGTCCGCTTCTTTTACTACTCCCAGTTTCTATCCTTTTCCCTCCCATCCTGATCCACTCCTTTGTGTCTCTCATTAGGAAAGAGTAGACTTCTGATAAAAAACAACAAAATCTAACAAAATAAAACAAAACCCATCACAGTGATATTGGATAAGGCAAATCAAGAGAAAGAAAAGAGCCCAAGAGAATGTGTAAGAATCAGAGATCAACTCATTCATACACTCAAGAGTCCTGTAGAAAATACTAAACCAAATGCTATAACGTATATGAGGAGGACTTGGTGTGGATGCATGGAGGCCTTGAGCATGCTGCTTCATTCTCTGAGTTTAAAATGAGCTTTGATAGTTTGATTTACAATAACTGGTTCTCCTGGTGGTCCCCATTCCCCTCTGACTCTTACACCCTTTGAATCTCTCTTCTGAGAATTTTGCTGATCTGTGGGGAGAGATTTGATGGAGAGATCTCATTTAGAGCTATGTTTTAATAGGTCTCTCAGTTTCTGCATAATATCTGGCTGTGGGTCTCTGTACTTGTTCTTATCTACTATAGGAGGAACTTTTCTGATGATGGTTGAGCAAGACAAAAATCTTTTAGTGTAGCAGAATATCATTAGTTGTCACTTTATCACTTTTTTTTTCTTTATTGAAACCAGTAGTGTTTGGCTTTACACTCAGTCTCTGGGATGTCTAGTCTCTGGCTATTGGTTGACCAAGCAGTGCGAGGTATGGGTCTATTTTGTGAAGGGGGCTGTGGAGGTTTGAATAAGTTTGACTCCCACAGACTCATTTTGTTTGAATGCTTGCCCACAGTGAGTGGCACTCTTAGGAGATTAAGTCCTTGTTAGACTAGATGCAGCCTTATTCAAGGAAATGTGTCACTGTTGCAGTGAGCATTGAGGACTCCTAATGCTAAAGTTCTACCCAGAGTCTCTTTCATGGTCGCCTTCAGATCACAATGTAGAACTCTCAGCTCCTTCTTCAGCACCATGTCTGCCTGGATGCTGCCATGCTTCACACCATGATGATTATGTACTGAACCTCTGAAACTATAAGCCAGAGAGAATTATATGTTTGAATTTATAAGCCTTTACTTGGTCATGGTATCTTTTCAGAGCAATAAAACCCTAACTAAGACATAGACCTTAAGTCAAATCAGATGTTGGTCGTATACACCTTAAAGCTTTGTGACACCATTGCTCCCAAATTTTCAGCAGTCAGGACAGATAATAAATTTTGTGGCTGAGTTAATGTTTAAATTTTTCTTTACATAAATTATAGAATATCTTCCCATACCAAAGACAGTAGAAGGCGGGGGTGTAGATACAATTTAGGTACCAGCTAGACTTCACCATGTTCAATGAGTTGTGAGAGTGTTGTATTCAGCAATGAGGCCTTGCTGTCAAGAATAAACTTTTCCTTGGTAGAACACTCTGATTGCCTCACTTCTGTCAACCCCTTTTACCCCTAACCTATTCTAATTCTTAAGTGTCAGTCCCAATACATAGAAACACATGTTACCTAGAACCTCTAGTGGTCACTCCTATTAGGTCCTCAGAAAATCTCCTACCAGGAAACACACAGCCACACTCTCCTAAAATCCAGTGATGGAAGAGAATACCCACCCAACAAAGACAGAACCAGATATCAGCACCTAAACTATAATTATCCCAACCTTAGATGCTTAGACACCAGCATAAAACACGATCAATAACAGTCAAGACAATATGTTTCCATTACAGCTCAGCTACGCTGAGTATTGCACCATATCTGAGTTACAAGTAAAGGCCCATAAAATGCCTATATGAATATGACAGAGGTCCTTAAACAAAAAATGAATAAATCCCATAAAGAAATCCAGGAACATACAAATATGTACGAGTGCTAAAATTATACTGAACACCAAGAGTCTTAAAATTTTACATATTTGCACAAATGATATTTAACATGGGAATGATGTATGTACAAATAATATAAAAATTATCTATTTGATTTTAGAATTACCTTGTATATAATGTTTTACATGTTACTAGTAGATCAGTTCCCACATTCAAAATAGTCTGGTCTACCCTGATAATTTATGCAACTAATTCAGAGTTGGAAAAAAAACAAACAACTTTGGACAATGCACTAGCTTCTATTATTACAATCAGTGTATGAATCTGGATAATATACAAAGAAAAAAATTATTCAGCTCATAATTTTGGAAAGTGGACTTCCCAAAAGCATGGTACTAGTATTTATTAAAAGGCCTTCCAGGCTATGTTAAATGACAGTGATCAGGGTGAGAGAGGTCACATGGAAAGACACTTAAACAAGAGAGTTAAGATGATTCTTTGTTGTTGTTTTTTTAAATTTGACTGTGAAAGTAGTTTTTATTCTTTCTTTCCTTATTTTATACTTTTTTGATTTTTACTTTTATTGGATATTTTCTTTATTTACATTTCAAATGTTATTTTCTTTCTAGGTCTCCCCTCTGGAAACTCCATATCCCCTCCCCCCTCCCACTGCCTCTATGAGGGTGCTCCCCCACCCATCCACCCACACCCACATTCCAGCCCTGGCGTTCACCTACACCGTGACATCGGACTCCCTTCCATTCTCCCTACCCCTGCTTATATGAGATTGTTCCACCACCCACCCTTGGAGGCATTGAGTCGTCACAGGACCAAGGGCCTCTCCTCCCACTGATGCTCAACAAAGCCATTCTATGCTATATGTGCAGCTGGAGTCATAGGTTACTCTATGTGTGTTCCTTGGGTAGTAGTTTAGTTCCTGGGAGCTCTGGTTGGTTGATATTGTTGTTGTTCCTATGGGGTTGCAACCCCTTCAGCAACTTCAGTCCTTTCTCTAAACTCCTCCAATTGAGACTCAGTGCTCAGTTCAGTGTTTGGCAGCAAGCTTCTGCCTATGTTTGTCAGACTCTGACAGAGCCTCTCTGGAGACAACTATATCAGACTCCTGTCAGCAAGCACTTCTTGGCATCTGTAATAGTGTCTGAATTTGGTGACTATATATGGAATGGATTCCCAGGTGGAGCAGTCTCTGAATGGCCTTTCCTTCAGTCTCTGCTCCACATTTTGTCTCCATATTTCCTCCAATGAGTATTTTGTTCCCCCTTCCAAGAAGGACTGAAGCATCTACACTTTGGTCTTCCTTCTTCTTCAGCTTCATATGGTCTGTGAGTTGTATTTTGGGTATTCCAAACTTTAGGGCTAATATCCACTTATCAGTGAAAATATACCATGTGTATTTTTTTGTGATTGAGTTACCTCACTCAGGATGATATTCTCTACTTCCATCTATTTGCTAAAAAATTCATGAAGTCATTGTTTTTAATAGCTTACTAGTACTCCATTGTGTAAATGTACCACATTTTCTGTATTTATTCCTTTGTTGAATGACATTTGGGTTCTTTCTAGCTTCTAGCTATTATAAATACGGCTGGTATGAACATAGAGGAGTATGTGTTCTTGTTGTATGTCAGAGCATCTTTTGGGTATATGCCCAGGAGTAGTATAGCTGGGTCCTCACGTAGTACAAAGTCAAAATATCACTATGTTCAGAATGATATGATAGTATAATTAAGTGACCCCAAAACTTCCACCAGAGAGCTGCTAAGCCTGATAAATTTAGCAAAGTGACTAGCTATAAAATTAACTCAAACAAATAATTAGGCTTCCTCTACTCAAAGGATAAACAGGCTGAGAAGGAAATTAGGGAAATGACACCCTTCATAATAGTAACAAATAATAAAAAAATAACTTCATGTGACTAACCAAACAAGCAAAAGATCTGTATGACAAGAACTTCACATCTCTGAAGAAAGAAATCAAAGAGGATCACAGAAGATGGAAAGATCTCCCATGTTCATAGATTGACAGGATTAATATAGTACAAACTTTGCATATGTTTTAACTTTGCATAGTGAGATTATGAATTTAAAGAAAGCTGCTCTGCTGATCTTTGATGCTGCAGATAATCCTGATAAAAATTATCCCTGGCTTGAAGTCAGTATTTCCATTTTGGTCAAACCTCAAGAATGGCATATATAGCTTGATCATGCTAACCTTTTTTGTCCTGGGAATAGTTTTATTCCTGCCCATTATGTTAAAACTTGTCTCTAACAATATCAACATGTTGGCAGCCAAAGTATATTACTTGAAACTGAAAATGGACCCCCAGACAGAGTTATTAATTTAACAGGCTGGCAAGCCAAGGACAGGTAAGATTCTGCACAGAATGTTACCAACCTAACACAGAAGTACATTGCTTTTGATAATGCATATTCCATGAAGGGTAAGAAAGATATTCTTGTCAGAAATACCCAAGACAGGCTCAGTCTGGTTTATACAATAAACGGGGGAGATATGGAAGATTTTTGGGTTTTCCTGGCAGGAATCTGACATTTGGCCAAATACAAGGAAATGAACTTCAGGCAGGAATCTGACATTAGGCTAGAACAAAGAAGAAATTTCAGGCAGGAATCTAAATCTTAGGCTAAAACAAAGAAATAATTTCAGGCAGGAATCTAAATCTTATCTAGAACAAAGAAGTAGGCATCAGGTGTGAAAATGACTTTGGGCTAGGACAGGGAAGTAGACTCAGATATTTTGGTCATCCTGATAAGCCCTTAGAAATAGTGATCATGGGAGTGATCATAGGACTTTGTTTATTATCTTGCTTCTTCCTTGACTATTTGCATCTGTTGCATTGCTAGTTCCTTATCCTAGAACTGACCTTAATACTTACATGTAATTTAAATAACATAAAAGCAAAGAAGGTGGAGGAGGGATGGGATAGGGAGTTAATGGGGAGAAAAGGGGATAACATCTGAAATGTAAATAAATATAATATTGAATAAATATGGGGTACAGAGCTAAACAAATGATTCTCATCTGAGTAATACTGAATGTCTGAGAGGCACATAAAGAAATGTTCAACATCCTTGGTCATCATGGAAGTACAAATCAAACAACCCTGAGATTACACCTCACACCAGTCAGAATGGCTAAGATCAAAATTTCAGGTGACAGCATACGCTGGCAAGGATGTGGAGAAAAAGGAACACTCCTCCATTGTTGGTGGGATTGCAAGCTGCTACAACCACTCTGGAAATCAGTCTGGTGGTTCCTCAGAAGGTGATTCTTCATAAGTACTCATTCGACTAGAGATGATTTGGAGGTGGGGGCCCTATGAGGACTAAATAAATGTGCTCCAGAGCATAGCATATCCAGTGATTTTTTTACTTGTCATTAGACCCTAACTCTTAATAATGCTACAGTGAGAACTAAGCTTCTAGGCTACAAACACTTTAAAGTCACCCTCAAATTGCAGTGTGGCAATAGCTTATAAAGCAATACTCAATATGTTTTCTAATTTGTGGTTCAAGAGTTCATGAGAATTCTTAAGCATTTTCCCTAAATGTGAAGAACCATTAAAATACTTAAGGCATCATTTTCTTGTTTACTCATGGAGAATGTAATGACAAACATCCACAAATCATTGATTTTATTTTCAGTTCTTAAAGTGTTCAGCCTAGTCAGTATAACATCTTAATGAGCCAAAATTTATTTTAACAAATTGTAATATCAAATAGGAGCTTAGCTGAAATTTTCCTACCTTTCTTCATTTGTCATTATCCTTATCAAGGACATGCTACAAATTTCCCTTATGCCATTACTGTTAAGAAAGGAGACATTGCTTCATTATCAAATGAAAAATGAAACCAGAAATAAGATATATTTGTTCCAAATGATGTGAGTCTTTTATATAAGTTATCACTGACAGATCCTGAAAAATCTTAGTTTAAATAACAAGCATAATTCTTACTTTTACTGATATATTATTTATGTCATATTTGTACCTACCATATTCAGAGTGACAATGACCTATATATAAAACAAGAATAGTATTATTTTTAAATGATTTATTCTATCCTGTTCATAATTATTATTTTATTTTTTAAAAGGTAGTAATTTGTTACAGTTACTTAAATGAAATTATAGCTGAAAACCCATTTGAGTTTAAGTAATGAATTCTAGATTTACATTAGTTCTTTGAAGTGTTCATTGTGAATAAGCTTAGAAAATGATACCCCAAAGTTTTCATTGTGGTCTTTGAACTAAAGCCAACTAGAAAACCTGGAAGAAATCATTTTCTTGGCCTCCTAGTATACTATTTACCACTTTATTTTATCCCAAGCAAGTTTTGAAAATAAAATTCCTCATCTTCAAGAAAAATTACAGAGGATATATAATCTTTCCTCAAAACAAGCCCCACTCCTTTCCCTTTATTTCTTGAAGACTCTCATTTCAGATGCATATTGCCCAAATTCAGAAGCAATGATGAATGGATTACTAGATGAAAGCCAAATTTTCTGAGTGGTTCTAAGCAATTCATTTGTCTGTTTGTTGTCCTAAAATACCAACATAGACAAGGTTATCAATCTGGATTTGGTTATTGGCTGAGATTTTCTTTTTTTCTTCTTTTTTCCTGTAAATCATAGATATAAAGATATATTCATGCCGGGTGGTGGTGGTGCACGCCTTTAATCCCAGCACTTGGGAGGCAGAGGCAGGCAGATTTCTGAGTTCGAGGCCAGCATGGTCTACAGAGTAAGTTCCAGGACAGCCAGGGCTACACAGAGAAACCCTGTCTCAAAAAGTCAAAAAAAAAAAAAAGATATATTCATCTTGACCCATGAATAATTGGTTTTTGCTTTACTTGTTTTTAGACAGGGCCTCTCAATATTGCCTGGATCTCACTATATAGATTAATCTGGCTTCTAACTCAGAGATCTGGTCACCTCTGCCACTGGAGTACTGAAATTAAAAATGTGCATTGCCATCAGTCTCTCTCTCTCTCTCTCTCTCTCTCTCTCTCTCTCTCTCTCTCTCTGTATGTGTGTGTGTGTGTGTATAGAAAAGATAGAGGTGCTGACAAGTCTATATTGCCCTCCTGAATACTGCTTAACAAACTCATGAAATTCTATATAAAGGGTTTTGTTTTATAGACATTTAAAATTTGTTGAAATGTCAGTATTCTTTATAGAAGGCACAATGATGAGTTACATGAAGATAAAATATAAATTCAAAATAATGTAATAAAGATCCTATTTAGAAATACTTTATACAGACTTGATACCCCAGCATAGGTGGTGGGTTGGGAATGGGAATGTGGGTGGGGAAGCACCCTTGTGGAGGCAGGGGGAGGGGTGTAATGGGAGGTTCTTGGAGAGAAAACTCGGAAGGGAGATAAAATTTTAAATTTAACAAAATAACCAATAAAAAATTTTAAAAATAGAAATGCTTTATACATTTTCTTTTATTTTGCTTTTTTATCCTTCATTTTAATGTATGACTTAATAGGAAGACAGGTCTCAATTAGGATGAACATTTGCCTACTTTGTCCAGATCGTATTAGTACTAATATCTGATACCAGCTATATTTTCTGTGCAATTGGTAAATGTTCAATTTATAACCTCTGCCCTATACTGTTTCTTTTCTGAATATTAATCTGACATCACTTCCATTTGGTTAAAGTAGTGTCTTTCATTTGCTAAAAATTGCTCAGTCAGGTCAAGGATACAGTCATTACATGTAGGAACCTGAATTCTCTCTCAGGTTTAGATGCATACAAACCCCAGTGCCTTCCTTTATTTTCTATCTGCAAAACTTTCCTGGGTTATTATCGGAATTGCTTTTTTACTTCCTATCCCCAAGAATGGTTTCTACTTGTAAAGGGATCAGAGTTAAATATGATTATTTAAGGCACATTGTTTTTGTATCATTTCACATCTTACTTGACACATTTCAATTATTTTTTTTTAAATCTCACATCTTTCCTGCATCTCAAACTTCAGTGTATCCAACTGATAAAAGTAAAAGGAGATCTTTATTGATTTTTAAAACACAAAACATCAGAATAAATGGATTTACTTTAAACTATTCACTTTACTAATAACATGTTAGAGCAGATGTGATGAGCAGCTTGATGTGAATTTTGGCAAATTAAATGGTAAAATCTTTTTA
Organism: Rhabdomys pumilio; assembly: GCA_030674055.1. Classification (NCBI taxonomy): domain Eukaryota; kingdom Metazoa; phylum Chordata; class Mammalia; order Rodentia; family Muridae; genus Rhabdomys; species Rhabdomys pumilio. Next base: position 87,642,006 of record JANHMN010000005.1, read on the forward strand.
AGTGGAGCTCTGATCTCCATTCATCAGCTCACCTTACTGAACTCCATGCTTGTCTGTTCAAATTGGGGAGCAGAGGAGACATTAGGGAAAAAAATCAATAGCTGTTACAGACCACAAAGCACTTGGTTCCTTATTTACAGCAAAGTGAAAAATCTACTGCAGGAATAGAAGAGGGTTGCAAGATATGTTTCAGTTTGATATAAACCCCTAGAAAATACCTGAGAAAACTATTAACTAGGTTAATATGAAATAAGCATCTATTGGGCAATGTCTAGGAAAAGTTCATAAATTGGAACTGGGTTAACAAAAATGGTCCCAACCCCTAAAGATCTAATGAGCTTCTGGGAGATTAGTCACACTAGTAGGCAGATAAATACATTGAGGAAACTTGTAATGAAATTAGCATCCTTTGTACTCAGGCTGCATTTAGCTAAGCCTTTAAGTTATACTCATCGGAGAAATAAATAGAAGAGGAAACATGCAAAACCACATTAAAAAAAGAAGTCATTAAATCAATGGAAAAATAAAAGTGAAAAAGTTTTTTTTTTTTAAGTGAGGTCTATTTCTGACATACTGTAATAGAACTTTACCCTAAAGCTTCATGTTTAGTATTTTCTTCTGACTAACAAGAGAATCACCTTGACCTTATTCCCAAACTACTGAGATCGAAAAATGTGAAATCGACCTGTGAATCTCCATTATTTCATTATTGTTGGGAGGCATGGAAATGTCACTGTTCTTAATGCCTGAACCCTAGCACAAGAGCTTTTCTCTTTGGTAGAGTAGCCAGTCTCAAATTTTAGCTTGCAAAAGGGCACCTAAATTTCTTGGAACTGGACAGGTAGCTCAGTGGCTAAGAGAACCAACTCTCTTGTCCAGAAAAACCAATGTTTTCCAGCACTGATATGGTGGCTCAAAACCATCAGAAAATCATAATTCCCTCTTGACTTGCTCAGACACTGCATGATTGTAGTGCACAAATATACATGCAAGCAAAAATACCCCATACATACAAAACAAAAAAGAAATCTAAATTGGAAGCACCAGACCTCCTATCTTTCAGATTAAAATGTCTTTTGATTTACCAGTTCTTCTAAGTTTAGGAAGCTTTGAGAATGATACCTTCTGAATTTAACTGTGGTCAGGAGCTGCTGTATTTTTTTCTTAACCTGAGAATTTCTAATGTTTATATTGAGAGACTTTTTTATACTTGTATTGACAAGCATGGTAAGAAATATTGATGACTGTGGTTCTTTCTTGTGAGGCACTTTTTAAAGTATTGATTTAGTTAGTATTGATTGTATTTGAAAAGAAATACCCTACTTTTACTCAAAAGGATTACACAGTTTCATTTAACTCCATATTATAAACCACTGAATTTACTCTCGGTTGTTTTACTGGTCTTTGCCATTTTGACTGGGGTAAGACAAAATCTCAAAGTTGTTTTCATTAACATTTCCATAATTGCTAGTGATAATGAATGTTTTTCAAGATATCAATTAGCCGTTTTTCTTTTTTGTTGATTATTTTATTTATTTATATTTCAAATGTTATCTCCTTTCTTAGTTTCCCCTCAACAAACCCCCTATCCTTTTGCCCCTCCCCCAGCTCTATGAGAGTGCTTCCCTACCCACCTACCCACTCCCACCTCACCACCTGAGCATTTCCCTACACTGGGGCATCAAGCCTTCATAGGACCAAGGGCCTCCTCTCCCATTGATGCCAGATAAGGCCATCCTCTGCTACATATGCAGCTGGAGCCATGGTTCTCTCCATGTGTACTCTTTGGTTGGTGGTTTAGTCCCTGGGAACTTGGGGGAGGTGTTCTGGTTGGTTGATATTGTTATTCTTCCTGTGAGGTTGCAAATCCCTTCAGCTCCTTTAATCCTTCCTCTAACACCCCCACTGGGGTCCCCATGCACTGTCCTATGGTTGGCTATGAGCATCCATATCTGTATTGGTCAGGCTCTGGCATACCCTCTTAGGAGACAACTGTATCAGCCTCCTGTAAGCAAGCACTTCTTGTCATCAGAAATAGTGTCTGGGTTTGGTATCTGCATATGGGATAGGATCCCCAGGTGGGGCAGTCTCTGGATGGCCTTTCCTTCAGTCTCTGCTCCACTCTTTGTCCTTGTATTTCCTTTAGACAGGAACAATTCTGAGTTAAAATATTAGAGATTGATCCCTCAACCAGGGGCCTTGCCTAACCTCTGGATATGGTCTGTACAGTTTCTCTCTTCTCTTTGTTGGGCATTTCAGCTAATGTCATCCTCATTGGGTCCTAGGAGCCTCTTGCTTTCCTGGCATCTTGAACTTTCTGGTGGATACCTTCATTTCTCCATTCCCCATTGCTGTACACCTCTATTCAATTTCCTGACCCTCTATACCTCTCCCCCATTTCCTCCCATACCTGAACCTGCTCCCCCTTTTCTCCTCTTCCTCTTCCTCCCAAGTCCTTCCCACCCTCTTCCTTCCATGATTATTTTGTTCACCTTTCTAAGTAGGAATGAAGTATTCAGACCTTTATCTTCCTTCTTTTTGAGCTACATATGGTCTGTGAGTTGTATCTTGGGTATTCTGAGCTTTTTTCCTAATATCCACTTACCAGTGAGTACATACCATGTGTGTTCTTTTGTGACTGGTTTACCTGACTCAGGATGATATTTCTAGTTTCATCTATTTGCCTGTGAATTTCACAAAGTCATTTTGTAATAGCTGAGTATTATTCCATGTTGTAAATGTACCACATTTTATGTATGAATTCTTCTGTTTAGGGACATCTTGGTTGATGGAAAGATCTCCCATATTCATGGATTAGCAGGATTAATATAGTAAAAACGGCCATTTTGCCAAAAGCAATCTACAGATTCAGTGCAATTCCCATCAAAATTCCAACACAATTCTTCATAGAGTTAGAAAGAACAATTCTCAAATTCATTTGGAATAATAACAACAACAACAAAATACAAGAGAGCAGAAACTATTCTCAACAATAAAAGAACTTCTAGGGGAATTACCCTTTCTGTCCTCAAGCTATACTATAGAGTAATAGTGATTAAAAACTGCATGGTATTGGTACAGAGACAGGCACATAGATCAATGGAATAGAATTGAGGACCCAGAAAGAAACCCACACACCTATGGTCACTTGATCTTTGACAAAGGAGCTGAAACCATCCAGTGGAAAATAGACAGCATTTTTAGCAAATGGTGCTGGTTCAACTGGCAGCATGTAGAAGAATGTGAATCAATCAATTCTTATCTCCTTGTACAAAGCTCAAGTTCAAGTGGATCAAGGACCTCCGCATAAAACCAGGTACACTGAATCTAATAGAAGGGAAAGTGGGGAAGAGCCTTGAACACATGGGCATAGGAGAAAATTTACTGAACAGAACACCAACAGATCAGGCTCTGAGATCAACTATTCACAAATGGAACTTCATGAAATTGCAAAACTTCTGTAAAGCAAAGGACACTGTCAATAGGACAAAATGGCAACCAACAGTTTGGGAAAAGATCCTTACCAATACTACATCTGATAAAGAGCTAATATCCAATATATACAAAGAACTCAAGAAGTTAGACTCCATAGAACCAAATAACCCTATGATAAATGGAGTACAGAGCTAAACAAAGAATTCTCAACTGAGGATTACCGAATGGCTGAGAAGCACATAAAGAATTGTTCAAAATCCTTAGTCATCAGGGAAATGCAAATCAAAATGACCCACCTCACACCAATCAGAATGGTTAAGATCAAAAACTCAGGTGACAGCAGATGCTGGTGAGAATGTAGAGAAAGAGGAACACTCCTCTATTGCTGGTGGGATTGCAAGCTTACACAACCACTCTGGAAATCAATCTGGTGGTTCCTCAGAAAATTGGACATAGCATTACCTGAGGACCCAGCTATACTACTCCTGGGCATATAACCCAAAGATGCTTCAACATATAATAAGGACACATGCTTCACTATTATGTTCATAGCAGCCTTATTTACAACAGTCTGAAGTTGGAAACAACCCAGATGTTCCAATTTTATTTCTTATTTTAAGAACTCTATGTCTAGGTCCCAGCCCCATTTCTCTCTCTCTCTCTTTTTTTAACCTTTGATGAGTTTTATTAGGGTTACATAGGAATACTGGTGAGGAGTTACAGGAGCAGAAATGACTCAAAAGCAATTTTGTCATCAAATCACACCACATCACATTCAAGAGCTCATAAATGCAGGGAACATGAAGCACACTGCACAGCTTGCTGGCAGCTCAGCAGGTTGGACAGAGTGTCCTTTCCAAGAGACTTAGGTGATCTAAACTTATTCCAAGTAGCTGGGCTGGTTTTTTATTCTTCTTGGCAGCTGTTCTGGTATAAGTCATTTATGTAGCTGGTTTTCCTGAGAGTCTTCTTTGCAGCTTGATTTGTATGAAAGCGACTCTGAGCAGATTGACTTGGAAGAAAGGGCCTAGACAATCTGGTCAATATCATAACTTGAAGTTACTTTGAATTTTTTACCTTCCTACTGGAGTGGAGTTCCTGCTGGATGGAATGCTTTAACATCAGAGGAGACTGTTAACCAATAAATGCAAAACTGGGAGGAGGATTTTCTGAGGTGTCTTATCTAAATGTGCTTTAGAAAGGATGGACAAAACTTAAGTTATTAATCTAAAGACTATGCAAAGAGCACGAGACTAATTCTGAGAGAGCTTTCCTCTTGTATAACCATGCAATGCCACTAATTGATGAATTGAAATCAATTATTGTAGTGATGATGCCAAAGTTATTGATCTGTGTTTTCATCTAAGATATGTTCTCTAGATTCTTAGTGCTTTTAAAATATATGAATGAAATATAAAGTATATCTATTGGTTGCTATCCTCAGTAAGGTATCATTTAAAAAATAAACTGTTGCTAGTTGTTTTAAAAGTGTATACAAATGATCTTAACAACTGTTATTTGCAGTAACTTCAAACTGGAGGCTGCCATAATTCCTACAATAATGAAACATTTAAAATTAAGCATATAAGAATGTGTTACATAGGCATCATGTATAGTTGATCATCTGTAAATAAACACAAAATTAGCATGCAGTAAAATGAACCATTCAATAAACCCCCAATTATGATTGTTGAAAAAGAAAATCCAAATGCTTCAAAACAGCTTATGCTCCACAATATACCATGTTCTTGAAAAGAAACCACAGCAGTAATGCAAAATGGATAATGAATTGATAGCCTCAAAAAGGAGAGTGAACGTGAGAGCTCAATTGTTATGACTGTAAAACCAGGAGCAGGCAGGAGAAAGCTCCTTTCGAATCATTGGTAAGGATAGTCTAAATGACTCCCCAACCTATGCAGTTTATTGACAGAGCTGGTGGTTTCATCTCATGTTTTTGTGATAAGCCCATATTGTGAAGATTCAACAAATTATTGACAAATGACTCAGATGATTCGAGCTAAATCTATCCTGAAAACTACCTGTGGTCTAGGTGCAATGGTTATTGACCATATCATACAAATTTCCAGAGGAAGGAAGCAATTATGCACTCCAAACCACCTACAGTGTATATGGACTATGACAGTTAACAGTGTGACAAGATATGAATAAAGGTGTAAGAAGTGGCACTAACTCATCAGTGGCTACCTACAACTGTTTAACTAGACTTAAGTCCAATCCAAGGAGGGAAATCATACTTGGTACTAGAATCCTAGCTAGCTTCCTGAAGTAAGAGACTTTATGAACCTTTTAAAGCTTATCTACTTCTACTACTTTGCTAGAGTATCATAATTCCTTATGAGGTTATAAATCTTATCTTTCTACCCACGGATATGTGTAGTGTTGTGCTAGGAAGCATTTGTGAACCCCAAAAGACCACAAAGGAGATGTTTTTGATGTAATCACATTAGGGTCTCTTTTTTACAAGTTGTGTAGCTTGAGAACTCCTCCAACTTAACCCGACACAGCAGGGTGGGAAAGCAGAGCCACCTCAATTTATCGGCAGGATAAGAATTTATAGGGAATGAGAGTAAGTGGGGGGGGGGGTCGTTGTTCAGCCTGGCAAGTATCTAATAGAATGACTATTGTAAGATTAGTGTTCTAAAGCAAGACAGTGAACCATCACAAACAATCTGAAAGATCTGAAACAATCAGACTAGTCTTTGGTTAACTGTTACCAGGAAGTAGCTAGGGAGTAACTCTGGCCAAGGACAAGCCATGAGGTCCTTCACTGGTATCTGCTTGCAGCCTGTGATTAAATGGCTAACATCACATGTAACTTCCATGTGCTGCTGGAAAGAACATTTACTCATTGGTATTAGAGTGGATTATTCTATACAATTCTGCTCAATCGACTTGATAAATGATGTTATTTAATTCTAATAGTTTTCTTTATTTTATTTTTTGTTCAGATGACCCATCTGTTGGAAAAAAATGGAATATTTAAATGACTGTTAATTGGTTAATGTTAAACTCTGTAATTAAATCAAGCAGTATATATACATTTATAATAATTATCTATTCTTTACTAACTCTTCCTTTGGTTAGAAAAAAATGTGTATTGTTTTAGTTCTTTTGGTTAGTTTTAACTTTAAATTTATGTTGTTAGATATTAGGATAGAGATACCTGTTTGCTTTCTGATCCCTTTTTATTGGAGTACTTTTGTTCACTCTTCTACTCTAAGGTGGTGACTATTTAAGTCTAAGATGTTTTTCTTGTAGATAACAGGTGGATGGATTTTATTCTTAATCCATTTAGTCAAGTTGTATCTTTCAATTGGAAAACCGAAGTCATTCATAATTAAAGTTATTATTGAAGAATGTGTGTGTGTGTGTGTGTGTGTGTGTGTGTGTGTGTGTGTGTGTGTCTGTGTGGTGTGTTTGGTAATTGTGTTTACTTTTGATAGTGTTGTTTGTTTCTCCTTGGTACTTTATGGTTTAATAATTATGTTCTCACATTTCTTTCTATAGTCTCTTGACTATGCTTCTTCCTCTCTTCAAATTTTATATATATATATATATATATATATATATATATATATATATAATTTGATATACATATATGTATATATAATTTGATATACATATATGTATATATAATTTGATATACATATATGTATATATAATTTGATATACATATATGTATATATATAATTTGATATACATATATGTATATATGTATATATATAATTTGATATACATATATGTATATAATTTTAGGTTGGGCTTGATGGATAAAATTTTTTAGGCTGTTTATGTCATGAGAAGTTTTTTTGTTCTCCTTCAATATGGCAAATAGCAAATAGTTCCACTGGATATATTATTCTAGGTTCACTGTATATTATTTCAGGTTCATTGTTATGGTCTTTTAGATCAGAAAATGCATTGTTCCAAGCTCTCCAGGACTTCCAAGTCTCCAATGATAAATTAACTGTTTTCCTTAAAATGTGATTTGTGGGGTTTTTGTTTGTTTGTTTGTTCATCTTTGTTTTTTTTTTTTGTTTTCTCTTTCAGGTTTAAATCAACTTTCTTTGTTCTGTGTACTCAATGCTTTATCTAAATATAATGTGGGGATTTTCTTTTCTGCTGTCATCTCTTTGATGTCCTGTGTGCTTCCTGTATCTGTATGCATATATCTTTTCTTAGTTTGGGCAAATTTTATTCTATGATACAGTTAAAGATCTGGTTAGTGTCATTAACATTTTATACTTCTTTCTCATCTGTGCTTATAATTGAAAGATTTTGTTGTTTTACGATACCCCCTCCATTTTTTTTACGTTTCTTTCCAGTGTATACTAGATGTGGGACAGGGGCTACATTTGAGGATTGGTGAGGGTCTGTGGAGAAGAGCATCAAGCATACTCATCAGGTTAAACCCTGGGAGAAAGATGTGCTGAATCTTGTTGGATGGAGATATTGAATGTGGCTCCCAGAAGCTTTTGATGGCCTAATAGATAAAAGGTTATAATTTACTACCATACCATGACATGGGCATCTCAGAGTAAAAGGTAAAACTTTTTTTACTTTGTGACTTTTTCTGTTCTCCCATCCATGACATTAAATTGTGTTACTTCTGTTCCTTATAACTCTGCTTAGATTCTGTATCCACCAATTTACCCTGAATGTCCACATGTTCTTTTGTTATAGAAATAGACTTTCTGTGTTCAACCTCAACAGCTGGCAAACAAACCTCTCTACAGTCTGAAACTTTATTTTCTGTATGTGTTACTGTCATCAAGAAATGCTTTTTAGGAGAGAAAGTTGCCTCCTACACAGACACTATTTGTTCTGGCTTCTCCCCCAAGTATGGGAATTGTTGGGAGGATATTGTAATGTTTACTGGAAGCTGTGACTGGAACTTGGCTTGTGCCCTTAGGGACCTGATACTTACATGGACAGTAGCATGGACACTATAGAAGTGAGATACCATGGCAGAATATTCTGTAATCACAAGAGAACATTTTCCCTAATTTTTAAGCATCATGTGATAGGTGAAGGGAAAAACAAACTGTCTTATATTGAATTGTCCTCATGTATCTCTATATTGATACTTTCTAACTGAATTGACTTCAGGTTTGGGCTGATGTTGTTCTTATGCAGTTTAATCATAGCGATTTGGGCTTTATAACAATATATAGAATGACAAAAGAGTCTTTATTTGTAAGTAAGACCTGCGATGTATATGAAGACCTCCAGAGACTACTGTAAATGCTTAGGAACAATGTTGCATGCATACTTGTCAAAGCAGAGTTGCAGAAATCTAGCATTATAGATGCATCTTTAGTTTTCAGAAAACAAAGCATGGTCTTCAGTTATTTTACTGTTTAGAGGCAACCTGTACTAACATATTTTGGAACAATTATGACATTTGTAGAAGATTTGATAAGAGTGTTCACATGTTTTATGTTTTAAATCACACAATGAAGTGGAGTTATTGTATTCATTTTCTGCCTTTTGTAATAACAATTAGAGGTTCAGCAAATATAAGAAAGTTTCCAAGACAACCTTGCTAGTAAGTGTCAAAGCAAGCACAAAATACTTATTCCAACTCGTAGGTTTATTTTTTCTCACAACAGTGTTATTATCAGAACAGATGAGAAAAATGTCCCATTATTTTGAGCAAGAGGCTTGCACAGAATGTACTGGAATCTTGTTCATACAGGCATTTGTTGATAGTCTCTCAAGTGAGTTAATTCAAAGCAATGTTTCTCAAGTTGTGATTCTGTAGGCATCAGTAGCATCAAAAAAAAAAGCAACAGTAGCCCCTGGAGCTTATTAGAAATGTAGCATTAGTCCTTCCCCAGGCCTTATGAATTGCTAAGTATTCTGTTCATTGAGTTTTACAGAGGATTAAGCAAATCATCTAATGCTATAGGCTTGTTAATTCTCTCCTTTCTTTTTATCCAATTGTAACAGGGCCTCAGACCTTAGGAGGCCCCAAGACTTTAGTGTAACTGAATCCATGGATGAAGTACCATTCAGTCTATAAAATTTAGCATATAGACAGAACTCCCTAACAAAACTAAAACAAAGACTTAGTCCATATATTTCTGAGAAAGTCTCACAATATACTAACCTTGCCTTTTGGCTTTTATAGTTCTGCTTCTGGCTGTTCTTGACAACTGAAGCATTTCAACTCAGGACAGGGTTTTCATACTTGTAGACTTGTCTTGAGAAAGGCTTGGGACTACACTGGGATCCCAATCACCCTTCAGCTAAGCAGGGCTAACTGGATTTAAAGACTGAAACAACAAGCACAAGGTCCTCATCAGGTTCTCTGTGTATATGTTTTAGCTGTTAGCTTGGTGTTCTTGTGAAACTTATAATAGTGGGAGTAGATGTATCTCTGATTATATTCCCTGCCTCTGAGACTCTTCCTTCTACTGTATTACCTTGTCTAACCTCAGTATGAGGGCTTTTACTTTGTCTTACTATATCTTGTTTTGTCCTAATTGACTCATCTTTTTTCTGAAAAGAAAAATGGAGTGAGGGCAGATCAAGGGAAGAGGGGGTATGTGGGAGTTAGGAGGAGTGAGTGAAGGTGAAACTGTGGTTGAACTATATTATATGAGAGAAGAATCTATTTTCATTAAAAAAAATAAAAGATGTTTGAAGAGAGATGATGATGTTCTGTGAGACTGCTGGGGACTTCAGCTTCAGTTCTCATGGCTAAGAAATAAAAGCAACCTAGTGCAGTGCAAACACACACACACACACACACACACACACACACACACACCTACACAAAGAGAGAGAGAAACTTCTAAATTTTTACTTCCTGATGGCATCTGAGACTAGTTCTAACCCTTTAGTTACCTTTCTAAAACTTAGACTGTTGTTTAAAACCAACAATTTCAACAAATCAATCGATACATTCCAATAATATTTAAAAAAAAAGAAAAGCAGTGAGTAAGTTTTAAAGTAGACAACATCCTTGTCAAGAAATAGACCCGAACATTACCTCTAGAAGAGAGCTACTGAACAGTGTAAGTCAGAGGTCTTGTCAAATGGAAGCTGTAGCATATTTTCTAGTCCAGCTTCTAGTAAGTCTATAAATGGAAAACTTGAGAGTACTTTCTGTGTTTGGATAAATTTACAGCAGATCATAAAACAACATTCAAGAGTTGTTTGCTCTTCAGGGACTCTGATTTGCAGGGCACATATGTTGAGGACCGAGCTGCTGTTCTGGTCAAGGGGTCAGAGTCGCGAAGAATGGAGACAAGGCAGAGGTTCTGGAGTCAAGTCTCAAGTCTCCTTTATTGTCTCTCTTCTATTGGCGCATATTCACTCTTGCTCATTCCTCTTAACCCTATTTACTCATATACCTCTTAACTCTATTGACTGTATATTTTCCTCTAAACTCTATTGACTGTATATATTTTCCTCTTAACTCATATTGCTCTTAACTGTATTGACTGTATATATATTCCTACAAGGAAATCCTGGGTATTTATAAGCACACGCAGGAGAACACAGGTGAAAAGATTTTACCAAGTGCACTATGCAGCTGGGCTCACTAAACAGCAAAACAAGCTATGTGGGATAAACAAGATATTTGTTAGAGTATGCTCAGCTGTTGTAGGCTGCTGAAAAACCAAGTCTCTATCAGGGTAAATGATTCCAGATGGCTGCAAAGATAACTGCTTTCTAGCCGCTTTCTGCTTAAAGTCGGCTCCCTACACACATCTGTGTGTTTTTCAGTTATCCACTCATTTCAGTAGTAGTCACAATAAACCTGATAGCACCAATCAAAAGCTCCTGTACTTACAAAACACCTGGATCATCATTTTGTATATCTAAATGATTTAAAAAAAAAAAACAGAAATATCATGTTCCTGAACAGCAATGAAAGCCCATTGACTGTTTACTATGGTTACTTTTTAATAATTGTTCAAGTCTAGCTCCCCTGAGAATAATAACCTAGGCTGTTTATGAAACTCATACAGGATCCTAACAATTGTTCATTGTTTCCAAAGCTGAAGAGGAGTCATTTAATTAGTAAGTTATTTATGGTAGTATAGGCCTTTCTATTTTGTTTATCTTCACAAAAATTAAAGCTGTGCACTTTTTCATTTCCAAGAGTCTGTGTTGCAGTATAATTTGCACAACAACTTTCTGAACTTGATGTCACTGTTAACAGAATTAAGGTCTCAGTCTTTGACAAAATATCTCCTAGTTCATAAACAGTATATGCCAGGATATCAGAGGTGGACCAATATCAAGATATTCTGCTGACCAACTAGCTGTAATTTTTTCTATTTATTGGATATTTTACTTACATTTCAGATGCCATCCCCTTTCCCCATTCCCCCTCCCTAAAAACTCCTATCCCATGCCCCCTTTCCTTTTTGCTTTTATACATTTTTTAAACTGTTAATCAAAGGCTTTATAAGTTTGGTAATGCTCAATCAGAAGTGTAACCCAATACCCAACCTGGATATATAATCTATCTTTGACTGGTGGAGACACGTGAACATCTGTCTCCATTCCCTCCCCTCTCTGTCTCACTCTTCCTCTCTCATCACCTAGCTTCTCCTTTCCTTCTTCTTCTCCTCTCCTTACTCCTTCTCTTCTTCTCGGTACTTCTTCCCCCTTAGCTCCTCCTACATATCACCCTTCCTGTTTAAAAAAAAACTTTTCTCTCATAATACAATAAGAGCATAATTATGCCAATTAGTACCAGTGAGGTACAAGATAGTCCTAATACCCAGTCCATCATTTTGTTGACTAATCAGAACCTCTGTCAACTCTCCTAACTAAAACACTTAGTTTTGAACCTGGCTTTTTTCCCCTTTGGCTTTAGAATGAATGTCAGCTAAAAACCATCCACTCCGATCTTTTCTCTCAAAGTAAATAGTCAGAATTGACTATGAGACTATAGGTTTTCAACCCCGTCAGAAATCCAGACTGACTTAGTTAACTGAAATTATGAGAAGCATTAAGCATAGCTTCTAAAACTTAGCCAATTTATAGAGACCACTTAACACCTGGACAGCCCCTATACTACTGAACGTTGGAGCATCAAATCTTCAGCCTTCTGGCCCAGAATCATCTGACAGACCTTAGTGGTGCAGAATTATTAAGGGCTGATTACTCTGTCTAGGCAGATATAATCAGTTGACTATTCTGCAAGTGTGTCCTTTTCTGGACAGTAATTTGTCTGTAGATGGAAAGAGGCAATTCTTGCCTAGTGGCTGTCTCCCTGCCACTGGAGTAACTCCAAAGATGCTCAGTTTCTTCTTAGAATCCAAGACAGGAAGCTGACAGGAGTAGACAGGTCTCTAATCAAAATGAACATTAATATAGAAATGTTTGTAACGTCAGTTCTATGGACTTCTGACATTTTGAAAACCAACAATCGATGTAAGGTATCCTGGACTGATGTCTGTTAACTCCTCTCAGCTATTTCTAAATAAAACATAGAGTTAGGAATACAAGGCTTAGACCCAGTGCTTCTTTAACTTTTTTAACTGATCTGAGATGGTTAGCCTGTGAGTTAAGGGACTATAGCAAATTCATGGCTTGGAGTTTATTGTTAGGGTGTTCTCTATGTTTTATTTAACTAGCTGTAATTTTAAGAATTCGTTTGACCTCACAGTTTTTGGAGATTGACTAGAATCAACAATTAATTTTATTCAAAAGATGTAGGGAAATACTTGAAAGGGATTTGAATTGTAGAGTTTCCATACATTTTCTGTAGAGTTGAACAATATCACATTTCCTACACAGTAGTGTGAGTGTGTTTGTTAATCAGGAAATTCTTCTGCCCTCAGTGTCTAGACATTTTATTTGAGTTACATACTTGAGCATGATTGGATAAATCATTGACCATGTGATTGAGCTCAACCTAAAATCCTCTCCCTTCCCTAAACGTCCAGAGTTCTGAAGTTCTAAACCCTACCAAAATGACCAATCACTATCCTGATATTAGCTAGGTACAAACCAGAAGCATCTCAGTATAATAGAAAACCAAATTTTCACTCATAACATTCAATAGAATTTTATCTCTATACCTATAGATATGAGGTAAAGAAAACACATGCTCTTGCTGTTATGTAGTTAGCTTTTTAAAGGTATGTGCATAAATATTACAGGGGATAATTGGGTTCAAGTCAAAAAGCTTTAAGTTGAGGAGGATGAATTCCTTTTTAGACCTGGAGATCTTAACTCATATTATCATTTGACAAACTATCTTTGTGTGGCAACCACTGGTAGCAAATGTGAATATAAGCTTCCATTTGGCATTCTCCTTTCTCTTTCCTGTGTCTTTCATCTCTTACAGTATCTTCTAATTTGTTCATAAGATGTAGACTACTGGATCAGTTACTCCTATCTTGAAAAAAATCATCATCACTTTATTGAAAAACTTCTTCCAAACACAAAATGGTTTTATAGCTTTAAATGGAAATGATTCTCAATTTAAGTGAATGTTACTCAATTTTAGAAGCAGAGAAAAGAAACTCTCATGAAGATTTATTTATTTATTTATTTATTTATTTATTTATTTATATGGGTAGCCCTGGATGTTCTGGAAATCCCTCTGTAAACCAGGCTGGCTTTGAACTCTAACATTCTCTTGCCTCTGGCTCTTACGTGTTAGGATTAAAGATGTGTGTGCTACTACTACTACCACTTGGCAAGGAGATTTTATCTTAATGCAAATCAAACAAAAGAAGCAGATAAGCTAATTCTAGAGACTGATGCATGTCAAAAAAGAAAATCAAGGAGATACTTTGAAAAAAAATAAGAAAATGGGGCAAGGTAATCTAAATTAGGTAAGTAATAAAAGATTTGTTGGAATAGTTTGTTGATCAAAAATTGAGTAGAAATGAAAGAAATGGAAGAGTGATGCATGAGAAATAATGGAGTGAAGCATCTCTTCAAAACCCTCAGCTAACATACATATTGTGGTAGGGGATGACAATAAGAAACAGTCAGAGATCAGATTTTATAACAGTAGAATGATTAGATTTTATTCAAAGAAGGATGAGAACCTATTGAAGAATTCTAAGCATAATACAATGCATGTATTTTAAAGAACACTAGCACTTGATGTTTAATCCCACCTTTAATCCTTTAACACTTTAATCCCAGAACCTCAGTGGCAATGGCAAAGCAGTTTATGAGTTCAGGCTGGCACGGACTACAGAGCAAGTTGTAGGCAAGCTAGAGCTACACAGTAAGACTCTGTCTGGGGTGGGGAAAGAGAATACTAGCTGTTGTATAAGGTAGTGCAAATAGAATCAGGGCCACTAAGTGAGAAGTTATCGTATAAATTCAGGCAAGATAATATGATGACTTGGGTTAGGTTTTGGTTGACAAAATGGAGAGACTGCCCTGGTTAATGCAATACAATATATTGGTTTACTGAATGAGAACAATGTCTATGGTTTCTCTTAGAGTAGAAAATCAACTCTTTATGATGACAAAGACTAAAGTTTTGATTGTCATGTATGATGGACATATTTTTATACTGCTTCTTTTCATCATTTGCATTATAAGGTGCTCTATATTTGGTTGTCATATTGACTAATTAAAAACACTTAGAAAGTGTATCTTCAGTAGCTTGTGATATTTGTGGGTTTATATATTAAAAGAATTTTTGGACAGGTTAATTTAATGTTTATATTTTTTAAATATATGTGGTGTGTGTGTGATTAACATGTGTCTCTCTATGTGCAGATGTATGTGTGTTTGTATATGAGTATGTGTATATGAGTGTAGGTGCTCTGGGAAGCCAAAAAAGGATGTTGGATCCTGTAAAACTGGAGTAATAGGTGATTGTAAGCTGTTCGATGTGGGTGATGGGAACCAAACTTGGGTCCTCTGCAAGGGCAGAAAACAGTTTTTACTGCTGAACTATCTACTCTGCTTCCCTGGGGAGATTCTTGCTATGTATCCCATGCTGCCCTTGAGCTCTCAGTCTTCTTGCATCAACTTTCTATATGATGGGATTACAAATGTATATAATAAAATCTAATTTCTATACTAATTAAAATTAAAAACAAATTCTTAATAAAATTTCTACCAGAAATCTCCTAACCTGATAAACATACTCAGCAACATGGCTGATATAAAATTTATTCAAATAAATCAATAGCCTTTCTCTACTCAAAAGATAAACAGGCTGAGAAAGAAATTAGGGAAATGACACCCTTCACAATAGTCACAAATAATATAAAATACCTTTGTGTGACTCTAACCAAATAAGTGAAAGATCTGTATAACAAGAACTTTAAGTCTCTGAAGAAATATATCTCAAGACATCCTAGTGGGGCCACTGAACTCAGAGTGGCAGACACCATATCCCGAGACATCCTAGAGGAGCAACTGAACTCAGAGCAGTGAACACCATATCCTGTAGAGGCTCCTGTAGAGGAGCCACTACACTCATAGCATCAGACACCTAGCTGGTCTGTTCCTATGAAGACACCTTATCCTGAGACATCCTAGACGAGACACTGTACCCAGAGCAGCGGACACCTAGCTGGTGTGCTACCATTGAGGCACCATATCCTGAGACATCCTAGAGGAGCCACTGTACTCAGAGCAGCAGGAGCTCATGAATACAGGATCACAGAGACATCTGGACCCTGAGGAGTTCAGACACAAGCAAGATAACTGGAAAGGCAGGCTCCAGTCAGAGACAGTGAGTGCAGGTAGCAATAGAGTTAACCAGATGGCAAAAGGCAAGCACAAGAACATAAGCAACAGAAACCAAAGTTACTTGGCATCATCAAAACCCAATTCTCCCACCATAGCAAGCCCTGGACACCCCATCACACCGGAAAAGCAGGATTCAGAATTAAAATCACTTCTCATGACGATGATAGAGGACTTTATGAAGGACATAAATAACACTCTCAAAGAATTTGAGGAGAACACAGGTAGACAGGTAGAAGTCTTTAATGAGGAAACACAAAAATCCCTTAAAGAATTCCAAGAAAACACAACCAAACAGGTGAAGGAATTAAACAAAACCATCCAGGATCTAAAAATGGAAGCAGAAACAATAAAGAAATCACAAAGGGACACTTCTCTGGAGGTAGCAAACCTAGGAAAAAGATAAGGAGTCATAGACGCAAGTATTACCAACAGAATACAAGAGATAGAAGAGAGAATCTCATGTGCAGAAGATACCATGGAAAACATTGACACAACTGTCAAAGAAAATGCAAAATACAAAAAGCTACTAACCCAAAACATCCAGCATAAATGATTTTTACCTGCATGGACATCTTACACTGTTTTTAAAAAGCTAATATACATGCATCAATGGTGAAGTCTTTGTCTAACATGTGAGAAATTTTTGGTTGAATTCTTGGTAGGTATCTAAAACAAACAAACAAAAAACAAAGAAAACACTGGAATCCAGATCCATGCTTCTGCTTTCTCATTTTTCTATTCCCTGACTTCCCTTTTAAAGTCTCCAAGACCTTTACTCTTGATATAGTTTAGAAAGATAGTTGTACTATAGGCTGTATTACTCACACAGATAAGGAGGTGTTGCATTCTCACTGGAGACGTGCAATGACAACTGGCACATCTCCACATTTCTATCCTGATGTCATATACAAAACTACCTGCAGTACTCAACCTATATCAACTTTTGGCCAAGTTGATAAACTAGAGCTTCCTGTGAAGAGAGATTACGTTAACAAATACTTGTATCATGTTTGCCTGTGGGCATGTCTATAAAACATTTTTTGATTAATATTTTATAGAAAAGGAACTAGCCTACTATGGAAAGTGTCACTCGTTTGCAAGTGGTCCTAGGCTGTATAAGAAAGATAGTTGAATGTGATCTTAGAACAAGACAGTAAGTAGAATTCCCCTGTGGTCTCTGTTTCTGTTCCTGTCTCCCTCAGTGACACACTATAATATCAAAGTTCAAACAAACAAACAAACAAACAAAAAAATTTACCCTCCACATTGCTTTATGTCAATGTTTTATCACAGCAAAATTAAGCAAACTAGAACAGAAATTGATACCCAGAATGGGTGTTGATTAAATGGACCTGGCCATGTGGATTTTATGCCTTGGACTGTTTTGGGGAAAGGACGTGTTTCTTGGAGGTTTAGGCTGGAAACCCATTTTCTCAGGGATTAAAGAGCTATATTTGAGATATATAAGATAATACTTAGAGAAACAATGATGGAGATTTGACTTACAAACATTCATAGAGAAGTTTGAGAGACAACCAGGGCCATTTGTGTCATCTACTTGAATTAAGAATTTTTGTATTTACCTGTTTGGTTTTTTGAGAGAGAGAGAGAGAGAGAGAGAGAGAGAGAGAGAGAGAGAGAGAG